>SMGT01013144.1:138958-155887 GCA_004794575.1 Lanistes nyassanus | reverse complement strand
CTTGTTATAGACTATCCGTGTTGGGCTTGTTATAGACTATCCGTGTTGGGCTTGTTATAGACTATCCGTGTTGGGCTTGTTATAGACTTGTTATAGACTATCCGTGTTGGGCTTGTTATAGACTATCCGTGTTGGGCTTGTTATAGACTTGTTATAGACTATCCGTGTTGGGCTTGTTATAGACTATCCGGGCTGTCCTGATCAGAAATAAACTCATGTATCTGATGGGTCCTCACTCCAGTTTCCCAGATCACTCTCGGATTAGTGCTAAATTTAATCAAATGAAATCAATGCAAACTGTATTTTTAATATCTGAATTCGACACTGCAAATCTTTCTTCAGACAACTGTTGATAACGTTTTGTCGGCCTCAGAACAAAAGACGAGAGTTTATAGGACAAGCAGAGTTTAAAGCTGACGCTGCGTGCGGCGTGAAAAAAGTCAAACACAGAAACAGGCTGCGGACTCAAACGCCCCTAGAGAAGACAGGAGACACACGGAGCGAAAAGACAGATTACAAGTGGAGCGAGAGGACAGGACAGACACGGAGCTAAAGGACAGGGTTGACATGGACCTAGAGGGAAGATATGAAGCGACAAGAGAGGATAGACATGAGGACGAGAAGACAGGACACACGCGGGACGAGAAGACAGGACACACGCGGAGCAAGAAGACAGGACACACGCGGAGCAAGAAGACAGGACACGCGCGGAGCGAGAAGACAGGACACACGCGGAGTAAGAAGACAGGACACACGCGGAGCAAGAAGACAGGACACAAGTGGAGCAACAAGACAGGACACACGCGGAGCGAGAAGACAGGACACACGCGGAGCAAGAAGGCCCACCATAGAAGCAGAAGTTAGGGTCCTTTCAAATTACATCACGGCTCAAGCCATGGGAAGACAGCAGACGACACAAAATTCCAGGCAAATACTCGCTCCCGCGCGTACGCCTTATTCAGGCCTGCACGTGCATACATAATTCATATCGGCACGAGCACACATTACACACGCTCGTGTGCAATAAAAGAATATATTTCCCTAACTTGAATTATTGTCTAACAAGTGGCTGTGACAGGGATGTGTGTGTGTGGTGGTGGGGTGGGGGGCGTCTTGGCAGCAATTAAAATGCTGCGGTGGGGTAGAAAGGTATTCAGGCAGTCGTTGCAGGCAGTCCGCTCGCCTTGGCCTGGGCGACGCTGGATACACGCGCACAGAAATGAAGACCGTGACAAGCGCGAGAAGTCACCGCCTGTAGCAGCTACACCATGGACACAGCGGTTTGCCCACCTATCGATTGCTCATACTCAGCGGCAATTTATTTTTCAGCCTTTTGGCTGGAGGCAGACATAACTGCAATCAATAAAAGACCTTGAGGAAAACAAGGCTTGGACTTGCAGCAACACACGGCCATCCGAGCAGTGTCTATCGAAAACACTTGTACGCTGGGACATCCCGATGAACCAACAGGCGGCCCGCAGCCACCGACAGACAGGTGACAAAGGGGGAAAACTGAATCTGGACTATTATGTTGACGTACGGCTCACGGCCTGTTATCGCACGCTGAGTGCTCCGGCAGAATAAACACATCGCTGAAGATCGAGGCACTTGCAAAGACGTAGCTGGGGGTGGAAAGAAATGGGGAAGCAATTTATGAAAACAATATGGACGAGATAACCAGTCATGTCCATAGAACGGTAAGAAGGCCTGTCATGTAGATAACACAGTAAGGCTACAGTCACGTAGAGAGAACGCCAAGGATAAGGCTACAGTGACGGACAGAGAACGGCAACGATAACGCTAGAGGGACAGTCGCGGTCGGTAGCGGAACGACCACCTTGGAAACGGGTAGAATGGCTTTTATATCGGCAGCGTTCTAAACGGGCATTTAAAAATCCTTTTTTACAGCATTATTATTGTACGTTGGCCAAATCTGAGTTGATGGCAGTTGCTTGGTCTTGTAACGTACTGAACAATCTAAACTTACTACGCCTGTTGTCAAAGTTATACACAGACAAGGACGTTGGCACCGCACGCCTTACCAGGCAAATACTCGTTTTGTCATTAGTATGTTACGTCATCAGTAATACAGTGTTGTTCCTCTCTCGTTGTTCTCGTCCTCTCCGAAACAGCTGACTCAGGGTTAGTGTGGTTTGTACGCTTGGGACGACAGCGCAGTCACTGCCTTCAGCTCAGCCTGTTTGACAGGCTTTCCTGGTGCCGCATAGCACGTTCTTACAAGAAGCCCAGCACAGTTATCCCCTTACCATATCAGAAAAAGGGGAACTTCCGGAGAGGGCAACAGGCCAATTGGCTGAAATGATCAAGTGCTTGAATCAGCCTGATCACATGACTATATCCGGAAGCTGGAAATTCCTAAGGCTGAAGGGACTCATTCACTGTCGACTTCCAGCGCCACTTCCAGGACCTGCTGTGGCAGCAGTAAGTGTGTGGCACACAGAGCACCTGCCCCCTTTGTTGAGGAATGAATGCTTTGCTGCCATGAGGCACCCCCTTACGGGAAGGGTGCTGACATGCATCTCGAGTCTTGCCTGATTGATTGCTTGAAACCTGACTGCCAATGTAGTGCTTGGTTTTTTGAGGCCGACAGAAGGGATGTCACACAGTAGCCTAGAAGGCTTGCTGAGGAAAAATAAATCCATTTTGTATTTGTCGCACAGCTGCTATTGAAATACAATATTCACACTCCTAACGTATAAAGATACGATTATATTTGATTCAGTACCGACATAAACGAAGCTAATGCACCCAAAGAACATATTTCTATTCATACTGTATACACAGTAAGTGCATACATTATCAAAGTTTATGTTCAGTAGATTATAAATAATTGGCATGAAAGTGACTCGTTTACGTGAACTTGCCTATTGTTAATGACAAATAGAGTCACGGACATAAGCACCTTGTTGCAGTGTGACATCCCTTTAAAAGGCTCCGATCACACTCTGACAGCCCATAAAAGTAGCCGCCGCGTCAGGACTGTTTAAAATACACGGTACAGAAACGGCTGTGTGGCCGGCATAGAGGGTCGTTATGGTTTAGCAGTTCACGAAGCTGTTTTATATTGAACTTACCGGCTAGTTTCTTCGACTAAATAAAACGATCTCCCCAGTCCTCCTGCGTGTAACTCCTACGCTGAAGCTTCTGTTGTTAGTTGTGACGTGGTGGGTAGTGACGTGGTGGGTAGTGACATGGTGGTTAGTGACGTGGTGGGTAGTGACGTGGTGGGTATGTGACGTGGTGGGTAGTGACATGGTGGTTAGTGACGTGGTGGGTAGTGACGTGGTGGGTATGTGACGTGGTGGGTAGTGACGTGGTGGGTAGTGACGTGGTGGGTAGCCGACTCACTGGTTGTGCTTTTTGAATGACCTAGGTGACCTTTGAAGGAAGAGTATCGAATCTTGTCGTTACGTATATGGGGTGGGGTGGGGGAATAGTGCAGCTCTGTGTACACACGTGGCTGTCTTATTGATTCCAATCTCTCAACTTGGGCAACATGCAAAGTAGAGTGTGTGCGTCATGCTCACATTCAATGCACCCACCACTATCGGTCTAGATTGCGAAATGCACGCGCAGGCTCCCCCGCCTTGTCTCGGCATGCACGTTGGCGGGGTCTTTGACGAGAGTCAATAGAGTCGCCCTCTCTCCCTCCTGCTCTGCGGCGGCGCGGGGAAGAACTGAAAGTGCCCAGTGCCTGACCAGCAGACGCACGGAGTTGGCGCGGCAACTGTGGGTGTGTTTATTGATTTACAGCCAACAACGGCCACATTGTTACACTCAGGTTGACGCCACTATAAGCAGTTTTTATATTAGTCCAATAAAAAACTGATCGCCCATAGGAGAACAACGCGCCTTTTGTGGGCTTTAGACTGTTGATCTTCCCACCAGTCCACAGCTTTCAGCGGGTTGCAAAATTAAGTAAACCATCTTGCACAGCAGTGGGACAGCGTGAACCTGCGGGGATCTGCCACGGCACAGCTAGGACGGCTAACCTCGCACAATCTTTGGCATCGCAAGTGCGTTGCAGACACGCTAGAAAGCTAGGTTCTACGCTAGAAAGTTGCTTGGGGCTTGCTAGAATTCTACGACCCAAAGGTAGGCAGCTCTCGAGGTGCTGCGCGGCAGGAAAATCGGCTAGAAAATGGCGACGGTGGGGCTTGGCCTTCGCTTCGAGGAGGGTGTGTTTTCGTTTTTGTTTCTGAGGTTTTTTGGTACCGAGGTAATTATGGGAATGGAACTTGTAACAGACAAACTTTGGTTGTTGAAATTTTACAAGCTGCCCCACGGTGTGGGTATGCACGTAATATACGCAATAACAGGGAAGTATTACGCATTTGAGTACTATAGGTAGATGAAAAATAAACTGTTAAATTTGTGAAAACAAAATACAAATTTTTATGACAAGGTAATTGTTGAAGTATAGGTTTTATCCTCTCGAAATTTAGATATACCCCCCCCCCACCTTCCAACATACTTGGTCGCTGTCGGGAAAGCTTTCACTTTAAAATCACAAGTAGGTGGGACTACTACAGTACTGGATTAAAAAAAAAGCCCTGTGGCCTGTTCGCCTAAAACAACCCCCTCCCTCCCCCACACATCTCCCAGTTAACGATTACTCCGAACACGTGTGATACACGCAAAAGTGGTTCTTGAACTGCAAGCTTGCTATAGCTCGGGGCAATTATTTCAACGATTTTTAAAACACGGGGATCTAAAGGTTCTTCTTCATCTGCTAAATTCATGCGTTTTTCTGACATTGTTTCACCCGTGGAACTGCTTTCGAAGCTATGATGTCTGTATCATCAGACTGATCTTAATAATAATTTCATCACTCGTCGCCATCTTTAAATGAACTTCCGCCTAGAATTCTAAAAATTCCTTGCTTAGCGTCACCAGCTTTATCTTTACTGGCGGTTAGATTTCTAACGTTTGCTACCGTCTTTGCAATGCGGGACAGTTGTAGGACAGCCCGCAACAGCGCGAAATACTGCTATAGGACAGTCTGGCACAGCACTAAATTTTGCTGTAGGACATAATTTAGTTATTCCCATGTGCATAGAAAGCTTATAAAACGTTTATTAAATCAAATTTTCATTGAATTTTTTTTTAGTCAACGACGATGTGTAATTCAAGATCCGGACCCCGTAGCAATGGCAGACGGGTTTGACACCCTGTTACTTGATTTGATTTTGTTGATAACGCACTAATGTGGTTACATATCTGGTCTTTTCTGAACCCTGAGGTCTACAATACAAAGAAGGTCTTCATTGCCGTCTCCCCACTCTCTCCCCAACGTCGTCACCAACATCCAGAACCAAAGACACGCTGCTATGCTGTAAACCATACGGGGATAAAATGTTGTGGAAATGGTTTTTAAAATAAGGCATTTCAATTTATCTTTGGTACACTGACAAAGTCTTGTGGAAATTGATTTTAAAATGAGCCATTTTATTTCGGTGACAAAAATGGGGAAATGGTTTTTAAGATAATCGTTTTATTTGTCTTTGGTTAAGTTGCTAAATGTTGTAGACATGGTTTTAATCTGAGTCATTTCATTTACCTTTGGCTCGGTGACAAAATCTGCAAATGATTTTTTAAATAGAAATTTTATCTTTGGCTCAGTGTCGAAATGTTGTACAGAAAATTCAACCCTACTTAGTGGAAGAAAACACTGCAGTCATGAAACCTTAAGTTTTACCAGTAACAACTTCCTGATTGGGAAATTCAGTGTTTATACCAGTAACAACTTCCTGATTGGGAAATTCAGTGTTTACAAATTTAATGCCCCCCTCGTCACGGTCTGAGTATCTCCTACCTCAGTGTAAGCAGCCTGGAACACTTGCTTCATTCACGCGTCAGCCTGTGTTTCAGCAACACCGAGGGATCGTTATGAATAGGGCTGACGCTCAAACCCCGCTCCACGTGACCAGCATGTAAACAGATCACAACTTAAAGGAGGTTGTTGTGTTTCAGTTTCAGCGCTCGTTTGTTTTTCTGACACAGTGCCGAAAAAAATGCTTTAAAACTATTTGTGCTAACTTTATTGTGTAAATGACAACAATTTCTAACAGTCGCTATTTCTTTGAGATTAAAAAAGTCTCTTTTCCCCAGAATGTTGTCTTCAGTTATAAGCTCAATGAACACAAAGTGGGTCATTGGTTGTCTTCTACGTAAGCTTTCTCTGCACATAGCACTTGTTTACAGGGCTAGGCGTATATATTCATGAACCGACGCTAAACTTGATCAGTGTTGGTCAGGAAACCGGCGGTTAACATTTACCTGTTGGTTCAAGTGACTGCTAATTCATGAGGGACTTACCGGCTCCTGTCAGCTGACTGGTGGATATTGTTGGATACTTCGGGATAGCCCGTCATTACACGTGCGTCCAAAGCCACAATGTTTATTTCCTGTTTGAAAAACTGCGAGCGACAGGAAGAAAGCGAGAACTTTACCCACAGCGAAGACACAAATAACGTGGACTGGCCCAACAATTTAGTTTTCACACATCGGACTTTGTGGGCATATGTTACTGTTGTCTTCTTCAGAATATATTGTCAGCGAATGTGTGTGTGTGTGTGGGAGAAGGAGGGAGAGGGAGAGAGAGAGCTGTGTGCATTTTCCAAGTGTGTTTTGTAGTGTTTATTTTGTAATCGCTTAGAGCTCTCTCGAAATTAGGCGCGATACGTTTCAATTATTATTTTAATTATAATTTATCCAATATTATATTTTAATTATGTTAGTTATTAATGTTATTTATTATACTTATTTTATTATTTATTTTATTGTCATATATAGATGTATTTAATAAGCTGCCATCAGCAGGCTGTTTAGTACACTGCTGTCGTCTTGTGGAACGCATTGTTTCTCCCTTCCCAACATTCTGCTGCCGAGCTCGAAACAAAGATCCCCGCCATATTTAACAGAAGGTTATTGTTCTTAACGGCAGTGGACACGGCCGTTAAATTAACGGTGGTTGGAGGGGATTGGTTAACTTCCGCAGACGTCCACAAATTCCCAAATTCCCAACAAAGGTCGCTAACCGATGATTTGTCATGTGATCACGATCGGTTTAGGCTTAACCACCGGCCATGAATACGGACGATGGCCGTCAGGGGATTTCTCTGGGTGCTCCCGACTGCTCCCGACTGCTCCCTCTTCCTCCTCTCTATATCCTCCCCTCTTTCCACGGCCATGATAATGTTGCTGATGTGAAGTTCAGTAATTAACAACAGCTGAACACAACCTCATTACCTCAGCGGACGCTCATACTGAGCGGGATAAGCCCACCGTCCAGCCCTCTACTTCCGGTGTACGGACAGCGGCGCTGGCAGAAAATGGCTTTTGGCCATGAACGTCGCAAATAACGAAATCGGTCAGACGGTCCACGGCACAGCAGTTCTGGTTCTTGGACCTTATGCTGCAGAGGGGAGTGAATCTGTCCTACCAAGTGCTATCAATCTTCAGCCCCCACCCCCCCAAAAAAAAAATAAAGTCAAAAAGTGTGTTTAATAGTAACAGCAGCAGTAATCATAATACTCTATTTGAGTTCTTGAAGGCCGTTTGGCTTATATGAACAGGAGAAGTTAAGATAATATCGTAGCAGTGTAGATGGGGACAACAGAATATGTATTGTGAACAGAGGAATTAATACCTTACATATCTACAGGCTGCTATTTGAATTTCAAACTTTCTATGTACATTGCAACTCTAAAGCACACCGAAGAATAAGTCATAACAGCTGGACCATACCTTCAGATGGAGAGCGATAATAGAAGCTCGATGTAAAATATTTGTGTAGCGAAAAATATTTTTGAGCATGTATACAGGAAAAGAAAAGATCTTCCGCACATTATTTGTCGCACTGCTTACAGAATTGGTCAGTAGGGTTATTTCCAAACTGATGAACACCATTTAAGGGCAGTCTGTAACATAGTAACAAGAATAATGCACGGCGGTGTTCTGAGGAACTTAGTTTATCAACGTAACTAGCCTTTATTATATTTGGGTGGTAGGAATAGTAAATATATACTCTGCAAATATTTATTATTATTTGTGTCTGTGTGTGTGATCGTAAATGGCTTGTAACGGTAACTAACATGTATCAGGGTTTCCCTGACGTCACTCAGTTTCATCATTAGCTTGTTTTTCCCTTTGGGACGTTCTTTCCAAGAATCGCATTCAAAATGTCGGCCGGCTAAGGCTTGGGGAAAGACGTTTATAGGACCGCAGCTGAGCGTGTTCCCCTGGAATAAAAATACCCACAGGACGCGGAAGCAGTATCTGATTTCCCGCAACAAATATTTACCTGTCTTCCAAGTCGATGGGACAGAACGCAACAGCCAGCAGCCAGCCTCTGCAGCAGGCCAACGCGTGGTCCATGTACCTTCCTGTACAGCCGACAGCTCGCAGCGGCACGGACATGCGCAGTGACTGAGCACGCGCACGGCAAACATCAAAGTGCAGCATTAATAATAGCATTCTTTTCGCGCAGGTGGATATTTCGGATAGTCTTTTTTTCCATCTGCTATCAAGAGGATAGGAAGAAAAAAACACCGGTAAATCTGTTGACATTCTCAAGAACGCTTTTTTTGGCAAGCAGAGAAGCCAAGGATATAAGGGTTTTGTCCCTTTCTGGACAGCATCTACCTGGTGGAGAGAGAGAGGAGGTATTTGGTGAAACACGATCGTGACCCGCGGCAGCCCACCTGAGGACGTGGAAATGATGATCAATGCAAGACACGCCGGGCCATGCCTGATGCTGTCAGAAAAGGCCGCTGTGACGCTGGGTACCCACTTATGACTAATTTAACAAACATGACCTTTGATGAATAATTTTAAGAAAGTTCTGCGTACCAGAGCGTCTGTTTACCTGTTGGTGAACGGCTTCGATTGGGCGGGGGACGGGGTATTGTAAAGGAGATTGCTTCCCATTTCCACATACAGAGCCCACGCCTGAAACCATTTTGACAAAATGGTCACTGTAACCTTTAACCTTTTCTGATAGGGAGGGGGGGACAGAGGAGAGAGGAGAGGGAGCGAGAAGAAAAGAACAAAAGAACGATAGAAAAATAGGAAAAAAAAGAAAGAGTAAAGAACAGAAAAGAAATTGAATTTTAGAAAGGTTGGAAAAGAGGAAGAGAAGGAAATAAGGTGCGTGACTATGCGTATCGTAGTCTGTAAGTAGTTCTTGATTGTTGTTGATCCCTGAAGGATAACATATTCTTGGTGCTGTAATCCATTTGTTCTCACGAAAGCTCCAACACCCTGTCTATCAGCATATAAAAGTCCAAAGGGCCCATTCAGTAGAGATTATCAAACAGGGGTCTGGCATCTGCAAAATCATGCCAAGTCTAGAGGATCAATTAGTGTTGGAGATGCAGCCAGAGACACGCAGTTATAATTAAGAACTAGTCAGTCTTAGGTTCAGATCTCACGTGCGCCACGTCAACGGCCTGCAATGACCTGGCGTGCGTTCATTCCAGCTTCCCCCAACTTATCCCCCTAACATCACCACCACCTGCCCCCCCCCCTTTTGCTGTGGGATAACATTAATGGGTGACAGCATGAAACAATCAACGAGTCAATTTTTTCGGAGCATCTTCTGTGAATTTGCGATCGTAGAAGATTATCAGAAATATAAAAATTCTAGCAAACGTTTTCTTTTCAGAATCCGTTGTAATCCCAGACGTCTATCAAAGCATCAAATGACCAGCAAGGCTATGTTCTGGAATATAAGGGAATTGTATCAGATTGCCCAATCAGTCAATCAATCAATCAATCTGAATTGATCGCACAACCAACCAGTCAACCAACTAGCCAGCCAACCAACCAGTCAACCAACCAACCAAGTGTGGTAATATGATGATGACAGTATGTCAGGATGCCGTGACCAGGAAAAGGGTCTCTAATAAATAGCAAACACCCATTGCACGGCCCCCCTCCCCCTTTTTGTCTTCAGGTTAGATCATAGCTGGGATGGGGTAGTTCTCATCTAACCCCTAAAAAAGGAGAAACAAAAAAAAAGGCGTTATGAAGCCAGTAATTTTCTTACTGATAGGTCACATTGTTTGAGACAACTCTTGTGAGAAATTTTTAGTTTTCTGTGCGCGAACCAGTCATCACACTTGGACCAAGTGTTTCTCTTGTGTATCAGTGCGACTTAAAACCTCCCTGGGTAATAGGATCTTAGAAAACCACTAGTTTATTCGAACGGCCATTGTTTCCTAGCCGACAGGACGTGGGGGTCAGGTCCTCCACACAATACTTCGACCTTCCTGTAGCTTAGGATATACCCTTCGCAAACATTTCTGACACGTGTTCGTCCCCTCCCCTCGGGCGCTGGCAGCTCCCTCCAATCTATTATCGACGGCTCCTTTGAACCGATACTGGGCTGGAGTCGCTCACGGCGCAGTTTTTGCTTCTGCCGGTCGTTCTGGTCGCGAGCAGCGCCTGTCAGCGCACAACGGGGAGGTCGCGATGGGGGGAAGGAGGGTGCCCGTGTCCCTTTGCCTGGCCCTGGAGGCACGCGCGCTGGGGCCACGCCCCTTAGTCAGGCAGGCCAGGGAGTCGTGCTGCAAGGGGTGGGGAGGCGGGGTGCCGTGCGTGAAGTGACGCTATTCACACTGTCCTGCCGTCGCCCCAATCGCACCGCCCGTCTGTCGGCGACAGCGCGCGCGCCATAAAGCGTGTGCAGCACTGTCGCATGCCTCAAACTGCGACAGGCGCGTGCGTGCAACGTGCAGGCAGAGCGCGAAAGGGAGAGAGGAGAGACGGAGTGTGTGTGGGAGTGCGCAGAAAGGAGGGGGACTTCAGAGTAGAACTGCGCTGACCCACAGACAGAAGGCGACCGAGAGACGGTGGGATACTAGCCTGTCTGTGCGGCAGCCACGTCTGCTAGTGCCACCAACAGATGGCGCTCGGCATGTCGCGGCCTGAAAAGTTTTCCGCTGGCAGACAACAAGTGTTTCAGGTGAACATTAGCTAGCTCAAGGCACCCTCCACCTCAAAGAAACCCCCCTCCCATCTCCCTTCTTTAAGGCGGACTTTGAAAAGCAGAAGGACTCTTTTCGTGAACTCACTCTCTCTCTTTCCCAGCAAGCAAGAGGGACCAGGAAGAAACTTTTCGACAGATGTGGCGGACGCAGCTCTGGGGTCTGGCCGCGCAGTGCTTGTGCTGTGCCGGTAGCGCGAGACGTGCTGTAAGCGGTTGGACACTTGCTGAAGCAGTAGACGTGCTGCGGTGCCCGCCACCTGAAGGACATGCGCCACGCTGCTACCAACCTGTAGCATAGCCACAGGCGCATGCGCGCTCTGCGGGCAGCAAAATCGGCCCTTCGTGCTTTGCTGGGTGCACGCAAGCGGCCGTACTCCAACAACCGTTGCGGCCTGTTGCGCACACACCTGCACTCCTATGCAACGAAGTACTGTTAAAGGACACATGCCAATTGTTGCAAGATACGTGCCATTTGTTCAGGACACATGCCATCTGTTGCAAGATACGAGCCATTTGTTACAGGACATGCCATTTGCAAAATACGAGCCATTTGTTACAGGACATACCATCTGTTTGCAAGATACCTGCAACTTGTTACAGGACCCATGTAATGTGTTACCAGTTTCTGGATGCAGTATTTTCTCCCCACTGCTAGAGTCTACCTACCTGGGATTTTCCCTTCAAGGAGCGAGTCCATTTTGAAACTTGAAGCCCGCGTATTGTTTCTGCTGTGTCTGCATGCCGCTGGAAGGGAGAGATAACACCAGAGTCCACGAACCCTGCTTTTGAACAACAGACAACAACAACAACAGACAACAATACCGACAATTCATCATTTCAGTGGTCGTTCATCCAAAGTTACTCTGTTAAATCTGATTGGCTGATTTTTATCTTAGGTCAGTCTTAAGCCCCAAGGACTACGACACCCTACCCCCACCCCCCACCGTCCCAGAAGACAATGTAGAGGATCCTTTCCAAGCGGTTCACGTGGATGTTCTCGTAAGGCTAGGTGAAAAAAAGCTGTAGGACATTGGAAGCTTTCGTCCTGTGTGTGTACTCTCAGTTTCAACCCTAAGATCTCTCATGATTTTTGGAACAAACCTTTCGTGGCCAAAAAATAAAAAAAGCTGGCTTATTTCTGTGTCGAGTGAAAGTCAAAATCTTGATGTCGTTAAGTTCAAAGCCTCTGTGCGGAGAACCTCACGTTGGTTGCCTTGCCAACCTTTGTCTAGTCAGCCTCACGTTTTGTGTGAGGGGGTAGCAAGCGAGGGATGTGTTTCAAGACCCACAGGAACAATCTTCCAGCACACCTGTTAGAATATAACAAGTTACGTCACTTGGACATGTTTTTGACTGGAACCAGCTCCATCGGTCGGACAAGTCTATGAACTAAACATGTTCCGTCATTCTCTCAGCTCCACCAGTTAGACAGGTTTGTCACATTCTAAGCGCTGTGACTCGAACAAGTTGGTTCACTCAAACAGCGGTATGAGTCAAACGAACGACATCTCGACTGCCTGAGAAAATTTGCCTGCCGCCATCTTGAACAATACCTCACATTACTGCTAGCTGCCGCCATGCTATAGAAACGTCACAATATTCTGCAGGGGGAAAACCCAGCAACAGGAGACAAGAAGGGCGGATAGGCTTCGTCTTCAAGATCTTCACTTTATGTCTGCAGCATCGTCATCTTCATCAGCATTTGACGACAGGAGCACTGCTACAGACAGCCGAGCCAAATCTTAGACAGGTTTGACTGACACCCCAACCCAGCGGAGAGGGAAAAAACCCAGCAAGCCAAAAGCAGCTACCCCCCCCCCCCCCTAGCAGATATCTGACATTGTTGACTGCTTGCGTCACTGCCCGTTATCCAGAGTTATCCTCCTTGTTTCGCACAATCCACACGCGCCCCAGCCCGCAGTCAGCAAAACAAAGAGAAGTCAGCTGCCCTGGGGCCCGGTCACCCGGGAGGTGGTGAGTGTGTCGCCCAGCCTTCCCACAATGCCCCGCTCCTTTCTGGTCAAGAAATCAGTCAAGGGCGACGATGCCGTCTACCACAGCTACCGCGTCCGCGATCTCTACGAGGAAGAGGAGGAGGCTGACCTCAGCCTGAAGGCCGTCGCACCCTTCACCCCCATCTCCAGCTCCGTGCAGCCGCTCACGGTGACCGTCAACAATGGTAAGTACACTTGCTTTGACCTGCACACCTGCGTAAACACCTGGCTGCTAGTGCACGGGTGCACGCCGTAGTTGTGAGAAGTAAATCGAAGACATGCGCGGACACGAAACAGGTGTTCACGGTATTTCATAGTCACGACACCCGGAGTACCAGGGTAAACAAGGGCAGGGATGCACTTTTTATGTTTAGCTTTATGTGGCAAGGACATGTGTAAATTGTCTCTGACCCTCAAGTTGGCTAGCGTGTCTGCGTGCTCGATACTCAATATTTTTTCAGTTGTTGTACCCGTTTAATCTGTCCGTTTTCTTTCCAAGCTGGGTTAATTTTACTGTCATGTCACCAGGTATGTCAATGCTACCTTATCGCACTTCTACAGAACGATCCAAAGGAGTTCATAACAGGATATTAATTCCCATATCTGAGCGACCAATTTCTTCCTGCTTGCGAGATATAAGCCTTCTACCATTTACACGCACACACACACACACACAGTCAAAACCGTATGGTCACGTTTCAATATAGAAAAGCTTTTGTCGTCAAAGCTTTTAGTCAGTTGGAGAGTTCGAAGCTTAGGAACTTTTCCACGAGCCTGTATGACGGCGGGAGTTGGACACTTTTCGCGTCCAGGTGAGAATGTTTATAATCATAGATCTCTGGAACGGAAGAGAGATCTTCATTCTAATTGTGAGAGCAAGTATTTTTGATGAACTGAAGTCAGTCATATGAAAAAGTTTCTTCTGGCTGGTTCTTTCAATGGGCCGTCAGCTTGCCATTTCTAGTTTGCTTCATTCCTATCTTAATGTCACGCTTGGTCAGCTGCAGTCATTCGCTGTGTACAGTTTCGCTCTCAGTTTATTGGACTTGTCTAGCCACACCTGGTGAACTTCTTTTTCATGTAGGCTTCTATTCACACGATCGCCCTTTTAATTTTGTCTCTCTGTTGCCCTTGTCTGTAGAGCTTTCTGTCTTTGTGAAGCCCGCAAAATTAAAAATAAAAGCTTACATTTTGTTAAAGTCTGTTTACCCTGCATTTCTTCCTTCTCCAACGTTCACCAGGTGAGATTTGTCAGAAACCCGTTTAGACCTGAACCCAGGGGGCGATAGGGAAATACTTCGGGACGGCATTTTTTGCACCGCCTGCAACAAAACTTTGATTACATTTTGCCGAAAGTGGATTGAAAATCTTTATCGCATCGCAGATGCTTTTCGTGACGATCTGGGAGGAAACGCGGGAGACAATCTCTCGAAGAAAATGGAATGCGATTCGTTGTTTGCCATTGTTTTCATTTCACGTGTAGTCTTACCGTGTGAAGACGGCATTAGAGAGGTCTTCACTGAAAGGCTGAGGGTCACATTACGGAGTTGGTCAGATAAACTTTAATAATCACCGGTGAAAGGTGCGCTCCCAGACCTGTAGATGCAGACGCATTTCCGAATGTGTATGAGCCTCTTTCTTTCTTTAAGTTTGCGATCTGCTCGGGACACTGTTCCTACTCCTGACGTGTCGTCTCATGTGCTCACCCTCGCGTGACCGTCATCAAGAGAACCCCAATTCGGTGGGCGGAATAAAACACTGTAGTATTGACGATCTTAATGCGAATGACAACACTTTCATTTGGCCCATCCCCTATCCGTCTACAATCTCCAGAAAGAATAGTATGACCCAGGAATACAGTGAAAGACAAATATTATTTTCAAATGAGAACGCGAGGATGATAAGGTTGTTTTACTACAGGACTTTCTCCGCCTTTTTTCACACAAATGATTTACCATCACCCGCTGTCTGTCGTCACACAAATGATTTACCATCACCCGCTGTCTGTCGTCACACAAATGATTTGCCATCACCCGCTGTCTGCAGTCACTGACACGAGTATCAAACAATAAGCCACACATACCTTTTCCAGCTGCCACTGTATGCAAACAGCTAGCAGTCATCGCTTGCAATAACACCAATCCACAATACGTCTGTGGCACAGACGGAGCCCCTTACTGCTCGTCAAACGATGACGTCAGATAACGTTTCCTTGCCTAGTCTTCTTCGATAACCGCAGACTCTCTGTTGCCGAACTCGTATCCTTGCCGAGGCTGGAACATGACATCACAGAGATCATGTCAACATCGCACTACTCAGCGGAACTCCCTATTGCCAAGCTGGTTTACTGTGTCCTAGGGGACTGAGACGGACCCTTGCTTCTCATAGCAGACCATTTCTGTGTTTCAGCCAGGTCAATTCCTCCTTCGCATTCCACGATTTCCCAAGGCCCGTTTAACACAGACACTTTAAACGTCAGGGCGAAACTGGTTGGTGTAGACTTACGGACTGCAGAATGACCTCGGTTCAGCACAAGTGAATGGCACGGCGTGTCACACAGCAGGATGGCAAGCAAGAGTGAAAGAACTGGACGCGTTCACATAGGCGTTCAGTACTGCTGTGTGTGCTGTACATTTCGTGGAAATTAACTGACAGAAGAAAACTTTCTTTACGTCAGAAAACAGAAAAGAAAACATTGTTTGACAGAAAAGGGTGAAACTTGTGGACTTAGAATAACGAAGTACAGAATCGTATGTAGTGAACGTTTCGCCGACAAAGAAGTCATCCACCCCTCCACTCCCCCCCCCCCGCCCCAAACGCACATTACTTTTCCATTGTTGTTTCCTAACAAGGAGCTTACAACAACTGCGGTAAGTTTATTTGTTTTTATAATGTGTGCGTGTGTGGGCGTCGGTGTGTGTGCGTGTCGGTTTGAGGAGTGAGATCAAGTAAATTACATTATCAGTATATTTAAATTCTTTGTACATTAGCTCGATAAACTGTTAAAAAATGCCTAGCATATTACTGTAGTGTCTACTAAATGTAAGAAAAAAGTGTTGTATGGGAAGCTACAAAGAAAAATTAATGATACAGTGGCAACTCAATTAACGACCGCTTTAGTCAACGACATACTTTCACGTTCGCCACTAGAAAACGCTTTGGTTAGCGACGCGTGCTCTGATCAACGACGCGAGTGGTAAACCTGTTGTGCGCATTTTTTGCATGCTACGGGCTCGCTGTTCCCGTTTTCCTAGGTGGGGCTCGGAACGAATTAAGCGATTTCCTATGTTAACCTGTGGGAAATTGTGCTTTGATTAACGATGGCTGGGAATAACGACGCCAATCCTGGGGTGGCTTGCATGGTCGTTCTTAGCAACTATACGTAAACCTGTCCCTTAGTAGCGAAGCTGGTCATAGCTGATCACGCTTGCCGAGCTAAGAATCGCGGCTTGCATGAGAGTTTTTAGCGCAGCCCGTGTCTACGACCGTGACGTCAGGGGGACTCCTTGACGCGCCATTATTATCAGCCAATAGACTGGCGAGTTACACGGACATGCAGCATTTATAATAAATAATAAATAAAATGTGGATTTTTAACGCGCGAGAACACATTTCATGCACACTTCGCGCGGACGATGGACACAGACACGCTAGTGAAAACAACGAACACACACAGAGGGAGAGATGAACGCACCACTGACCAACAGGTTGGGAAACAGATCGTCCTTCGGTCACAGATGGGTGGAAAAGTATCATAAGAGACGATGAACAGAGAAAGTTGTTATTATTTATTGTTGTCGATGGCCGCAGTCAAACATCTCCGTCTGGAATCTTTGAGCTGATTACACAAGCAAGCCGATTCTACAGGAGTACAACTTTGTATACATTTGTAGCTAATAAAGGTTGGTGTAAAAGAAAACC
>SMGT01013144.1:125997-138948 GCA_004794575.1 Lanistes nyassanus | reverse complement strand
GGTAGAGCAAATTGTTACGGCCGACCCAATTGGCTCGACAAAACAGCCAGGAGAGACCGCGCGGTGGAGCGGGGAAGGTAGCCGGCTGAGAGCGAGGGGAACCCGCACCCCGTCCCTCGGTTGACCCGTCACCCTGAGAGGGGGTCGGCTGCGAGGTGGGGGCGAATAACACTCCGGGCTACAGCTTACCACCTAGAACGGGTAGAAAGCCCATTCGCGTTTTTCTGGCAAGTCCGCGCTCAGGGCTATATAGGCGCCCGACCGCAAATGTTAAGGGCCGACTTATCGAGCTAATGTACAAAGAATTTAAATATACTGATAATGTAATTTACTTGATCTCACTCCTCAAGCCGACACGCACACACACCGACGCCCACGCACGCACACATTATAAAAACAAATAAACTTACCGCAGTTGTTGTAAGCTCTTTGTTAGGAAACAACACGGACATGCAGCATTTATTGTTGTCGATGGCCGCAGTCAAACATCTCCGTCTGGAATCTTTGAGCTGATTACACAAGCAAGCCGATTCTACAGGAGTACAACTTTGTATACATTTGTAGCTAATAAAGGTTGGTGTAAAAGAAAACCTGCATCACAATTATCATCGAGAAACTGTTTGATCCTAAATCCTGCAATCGTAACAATGATCGAAGCTTGTTATTCAACTTTCTGTAAAAATCTAAATATAAAATGCTTGAAAACGACAACGAGTGTGAAGCAGTAATCTACAAGCATACATCCCAAATAGTTTTTAAATTCATACGTCACGCCAGCGATGTTTTACAAGCGTTCCCTGTTATAACAGATGCAGACTGTCCGGTAGTGTATATATACAGTTTGTAAAAGGATTCACCACACATTTGGCGGCATTGCCCAGTGTTCTGATGCAGAAATAAGAGCAACAATTAAAGGAAACCGACGTGAGCTTGTGAACGGAAGAAGAAACAGAAGAGAGACAGACGGGTTGATGTTGAGGGAAGATGTAGCGTGTTTCTGAGTTTGTAAACAGTTTTTAAAAACCGCAACCCCACAATAATTTTCTTAAAAGTATTGGTTCTATTCATTTCATTTTGAAGCTGATATCTTGGTGATGAGGAAAACTTTTACAAATAAAAATTATTTTTGTTTTATTCTACACAAAACATCCTAATAAAAATACAAATCAGTGAGTGGCTGTAACTAATAAACAGGTTAAGATATAGCTGTAAGTTTCTTAACTAAAGCTTTTAGGCTTTTGTAATGAAATGACACGTATTCATGCAGTACTACCATATTTGGTTTGGGGCTTATATGTCTGACTGTATTGAGATTTCTTAATTCACCATTATCCGTACACAATGCGGATATTAGCATTACTCGTATTCCACTAGTATAGAAACAACTTTGAGTACAGATGCAACTGTTACTTGCCCCTCAGTTAACTATAAAGTGCTTGATTATGATACAAGCTTATGGCAGTTACATCTAAACTCTTCAAGCATCTCCAGATGAATCTATGCTCACACACACACACACAGGTGTATCATGCAGAATTTTTAAACTGTAGTCAGCGTGACTAAAAATAAAAGCTGCATTCCTTGCGCTTGCCATCGACATTGAAAACAGAAGGATCCAGTCGATCTGGTCCGCCAAACACTTTTTAAAGTGTGGAGTGTGTGTTTAGAACTTGTTTCATCTTCAAACTTCAAATCATTTCCTGAAAAGTTATCTCCCGGAACAGCTCCGATTCTCTCTGGTGCCGACGACGTCAGTCCGCAGCAGCCGCCACGGGAAGTTGAAGGTCACACGAGCCCACGGCTGCAGCCTTACGACCACTCGGGGCTCAGAACATTCGCTAAGGCTGGGGGCTAGCGTGTGTAAAGTTACGACCACGCTTAGGAGCGGTCAGGGTTACGAAGGCTCATGCAAGCCGGTTTTCGGAAGCCATGGTCGTTAGTTTACGAACGACAAGGGAGATAAGAACGCTCATGCAAGCCAGCCCTGGCTCGGACCGCCGTCGCAAATCGAAGTACCATTGTACACGAGTGGACACAGTGAATACGTGATGGGTAGACAGCGCGCGCATGTGTATGAGAGAGAAAAAAATTTCCACCGATAAGCTGAATCAAACTATAGCGGAGCGTGCTAAGCGGGGTGGTGGTAACTACGGGAGACAACTGTTGGTAAGGGACCCCCTGTGCAGTGGTCCATGCACAGCCGATCAGGTTTCTGTACACAGTTTTCTCAACCGCTACAGTGGGAGGTTGAGCACAAGGGGACCCAACCCACCTAGTGAAAACTGCGGACACAATAACTGACAAGACTAGTAACGTGCAGGGATCAGTGCTGTTGGACAGACGACAGCCTCAGACAGCTGAAGCTAAGCGTTTCCTTCGTTTCGTGTTTACCCCGGAGGTCCAGGAAGGCTGCTTATTGTTTATCGTCCAGTCAGCAACGACGGCCATATCGTGCATGGTGGGAGTCGGGGGACAGTTGGGAGAAGAGGAAACGGGATGAAACCAGAACAGACCGCCTGCAGATGCCACGTGCAGCGAAGTTCGTGTGGCGGACACAGGCGCCGAACCCACGAGCCCCTTGTCCTGGTGCTCCAGCCCGCCCCGACGCAGGAACTTCCCCAACGACCCAGAACTTCGTCCCTTACTCCAAAATACACCAAGGCTTGGACGTTAGGCGGAAGAATAATCTCGAAGCCGTTCTTCAATTGCTACGATATAGAAAGTCCAACCTGTAATAAAAAGTTTGTGAAGCCTAACTTTATTCCCGCGCAAGTATATTATTATATCAGCAAGTAGTACTAGAAGTCTAAAGCCAAAAGCGATTTCCCTCAACTGGTGTGAATGAAGCGTTCATCTGAAACTCTTTACTCTGTACTCTGTCTAATGTCTATTTAGTTTCCTTGCGAAATTTTGTATAGAACCAACTAAATATAACCAGCTCACATACACTGTGCAGTCTATATTTAAAAAAGAAAACTCTACAGTTCATCCAAAATAGAAAGTAAATGCCTTGAAAATAATTAGTATTTTATGGTGCTTCCGTTCGATCATTTCCCATGTCGCCATGTTTCCATGTCGCCATGTTTCCCATGTCGCCATGTTTCCCATGTCGCCAGGTTTCCATGTCGCCATGTCGCCAAGTTTTCCATGTCGTCATGTTTTCCATGTCGTCATGTTTTCCATGTCGCCATGTTTCCCATGTCGCCAAGTTTTCCATGTCGCCATGTTTTCCATGTCGTCATGTTTTCCATGTCGCCATGTTTCCCATGTCGCCTAGTTTTCCATGTCGTCATGTTTTCCATGTCGCCATGTTTCCCATGTCGCCATGTTTCCCATGTCGCCATGTTTTCCATGGCGACATGGAAAACGTGGCGACATGGAAAACATGGCCATGTTCCATGTCGTCATGTTCCATGTCGTCATGTTTTCCATGTCGCCATGTTTTCCATGTCGCCATGTTTTCCATGTCGTCATGTTTTCCATGTCGCCATGTTTCCCATGTCGCCATGTTTTCCATGGCGACATTTTCGTCACGTATCATCCGCTTTCCCGCTACTTGATAATTTCTAAGGAACTCAGACGCTTATTGACAGTTTTACATTCAGGTGGTGGAGCATTTTATACTGTATTTGGAAAAAGATGTCTGACTTTCACTCCAGTAAAAGTTCCCCCACCGTCCTCTCAACTCCTAACCTTCAGTCTGCTTGTCTTGGGCCCCCACCCCTATCTTTGTGTGATACATCCGATAGTTTTAGGCAGTGGATTATTTCACAAAACGGTGTAGTTCCTGAAACTAAGGATTTGGGCAGTGGCAGAGCAGATTATTGTATCAGAATAATCTCTCCCCGCCCCAGTGCGTGTGGGCGTCCCTGGATGTTTGTGTGTGTGTGTGTGTGTGTGTGTGTGTCCCTGAATGTGTGTGTGTTCCTGGATGTGTGTGTGTGTGTGTCCCCCTGGATGTGTGTGTGTGTCCCCCTGGATGTGTGTGTGTGTGCGCGTGCGCGCGCGTCCCTGGATGTGTGTGTCCCCGTGGATGTGTTTGTGTTTGTGTGCTTGTGTATGTCCCTGGATGTGTCTGTGTGCGTCCCTGGATGTGTCTGTGTGTGTGTGTGTGCTTGTGTATGTCCCTGGATGTGTCTGTGTGCGTCCCTGGATGTGTGTGTGTGTGCGCGCGCGCGTCCCTTGATGTGTTTGTGTGCGTGTGTGCGTCCCTGGATGTGTGTGTGTGCGCGCGTCCCTGGATATGTGTGTGTGTGTGTGTGTGTGTGTGTGTGTCTGTGTGCGTCCCTGGATGTGTCTGTGTGCGTCCCTAGATGTGCTTGTGTGCGTGTGTGCGTCCCTGGATATGTGTGTGTGTGTGTGTGTGTGCGTGTCCCTGGATGTGTGTGTGTGCGCGCGTCCTTTGATATGTTTGTGTCGTCCCTGAGATGTGTACTTTTACTTGTGTGTATGTGTGTTTGTGAGCGCGTTCATGTGACTGTGTGCGTGTGTGATTGTGTGCGGATGTGCGTGCCGGCAACGTCGATAGTAGTCGTATCGCCCCAGGCCGACGCGGAACTCAGCTGGGGGGGGGGGGGGGCTTGTCAGCCAATTTCTGCTGCACGGTGCCTCGTTCTGCGAACGGCAGCAACAAGTTGGACGCCATATTGATTGTTCTATTTTTATTTCCGCACAGCGCATAAACGAAGAGGGAGAGTTTGAAGCAGGATTGTCAAGACAGCTGATTGGTGCGCAGCAGACAAAGCTACTCCTGGGGGCAAACTGGGGGCCAAATGGGGGCCAAATGGTTAAAGACATATGACGTAGAACATACGTGTTCAAGGAGACGGAATTGTCTTGACGTCAGACGTACATGTGCGGCGTGGAAAACAGATAGTTGACGAGACGAAATCGACTCTGATGTATTTAGTAATAACGTAGCCACCATCTTCCTGGTGACGAAAAGTTAATCCTCCATGACTGGTTACTTCATACCGAGAATTCCTTATACAACATTTGCAGTAATACAACGACTTTTACCACAAATTTTACCTCCCCGAATGTGCACTGTGACTGACGGACAAAAATGTTTACTTTGATCGTTGAACATATGGGAAAACATTTGCTTTACCTGGAATATTATCGAGAATTTTACTTCGGCAAACATGAAATTGAACTCGCAGAGGGTGGTCAGGCAACCGTTAATATCAAAGCCTGACTACCTACGTGTTGTGACGTTTAAGACTACGTGGGCGGCCAGCCAGCCAGCCAATTCTTTGTCAGTCTCTGATTTTGTGGGGCTTCTGCATGGCCTGAGGAGAGAGGTCCCTTTCACTTATTTGGTGGGCTGATTCACAGTGAGGGCAGATATGGAACTCGGTCTCTGTTTGGGCCAGCTGTACGGTGTGGGCAGAAAGTTCTCTCTCACACTGTGGGGGGACCGCACACGGCTGGCAGAGATTTTAGTATTTTACTCATCGTCTTATACTTTATAGATCAGCTTCGTGATCTGGACGCGGACAGGGTGGGGTGGGTAGTTCATTCACTCTGAGGTCATGGGCTGACGTGTCACGTGGACAAAGTTTTTTTTTGTTTTTTGCTGCCGCCCACCGCGCATGCGCTGTACAATACCGAGAGAGGAGGATCGCGTGTGCCGCCATTACGTGAAGTTCCTAAAAAGTCGACAAAATCTCTCCCCCCTCCCAACCACCACCACAGTTACTGGTCTGGATAATCAGAAGGTATCGACCGGCCGCGAACTGCGTCATTCCAAAGCCGGTAAAACTCGCCTGACTGACAGCAGCCCTAAAGTTCTTGTTCAGCCCCAGCTGAGTGCAAATTTAGAGGTGGTGATGATGATGGTACACGCGGTGGTGGTGGTGGTGGTGGTGGTGATGATGGTACGCGTGGTGGTGGTGGGGGGAGGGGTGGCGGAGGGATTGAGTTCTCGGTTTTATGTGACGGAGCATCTTTTCCAAACAGCACAGCCGAGCATAGCTGAGGTAACACACAGGTGTAAACGCGAGTGAAAACACACATATAAAGCCCAAGACACTGCTCCCAGTCGCGAGTCTGAAATTCCCACCTACTTGGGGCACGCATGCGCGGACCACCTTTCATCCCGTTTATGCTGGCGGACTTGCAACTTATGCTTGAACTTATACATGAAAGCAGAATCCCTACCTAACATCAAACCCTAACTTTATCCCTAACTCCCATCCTCTCTCTCTCTCTCTCTCTCTCTCTCTCTCTCAAAAAAAAAAAGAAAGTCAATGAGGGCATCGAACCTGCCTTTTCAACTCTGAAGCCCAAAGTCCTTACCATTCCGCTATCGATCACGACTGATTAGTCTCCTCACAGTAACTATAGGAAGGGACGCTACGAAGAGGTGATGGCGTGACCTGTATTGGTCTGTTGTTGTGGTTAGCAACCAGCATGGACTTGCGCAGTTCACTTGATACACCGCGCGTGCTTGCCCCAAGTCGGTGGGAAATGCCTCCCGGTCAGCGTATGTGACGTTTCAGAGATTTTTGTGTATGCTCCAGATGAGCGCCCACAAATATGTCAGCCTCCTATGTGACTAAAACTGGACTGCTAAAAGTTATTTCGTTCGTCATAGCACCCATCAGAAGCATGTAAAGAACAGGGATGAGTTTTCGAATACCACATCAAACATTTGTTTTGTAGGCCCACAAATTGTTTTTCCGCTTTGCTTTTTCTTGAATTGAAACACTGGGTATTTGAGGGGAAACTGCCTGTAGCAACCTACACTTCTCATCGTCCGACTCTTGCTTTTACATCACCCTGTGCTCTCAGCTTCTGCTGCCAAACATTTCAACTAGGCTTATCTTCCCTTAGTTTGTCTAATCTTCGCTAAGTTTGTGTTGATGCATAGCTTGTCTCATCTTGTGCTGCCTAACATTGTCCTAATTTGTGCTGTCTGTCTAACATAGTCCTACATTGTTTTGCCTGACATAGTCCTGTATTGTGTTGTCTGTCTAATATACTCCCACGTTGCCCTGCCTGACATAGTCCTACATTGTGCTGTCTGCCTAACGCTTTCCTACATATTGCCGTCTCCCTGTGAGCCGTCCAGTTGATGTGCTGCCATGTCTGCTGCAGGCTACATCCGGGACATCATTCCGTCGCCAGTTATCCAGAACGGTGGGGATGCGGACCAGGAGCCAGTGGAGCCCAGCACCCCCGGCCAGCACAGCCAGTCCGCTGCCGCGGAGTCTGCACAGCAGCAACAGCAGCAGGAAGCGGCGGAGAAAGAGGAGAACCTCAATCACGTCTTCAACAACGGCGTCACCATTGGCTACACGTACGACGCCTTCTTCATCAGCGACGGCAGGTCGCGGCGCCGTACGTCGCTGGACAGCAGCAGCGACTCGCACCTGAGCTCCGGTAGCAGCGCGGGGGACGCAGAGCGGTCCAGCAAGGCGTGCGGCAGGCAGCGGTACACCTGCAACGAGTGCGGCAAGGACTACGCCACGTCCTCCAACCTGTCGCGACACAAGCAGACGCACCGCTCGCTGGACAGCAAGAGTGCCAAGAAGTGTCCGCACTGCGACAAGGTCTACGTCAGCATGCCGGCCCTGTCCATGCACATCTTGACGCACGACCTGCGGCACACGTGCAGCGTGTGCGGCAAGAACTTCAGCCGTCCGTGGCTGCTGCAGGGCCACATGCGCTCCCACACGGGGGAAAAGCCGTTCGGTTGCGCGCACTGCGGCAAGGCGTTTGCAGACCGCTCTAACCTGCGCGCGCACATGCAGACACACTCGGCCTTCAAGCACTTCACGTGTCGCCGGTGCAACAAGTCGTTTGCCCTCAAGTCTTACCTCAACAAGCACTACGAGTCGGCCTGCATCAAGGAGTAGTGGCGCTGCCTGGGAACAGTGGGGATCACTGGGTGCAGCTGAAGCCAAGAAAATTCCATCAAATGCCAACTTTTTATTTTCTTTTTTGGTCTGGATGACGGACCGTGCTCCTTTATCTCTCAACATAGTCGCATTAAATTCGCAGAAAGCAAGTAAAACAACGGGGAAAAGAAAGAGATAGTGCATTAAAGTCTCAGCAGCGCTGATTATTTAAATCCTGACAGTGGCAATAATGAGGCTCTGGCTGTCAAGCGAAGGCTTAAAGTAAAATGTATTGCTTCTAGTCCCAAACACGGACACTAATCAAACGAAAACCAGACTCCCTTTTTTTCCTTTCAAATTTAGATTCAACATGGCGTCATTATTGAAGGCCAGGACATTGTGACGTGAAGAAAAAAAACATTGAATTAATACTGTAGTTGTTTTCGCCTGTCGGGCGTGCAGTGCAATATTGTTTTGAAGCACATCGAATACCCAGCGATTCTGCACTTTCCGTCTGTCCACGAACATGACGAAACAAGCAGCTGAATGCCTAGAATCCCTGTGTTCTCTCACAACACGCAGCAAATCGTCGGTTGAAATATAACGACAGCAAGACGAAGGTTTGTTGAAGTGAACTCTGTGCTGGTTAAGAAGCGATTTCTAAGTGTGTTGAAAAGCCACTTCGTATCAGTCTGTCAGACTGTGCTACAGTGCCTGAAAGGATATGTGACATCTTTCCAAATGACGCTGGAATTTTGTACTAAGAGCTGCTTTATTTTCCACTTCCGTCTAAACTTGCACATGCGCGATTTCACGCATGCGCGTTGCCTCTACACTAGTGCCTCTAAGTTACAAGAACACGAGACTGAAGCTCATACTACAGACAGATGGTCACGCGGCATGGGTCACGTGCCTCTTTCAGAGAGTCTACTGCGGTTTGTGACCAATTGTTGACTGTTGCCAATAGTTTCCCAATCACCTATTTAATTAATGTAATCACTTTCATTGATCAGTTGGCACATCGTTTGTTGTTAAAGAATGGCATCTTAACCACGAGAAAACATTAATAATAATTCATATTTCATTCTCACCTTCTACCCACATCACAGCAACCCAGGCTAAATGCTGATGAGTTAGCTTTCCTTCGCGTTGATCACGTGCCAGTGTCTTGATAGAGATTGTATCTGAATAACTGGCACTATGTACAAAGCACATAGTGGACTATCAGCGCAACTTTATCACCCACATTTACCAACGCGCGCGCTCAGAATATAGAGGAAGGGAGAATAGAAAGAAAGAGAGGAGAGAGATGACAGAGAGGAGACAGAAAAGAGAGCGAGAGAGAGATGTGACAGAGACAGGAGCAATAGAGAGAAAGAGATAAATGGACGGACAACAGTCGTGTGTGTGTGTGTGAGTGAGTGATTTTTGCTATAATTTCTGAGTTTTATAGGAAGCATAAAGTTACACAGAGTTACACCGGCGTCTGCAGACAGCGTCACTCAAATACACCATCACCATCACCATCACCATCACCATATCACTCATCATGAACGCGCATCTGACATTTCGTATGAATCTTCTGTTTTAGCTGACAAGACTCAGTGGAACAGATTTAGGTTCCTAGAAATTGTACCCATTTACTATCTTGATGTGTGTGTGTGTGTGTGTGTGAGAGAGAGAGAGAGAGAAGGGAATATTTCGACCATCTTCATCTCCTCCCCACACCTTCCGGTTCCACTTCCGTCCCCGCGTAACTCCCCAAAAGCGAACTTTTCTGGTAGTTGCCTCCCCTGTCGTCGCCACTTGATGCCTATCTCCTGCACTATTATGCACATAGAGATCCACACATATCTGGGAGTATATGAGTATACACGTCTTTCTTTATGCATTATGCTATGCCTCTATTTTACACGACACACCAGGTGAGCAATTTGTATCTACATGCCTTGCACAAAAAGAACTTTTTACAAACCATGTTACCTAGATTTATTCCTAGTTACTCTGTACATATCACTTTACAATCTACTTGTCCCCTACACATGCCTCAGAGAGTGCGTTATGTCGGTGCAATGTATTTTTGTAGGCCATGTATATCCATATCTTAACATATTCACTAACACGTATTTACTGTATTTTTCTCGGTGTTTGCGTACTACACGTGGAGTCATTTATTTACAAATTACGGTATTCTGATTCAGCAATGTACCAACATTTTATTCCAAGAATATTGCTGTTTATCAAGATACCGTGTCATTCCAGGTTGTGAGCTTGCATGTCAGGGTTAACGCATTTTTCCCAAAGTAGCGTTTGCCCATAGTCATGTAGAGATCTCACATTTGACATATGCTTTTAACATGAGAAGAGATCGCTTTTTAAAGGATATTTTTTCGAAATTGCAGTTTGGTGAGAATACGAACTATTTCGTTTCCTTTTCTGCTGGTGACATTCTTTTATATTTTGTTAAAAGTGAGCTCCTGGTCGAGTGAAGTGCATGGAGCATGCTTTGCCCAGGAAGTGGCTTCAGTTGTTTATCGCTACTTAAACCTGAACATCTGGTTTAACAATTTATAGCGAGTTCGCCTCATCTGGAATGGTGTTTGTGACACAATGTATGACGTGTTCGCCAGTTTTAGAATGGTTTCTGTGCAATATGAACACTCAGTCGGCTGCCTTAGTTCCAGAAAAATTTAAAGAACAGTAGAATGTTTAATGAGGCACAGTGAACATGTCCGTGGTCTTCTTTTCGTTCAGTCTGCGTCAGTTTTATGACAAAGAAGACAAGCAGTCTTAAGAAGTAAATCACATGTTATCTTGGGGATGAACGAAACTATTTGTAAATCGCTTATCACTGCTTATTATTGCTAAGCTGTTCCGTAAATTGTACATTAGTGACTTCTGAAGAGGAAGAGTGAAGGTATTTTGTGTTCCTTGACGCCAGGAAAGAGATTTAAAGAACGCTGGTTGAAATTTGATTTTGTGGAATAAGGCAGGTGCTGGTCGCTCCGAAATGCCGAATTGTGTGCATAAAATAGACTCACGATAGACTTACAGTCCATCGGCGTACGGTGTCAGTCAGGCAGAGAGAGAAACGCGATATCATTTTAACGATTTTCCCAACCAATCTAAGCGTCTGACAGAACTAAGGGTCTGTCAGGGTCTGACAGGGTCTGACAGGGTCTATCAGGGTCTGACAGGTATGCACAAGGCGTGCGACTTTCCACTCCACTGGATTTTTCTTCTTTTTTTTCTGGGGGTTGGGTGGTTGGGTGGTGGGGGATGCGGAAGTAGGTGGGAAGGTAAGTAGATTTTCTGGGATTATGTGTAGGGAAAGCTAGGAAAGCTACGGCAGCAAAGAAGAAATGAGAAAAATGCGATTTTATTGATCGTTAGGACAGGATAAAACGATGCCAATGCTGCGCCGTTGGTTCAATGCTGAGGAAACTGTTCCACAGCGAGAACGTTTGTTGGGAACGTCCTTCAGATTGTCCTCACGACAACGGTAACCAAGCGGGAAGACAGAAGATGTAAGACATACCTAAGGGACCCAAACTGGAAAATGTTGACCATAGACTACCTCACTGTGGCTGTACTCAGACACAATTTGGAAACAAATTGGCGATAGAGACCGTCGTGTGAGTAACAGTCGGTTGTCAGCTGACTGACAGCAGTATTGTCAGCTGATTGACAGCAGTATTGTCAGGTGAGTGACAGCAGTATTGTCAGCTGAGTGACAATAGCAGTTAGTTATCATGTGACTATAGCACCAGCTGAATGTCAGGTGAGTGAAAGCAGCATTTAGATGTCGGCAGGGGTTACATGACGGCTGACTGACAAGAGCAGTCAGATGAGTGACAGCAGCAGTTACATTTGTCATCAGACACTGACAAGGCTGCCTTGCTGGGCCATGGTCTACATCAGGCTGCAAACCTAATGCACGTGTTTGTTCTCACTCTGTTATTTGGATTTATAGCCACTTTTAAAAAAACCCATTGCGTTTAAACATCGAAGAAATTTTGCCATTTCCATTTCGGGATTAACGCCAGAAGAACGTTGCTTGAACTGACGTTTCTATGCCGAGAACTCAGCGCTCAGCACTCAGCACTCAGCCTGTCTGTCTTGCTGCTGCTTCGCCACCGGGTATGTTCCCAAGCTCTTCTTACCCTGAACATCACGGGAATGTTTAGCACAGGAGGTCCGGAGGAAATGAAAAGAAATGCGTCTTGGTCATGTGTCATGTGTCATGTGTCATGTATACTTTCAAAAATAGTGCAGTGCTACATAGCTTGCAGCTCCTTGCATTGTGTGCTTATCAGCTTTTCGTGTGTAAATATGTCTTTCTGTATGAGTGTCTGTGTGTCTGCTAGTCTGTCTCACTGTCTACGTAGTTCTGGGAATCTGTGTGTTTCTATTACCTTATCAGTATTACATTTGTGTTACGAGGGACCAGCTGTGGCAGTAGCATGCCCTCCCTCCCGGGCCCCGTCTACTTAACATGTACAGCAGTGTTGATGAATGTACTTACCAATTTTTTAAAATAAATCATTGAAACCTGTATGATATTTTAGGTCTTAGAAAGTCTTTTGTACGGAGTTTTGTACACAGCCAGCATGATGCCATGCTTACTGGATTTTACACGCAGTTTACTTAACATGTTTAGGACGTTTTTTCAACTTCCTTGTCACCTTTGTGTTATTCATATTGTGTGCAACATACAGAAGCTTGCAATAATATGCGATATGTGCAATATCGAGTATATTCTGTTTACTCCAATGTAAGTGGCATTTTTCCTTACAAACCATTTCTGTGTTACAATTCATTTTCGCAAGTTTTACAGCGATAAGTGCACTCGATCTTCTATGACCAGGTTTGGTTACATTTGCGCTTGACATGTTTTGTTACAATTTTCTGTAGCCTGGCTTTTTGTGTCCATATTTTAAGTGAAGAAAATCATTGACAGACTAAGCCATTTTGTGTTCTTCGATTGCTCACGGATTTATAAAATACGAATACATTCCAGAGCACATGCCGAGTTGTCTTTTCTTTCTCGAGAGGCTGGCCAGGTGTTGAAAGCGTCACAAACCCCGACCTCTTTCTGGCTGAGGCC
>SMGT01013144.1:91881-102956 GCA_004794575.1 Lanistes nyassanus | reverse complement strand
TATGTAGTCTAGCGTTGAGTAATACAGTGGAGCGTAAATATGTAGTCTAGAGTTGAGTAATACAGTAGAGCGTAAATATGTAGTCTAGAGTTGAGTAATACAGTGGAGCTTAAATATTTAGTCTAGAGTTGAGTAAAACAGTGGAGCGTAAATATGTAGTCTAGCGTTGAGTAATACAGTGGAGGGTAAATATGTAGTCTAGAGTTGAGTAATACAGTGGAGGGTAAATATGTAGTCTAGCGTTGAGTAATACAGTGGAGGGTAAATATGTAGTCTAGAGCTGAGTAATACAGTGGAGCGCAAATATGTAGTCTAGAGTTGAGTAGCCGGAACGAAAACCAGCTTCTTTCTTCATTTTCGAGAAGGTTATTATCAGTTTAGCCAGTCATTTAGAACACTATTTTCCATAACAAATCAGTATTGTTGTGCCCCTATAACTGCTGGGGTCATTGAAAGGGTTTTTCTTTTTGAGGATTGGGATTATAGTCCCTAATGACCACTAGGATGGAAAGTGACCAGTTTGTAAGACTAAGTTGAATAAATGTGAATAGGGTGAGCATCTTTACACTGGCGAATTTTCGAAATTCATTATTTCATCGCTTCCACAAATCTTTTTGGGCCTCAATTTGTTTATCCAAAAAGCAACCTCTCTTTCTGTGATTGGTGCATGTCAGGGAGGTTAAACGACAATGAGTCAGTATGAGAGTTATGGTGCATGGTTCGTAGGAATCCTGTTCTTAAAAATTTAGAAGATCAGTGCATGAGGGCATAGATGTGAACTGTTGGGGACTATGGGTGTCATCATTTTTGTTTAGTGTATTCCAATAAGCCTTGGAGTCCCTGTGTTTCATCAATCGAAGACTATTACATAATTTATTTTGGTATCCTTTATATTTCTTTTTAGTTGCTGTCTGTATGCACGGTGGCTAGACCTCTTCATGCCTGTGTGAATTGATCATTAGAGTGTTTTGCCTACCGCTCAGCCTTCAAACATTTGTAACGAAATTGAGACCTGGCGTGTAAAAATAGCATTATTCACGCAGTGTAAACTAGAGGGTCATTTAGTTCAGGGAAGTAAATTTCGTGCTTTCCCAGAGAACAATATGTGCTGGAGAAAGGGGGTAGTTAACCCACCTCCCAGGTCCAACAGTCAAGGACAGCAGACGACAGCAGTGCGACAACTGATCATGAATGTATTAGTAATGTCCGGTCGCTGGCCTTGGAAACTCGTGATGCTGTTTACAAGAATAGACCATGTGATGTAGAGGGCGTTGGAGTAGGGAGGAATAAGAACAGGGGGACATGCGAGAATCAGGGAGATTGAGACGGAGGTTAGACCAAGAGAGAGAAGGATACAGAAGAAAGAAGCTTGCTCGGACCTGCGCCCAGCCGAAAGGCTTATGCGCGCCTGACCATGGGACTTGGAGAGATTTGACATCGAAGCCCAAAGCAGGAATTAGCAAGCAGAAGACTTAGAGGGGCACAGTTCAAAGGTGACTACAGAGTTGCTTTTCACGTGCGCCTCTACAGAAGAAATCGTCGAAGGATGGAGAACAACCGTGCGTCACCTGTGTGGTTGGCGGAGCAGCACCTTCATCGGCTGGTGGACACCATCATGCAAACACCAGAACAGAAAGAAGCACTGCGGGTAATGATCCAGGCTGGCCGGTGGAGGGAGGTGCTGATTGAAGTGTTTTGCGAGGTGGCCAGCTGGTACCAGGCTGACGATCCACCTCCTCAGCTCGAGGTGACATTTGAGTTTTAAAAGGAAAGGTACATTGGAGACAGGTCCAAGAGGAAGCCACTAGACTATCAAGATTTGGGGTAGCGTTTAGAAGTAGCGTTTAGTTGAACGGCCGTGCCATCGCTTAGTATATTTTTAGCAATAAACTTTGGTGTAGTCATTTTGCTGTCGGGCTGTGCTGTCGTGCGAGTGCGTCCGACTGGAGGTGTTACACATTCCTTTCTTTGCGACATGCTCTTTTTTCTTGAAGTATTAAATTGAATGTCCATTTTATACTGAACTCTCTTTTGAATGACTCGTGGTAGTGGATGCGAAAGAAATATGGTTTAGACATTTGAAATGATTTGTGTTGGTGGGTGAGAAAATCCCTGTCCAAGCATCTCCCTAGGGGTTGGCGAGGGGCCCCAAGCGACCTTTAATATAAACCCTTGTTGTATTCGTTACAGGGAATGACTGTACTTCCTCACAACCAGAGAAAGAGAACTTTGGTAAATGTTTTTAAATAAGAAACTTTCTGTTGTCCTGTAAGCCATTAGTGAAGACCAGACAAGGTCCTGTCAAAATGTCTAAATATCAGAGAAAACCTTATCCAAATGTAGCAGAAAATGACGTCTTAATAGAAGAGGAAATCCTACTTTAATGTTAGGATAAATCCCGTCTAAGTGTTAGAAGAAATCCTGGCTAAATCCCTTGGGAGGAAAACCTGCATAAAAGATATTTTGTCTAAATGTCTGTGGATGTTAGAGGAAATTCTGATTGAATGCTATAGCAGATCCTGCTTAGACGTCAGACAAAACCACATCTAAATATCTTAAAAATCTAATATTCGATTTTTGCAGAAAGCGTGTTCAGTAGTAAGATGAACTCCTGTCTAAGTGTCTTAGGGAATTCTGTCTAAATGTCTGAAGAAGCCCTGTTTACATTTATAAGAAAATCCTGTCTTAATGTCTAAAGAATTCCTGTCTAAATCTCAGGGGGAATCCCGTCTAAATGTCTGAAGAAATTCTGTCTGAACGTCTGCGAGACCACGTCACTGCGCCGTATGCAGTCAGCAGTCAAGCTGGACGGGAAGTGAGATGTTCAGCGCCAGATATATGGATGGTATGTAGACTGCAGGCGGTTGCGATCCCAGCAGGATATCAAGCAGTAACAAAATTGGCTTCGATATGCAGAGTTTATACAGACTGTATACAGACTATAGGCTACCGACCTCTCATTCGCCCACCCGGAAGCGACGAAATTGCCTCCCTTGTCAACTCTGTTTCAATGTAAGCCTTTCTCTCCCCCTACCCCCAACCTCCACTATCTGAATAGTTTTAGCCTCTCCTGGTTCACCCACACCCTGTCTCTCTTTTTCCCCCATACGTGTCTCTTTCGTCTGCTCTCTCTGTCTCTTCCTGTCTGCCACATCCCCTTCTCTCTCTCTCTCTCTCAGAATCGCTCATTCTTAAGAGCAGCGCCCCCTAATGTCAAGAATTGAGACCGCCAGGGGGCGACGAAAAGGCTCAGGTACTTCCGATCTTTAACAGGTACAAGCAACGGACGGTTTAGTCGTGTCGCCTCGCAGTCTCGATTTTCGACGCTATAGAGGGCGCTCCTCTTGACGAAATAGGTCAGTCTATATTTAGCAACAAGATCGAAAACCCAATTCACGAGCAGCATCTGAAAGGGAGACTAGCGCGTGCGTCCGTGACTAAAAATAGCACAGTTACACGTGGTCAATAATCAGGAGAAAGAACGCGTGTCCTGTATCTGAAGAAACATTAAAACATTAGGTTTTATCTTTTACGTCGGAATGAAAATGGTCCTCTGTCCACATCGTGACAAAAATGAATCATAGGTCGGTATGTAGAAGGTAAAGCGCAGAAAAGATATTTTTCAAACTCTAGCCAAGGAACTGTAAATTGACTAAAAATATTCCACCTCCCATTCCCCTCGGGACACCCTAAGACTCTCGAGCAAGTCGACCCGCCCAAACGCTAGTGCAGAAAAGTCGCCAATAAATACTGTGTTTGTGTTTGCTCTCAGCCCCGCTCCGCTCTGCTGCATTGCTCCAATTATTCGCAGATCAAACAGTCTTTTCTGCGCACAATGCAAGGTGCACGCGCAGAGCAGCCAGGGACTTTCAGAAATCCCTGGTTGGTTGGTTGGTTGGTTGGTTGGTTGGTTGGTTGGTTGGTTGGTTGGTTGGTTGGTTGGTTGGCTGGCTGGCTGGCTGGCTGGCTGGTTGGTTGGTTGGTTGGTTGGTTGGTTGGTTGGTTGGTTGGTTGGTTCTCTTTCAAGCTGAACCCGAGAATCAAGCCCCCCCCCCTTTCCTAAAAAAAGCAAACAGATTAAGACATAGTTTTCGTTCGAACTATATTTCATGGAAGAGCCTTTGCAACTCATGAAAGACTACGTCAAACGAAACCTCCAAAATTCTGACAGAAAAATGTTATCTACAATTTATACTAAATTTAAAATCATCCCTTAACCCACCTAAGGAATTATGATAATATAATCTGGAATTAATAATGCAGGTAGTAAATAACTATCCTCAAGTTAGAAACATTTGACTGTACAGTCAACATTGACAAAAATCAAGTAGGAGAGGCGGCCTGCACAGACAGCAATTCACAGCGACAACGGCCAAGTGCTGCCGGCAAGGGACCAGAGCGACAATAACAAGCAGGAAGAAACTACCTCCCATCTCTTCCCCCCTGTTCCCTCCTTTCACGACCTCAACCCCATAGTTCGAAATCACCACAAGTTGGAAGCACTTTCCCTCCAAAACAACTGAACTGAACCAAAGATCCCCCCTCCCCGATGTACCCACGCACTCCTGCACGTGCATGAGTTTTAACTTGTGTTCATGTACTTTCACCACAATGCTTCCCTGCACCCGGCGAGGAAATGTATTTGTCATAATGATGATGACGATGATGATGACAACGACGACGATAACAACAATAATAAATGACGACTTACATGGTGCGGCATCACGACAGAGCGGGTACTCCGCACTGTACAAAAAGCGATAAAACAGATTAAAAAAACATTCCACTGACAACACATTACGGACGTCAGACACGCATACGCCTACAACCTTTCATCCAAAGACACAGACTTGAATTTATACATAAAAACAGAACCCCCACCTGATACCAAACCCTTACCCGAATCCCCCCCCCCCCCACCAAAAAAAAGTCGTAAACTAACATGGGTTTCGAATCTGCGAATCGTGAAACCCAATGTCTTGACCACTCAGCTATCGCTCATCACAGACTGGCCTCTTCACTGCACCTACAAAAAGTGACTTTGTCTAGAGACCTATAATCATCTGTTATTGTGGTTAGCACCCGACATGCGCATGCGCAGCGGACATGGTACGCCGCGAATGCACCCCCCGGGCTTGGACAGAAATCTATTGCGTGCACAGAGATTGGTCTGCTCTCCAAAGGGAGACTGACCTTACCTCCGAAGGGAGACTAACCTTGGCTCGAAAGGGAGACTAGCCTTACCTTCTAAGGGAGACTAGCCTTACCTCCGAAGTGACAGAGTGGCGACTAACACGGGAAAGACTAGTGCGTGAGGAAAAGGGAGATAACAGGTAACTGGGAAGAATGACTCAGGCAAGTTTGTTAATCTGTGATGTGAGGTTAGAATTTGGCAGGGGAGCGCCTGTCATTTTTCAGAGCACACGAGTCTTGAGTATTGTTGAACACAGGTAATTTATTGTAGATTGGTGATAACTGTGCCTGGAGGGGGTGAAACATCTTAACATTTAATGACACAGACAGGTGTACTGCCAAGCAGCCAGTCGCTTAATGACAGACACAGGTGTACTGGCAAGCAACCAGTCATTTAATGACACAGACGGGTGTACTGGCAAGCAACCAGTTTTAATGACCGAAACTGATTGACTTTGGGATAGTACCGCTCAGGACAGTTCCAGTAAGAAAAGAATGAATGCCCTCACCCAAGCACTTACTTTGTTACGAGTAAGTGCATGCTACACACGAGAAAAATAAACACTGACAATAAAGTGAACAATTTTACACAAAGATACATAATACACGTGCATGCATGCATGTTACACTTAGCACCCACCCCCACCCCCGCAAAAGAAATGGAAATCTTTAGGGATCTTTGAAGGCCAGACTATACGGAATCAATTGATGGTCCGCTTCAGGGACGGGGAGAGGGAGAAACTCGCACGCCCCACGCCGCGCAGACCTGAACGGAGTCGCAGCACGGAACGAAATGTGTGAAGGCATGTCACGTGTCCACGGGAAAACAGCCATTAAACATGGCGGCTGGAGTGAGCGAAGCTCACAATAATGACGTATCAACTAGTGGACTTCCGCCAGCTTCTATCTCTGGTCTGCAAATCAGCGGAAGTGCAGCTGCACTTTAGAAATACGCACGCGCACGCGCGCACGTACACACACGCACACACAAAGGAGCACAAAGAGGAGGTGTGGGGAAGGGGGCGCTAAGTGATGAAGGGTGCCAAAAAAGTATCTATTGTTCGGTGGCGCTAGGAAAGTGAACACTTCACGGTCTGAGTTGCCCGTTATCCCAGATGATGTCGTCTGGTAAAAAATATCAGTTTGATTGGGTTCCTCGTCGTTAGAAGCCACAACAGACTTGAATGGCAGGGAAGATGAACGCATGACTGGCTTTTGTCTTGCTTATCGTGACCACTCCGGCTCCCTCCCGCCTCCCACGTGATTGTCGGAGACGATGTGCCTGTGGAGATAATTGAGAACGAGCAGTCATGCGTGGATAGTGCGCGCTGGCACGCTCCTGATGTCACGTGATTGTAGCTCAATGGGGCAGTTATGGGAAAAAAGAAACAAAAATCACAAACTCTTGAACACGACGACGACGACGACGACGACGACGACGAGAAGGAGGAGGACCACGATGTCACCTCCATCCGATCATTTCTCTCATTTCTTGTGTCGACAAACCCGCTTCTTGCCAAAATAGCCAAATATAGCAGAACGGATTTCCCCTAGCTGACGCTCCTTGTTCGTTTTCTAAACGTGAGAACTTGTTTCCTCAACTCTGACCATTATAATTATCATGCTGACCCTATGCAGTGGCTGTGACCTTCCACCCTGTGACGATGACAGTGTTACCGCTCACGGTACAAACTGCGATGAGTTTGCAACATTAGACACCCACCGGTGCACGCACGCGCACTCTCACGAAGACACGTGGCGTGTAGATGCTGTGAGGAAAGGTGAGAGGACAAACTTGAAGAGGAGCAGAAGGCACATGCAATTAGTTGTCCCCCCATCCTTCCCACCCGCACCAAGCGATGCATCGTGCAGGGAGGGAACTGCCCACACATTCCCCCCTCTCCTCACAGTCCTCCGACAGCCCCTAAATCCGACGAGGCTGCCCGACTGTGATCGATAAGGTCAACGGATACAAGGCTTACTGAAGCTTACTGAAGACCTGTCACGCTTTTGGGGTTCCCCGTCTGTTTGTACTAGCCTGTGTCCTGGGTGTGGGGGTCACACCCTGTGTGTGTTCGTTATTCTTTACTTGCGCGCGTGCAGGATACAGGTATGTTACAAAAAGGTGCTTACAGAAAGGAACTGACAGCCATAAGGTGAGGTCGCTAGATCTGCAGGGTCAGAGGGAATGTGTGACGTTCACCCAGTTCTTAGTAGTGATGCGAGTTACACGCAAAGCCAAGCAAGGGAGGTAAGCACTGTAAGTTGCTAGGAAACGTAGAAAAGGCACGGAGTACAACGTGAAGGTCAGCTTCACCTGCCTCAGGTCCGCGCACAGACTTGTGGCTCGACAGTCACATTCACAAGTGTCCCCATGAAATAATGATAAACCTTGGTGCGCACGCAGGACAGAAAAAAATCAGTGCATATTGATTCTTTGATGTACATTCATGCCGCAGCCTCATCGCTTGTCTCCCCTAAACGGCTGCGTCAACCAGCTCGTCAAATATTAACGCAGGGATGACGGCAGCAGTTTCTTAAAATCAAGATTCCTCCACAAAAATGCGACATCGGCCGACATTATAAAAGTGTAGGCTCGCTATTGCCCAACACTGGCAAAATAAAAATTAAAAATTAAAAGTCAAAGCGTCCAATAAAAGGGAGGAAAATTTAACCCTAACCAAAAGGTAGAATATAAGGAAGATGCAACGTCTAGCACCTAGGGATAGGTCAGTAGGAAGCAGCCAGCAGGGACAGCGACAACAGCAAACCACAGCAGCAAGGACACCAGAACAACAGCCTCCACCACCACCAGCTTGGCCGCCGAAGTCAGAGCACGTCCCCAGCCCCTAATCACCACCTTCCCCTCACCCCTATAGTGCGAAATCACCGACAGGTGGAAGCACTTTCCCCTAAACAAACTGCAACTGCCCAACACTGCCTGGCTGCTTGATCGCTTCGTGTGAGTGTGTGTGTATGTGTATGTGTGTGAGAGAGAGCGTGTGTATGTGTGTGTGTGAGAGAGTGTGTGTATATGTGTGTGAGAGAGTCTGTGTGAGTGTGAGTGTGTGTGTGAGTGTGTGCGTGTGTGTGTGCGCTACATGATCCATCATCAGAGCACGTGCCTTTGGTAGCTTTTTCATTAACTTTCCCCCAGACTCTGAATGTCAGGGGTCAAGAGTCAGCTTCCACTCACTTGGGTGTGCGTCTGCTAGTGCCTGGTGGGCTGTCTCGTAAATGTCATCCGGGCATCTATGCGTCACGGACCACTGCACAGCACTCTCTCAGAAAGCAGCTAATCTCTGGAATCCCAAGGGCAGTCAGCGTGTGCTTTGGATGGCCTACAGTGATGTTCCACGACAGCTGTAGAGCGAGATCTTCCTCGTTTTCGTCCTGCTGCCTGACATGTCAGCTGTACATCCGGCCTGTCGGAGTCGGCAGGACTGATCGCGGCATCCATTTAACAGACTCTTGAGCAGTTCGTCGGGGAGAGTGGGGGAGGGGAAGGGAGGCAAGCTCAGTGTCACGTGTGAAAAGGAAATATTTCCGTTACTGTCCAGAAGGCTAAGAGCCAAGCAGTTACAGCTTTCCTACAGTTACAGCTTTCCTACAATTAGAGCTTTCCTACAGTTACAGTTTTCCTACAGTTACAGCTTTCCTACAATTAGAGCTTTCCTACAGTTACAGTTTTCCTACAGTTACAGCTTTCCTACAATTAGAGCTTTTCTACAGTTACAGCTTTCCTACAGTTACAGCTTTCCTACAATTAGAGCTTTCCTACAGTTACAGTTTTCCTACAGTTACAACTTTCCTACAGTTACAGCTTTCCTACAATTACAGTTTTCCTACAGTTACAGCTTTCCTACAATTAGAGCTTTTCTACAATTACAGCTTTCCTACAATTAGAGCTTTCCTACAGTTACAGCTTTCCTACAGTTACAGCTTTCCTACAGTTACAGCTTTCCTACAAACTGCAGAGCGACAGAAGCACCGGAAGGCCAAACAGCTGCAATGTGTTCACCTTTACGCTGAGTGTTTTGACTGAACAAGTCAACCAAGCAATTTCAACATTTTTGGCGCAAATTTTGTGCAGTTAATAAATGGTTTTACTCTTTAATGTCTGGTGCTCGCTGTCATATCACGGAATGTCTGATGCTCGCTGTCATATCACGGAATGTCTGATGCTCGCTGTCATATCACGGAATGTCGCAGGCATTGGTATTTTCCCGAACGTTGTCTTAACTTGTCTACTTTAACAAAAATTGATTTCAAACGACAGTTAACTCGGATAACGTTTCAACTGGAAAGACATAAATTATATGCCAAGGGACACTAAATGCAACACGGCACCTAAGTAGTCAGTATACACAGTTCTTCCAAACAAAACGGTTAAAGGAGGAACATCAAAAGTAAGCATGAAATGCTTTCCTTCTTTTGTGTAGAAAATGGAAGTCTTGATGGCAAAACCTCCACAGGACCGCGCCATCTTTTCTTAACACTCATCAGCTGTGGAAGTCTTATTATATGGAGGCTTCGTGATGCCTTATTATGGAATGTCTCCCTCCCTGCCCCCTCCATTTTATCGATCCTCTCCCCACCCCAGTTCTAATCACTGTTGGCCTCTGTCTTTTCTCATCACCGACCTTCACCTCTGTGCTCTCCATGTCTATTTGTCTTCTTCTGCAAACTGAATCGTCCGAAAAATAACAAGACCGTTCACTGTCTTGCATGACAACAGAATGAAATCTCAAGAAAGACAGGGGGAAATCAATGAAATTTCCATAGAAATTTTCTCAACTTCAGCATCTAATTAGAGCCGGCATCCAAAATGTCTCCTGATTTTTGTCAGGTCCATCCCAGTGTCTCATCCCCCCAGCCTGTCTGATACACCCCACTGCTCTCCCGGCCCTGCCAAAAAAATTGGAGTTTCAGGCTAGCTGTTTTCTCAACAAATGAATTTTAACGGAGACTGCAAATGGATGGTGTGTGGAGCCCAAAATCTAATCAGGAGCTGGCATTTGGCTGCGTTGCACTTCCGGTCTTGGTGGAATCGAACGGTGCGAGTCGCCTTTGTCTACGGAGGAGAAAATGGAAAGAAGTCAACATGGCGGACAGGCCTGGCCCCAGCGGGCGATTCGGAGATCATTTGATTGCATTTAATCAAGATCCATAAGGCACATTCACAACAAAGAAACAGTCCACGGCTTCCCTCATATTGGGCGAGGGGTTGGGGGAGGGGGAGGTGAGGGGTTCCTTTCAGCTGTAAGGACGGAGAGAGGGAGAAAAGAGATAATACGTGTAGTAGACGTAATATGTTGAATGTGTGTAGTATATGTAATATGTTCAATTTTTGTAGTATATGTAATATGTTCAATGTGTGTAGTATATGTAATCTGTTTAGATGTGTAGTATATGTAATCTGTTTATGTGTGTAGTATATGTAATCTGTTTATATCTGTAGTATATGTAATCTGTTTATATGTGTAGTATATGTAATCTGTTTATGTGTGTAGTATATGTAATCTGTTTATATGTGTAGTATATGTAATCTGTTTATATGTGTAGTATATGAAACCTGTTTATGTGTGTAGTATATGTAATCTGTTTATATGTGTAGTATATGTAATCTGTTAATGTGTGTAGTATATGAAACCTGTTTATATGTGTAGTATATGTAATCTGTTTATGTGTGTAGTATATGAAACCTGTTTATATGTGTAGTATATGTAATCTGTTTATATGTGTAGTATATGTAATCTGTTTATGTGTGTAGTATATGTAATCTGTTTATATGTGTAGTATATGTAATCTGTTTATGTGTGTAGTATATGAACCTGTTTATATGTGTAGTATATGTAATCTGTTTATGTGTGTAGTATATG
>SMGT01013144.1:68177-90840 GCA_004794575.1 Lanistes nyassanus | reverse complement strand
TGTGTAATCTGTTAATGTGTGTAGTATATGAAACCTGTTTATATGTGTAGTATGTGTAATCTGTTAATGTGTGTAGTATATGAAACCTGTTTATATGTGTAGTATGTGTAATCTGTTAATGTGTGTAGTATATGAAACCTGTTTATATGTGTAGTATGTGTAATCTGTTAATGTGTGTAGTATATGAAACCTGTTTATGTGTGTAGTATATGAAACCTGTTTATGTGTGTAGTATATGAAACCTGTTTATATGTGTAGTATGTGTAATCTGTTAATGTGTGTAGTATATGAAACCTGTTTATATGTGTAGTATGTGTAATCTGTTAATGTGTGCAGCATGCAATATGTTCAATATGAGGATTAGCAACATCTTGAAAAAATGTCTTGCAAAACACTGTTATCATTAAAACGAAAATTACAAAGCTGTTTCACCTTAGTCACCGACATCAACAGACATTGTAGCGCTGTAGCAGTTGACATCAACAGACAGCAGCACAGCACATGACACCAGGAAAGGTGCACTGTCGTGTATGCACAGTACACTGCCATCACTGATGCTGTGACAGTTGTGTTTCAGTCGCAAGGAAAGCACTGTAGCCAGCTGTGGTCTAGCGCGTGGAAGGGTGCTGGTGTGAATCCAGGTGGGGCCAAGGATTATTTCCTGGCCGGCTTGCATGTTCGTTATCTCCACTTCCGGTCATAAGAGCGGTCGCAATGCCCGTTCGTGCTGTGTATGTTACGTCCACCTTCACGAACAGGAGATACGCAGGAGAGGAGTGTGGGGGTGGCAGGTGGAGCCACGGCTCCAGGCCCCGCGTACTCCGGACGCCGCCTCTGGAGATACGAACGCTCGTGCAAGCCAGCCCAGCGTCCGTATCTCCTGCCGCACTCAAAATACACAGGGCCAATGGGTCTTACGACCACTCTTCTGACCAGAAGTGCGGACACAAACGCTCATGCAATACAGCCCTGGAGTTTAATGTTGCACGGACTCCATTCGACCATCCCCGGACGGTTAAACTGCCTGTCCGCACGGGGCATCTTACTGCAGCCATCCGTCTGGTGGTTCTTTCAGTGCACAGCTTAGTGATAGGATCCCATCCCCATCGTGCAAAATCACCTCGAGGTGGAAGCACTGTCCCTCTAAAATTACCTACGTACGTGCTCCACCACAGTCTAAAGAAAGAATGTCTTAATACGAAAGCAGATCTCGCTTCTGAGATAATGACTCAATTTTCTTGCGCAGGCAGCAAGTAGCACATCTTTGTTTCTCTCTCTGTCTCTCTCACACACAGAGAGTTTTCCGAAATGGCCTGTCTCTACAACTCTATTTCTTTTATTTTCAAATGAAAAATCTGTCTGGTCCTCAGACGAGATGTTATCCGTATTGAGACTCCGGCAGGGGGGTCTTTCAGCGTTCACCTCTGCACGTTGTCCTCACGGTTGCCGCTTGGCGCTCTCAGACGGTGCTGACTGCTTGACCCCAAAGTCTTACTCGGGGTACGTGGAAATCACAGACCATGGCACATTGATGCGCATTCTATTGGTTTTCAGAAGCAAGCTAAAGTAATGATTTGCGAAGAAACAGTTTTAACCAGCTGATGAGTGTAATTAGCGATTCGTTCAAAAACGATCGAAGACGTACCGTCAAGTCAAATTACAACGAAGAAGCGGTGTTATTTATACACCCTAGCCTCAGTAATTAACCGTTGCACAGGCTGAAGCCAAACAAACCAACAAGGCGCACACTCTGAAGGCCTGCAAACTCTCCAATTATAATCATTGGGGCTGGCGCTGGCACGTGCATCGCGTCGCGTGCAAGTCTCGGATGGTGCACGGCCCTTAGCTAATCACGCAAGCGGCTCGCGCCCGGTCACGAGAAGATCGCGCCAGTCGGTGTACGGTACCTGCCAAACCGCTTTTCTCGAAGATGTCTAGCTTTGGTGAAGTTCGTTAGCACCATTGGCAGACAGGCTGTCAACTCGTGACTCAAAGTCGTTTTCCAAGTTCGGGGCCATCCGGTCTCGACTCGTAGATTTCCGTATTCAAGGGAGACAATGAATGCCTCTAGCGACAAGTGAGAAGAAAAAAACCCCACTTGGATCCCGGCTCAACATCTCCTTCCACCCCTCTTCCGTCTTCTTTTGTAAAGCCCGACCGCTCCCCACCCCTGTTTGCTTGTCCCGCGGTCCCCTGTCCCCTGTCCCTGATTCTCAGGCGCAACTCCCCGTGGGCGGGGCCAGGCGAGGGGAGGGGACGGCTGTGGGGGCGCGACTGTCATCAGACTCCTACGGTCTCGCGAACTCAAGCTGCGCCCGAAGCGGCTGAAACAGTTACAGGACGAGGAGTAACTCCCACACGTCACGAGTAACCCTTGTGTGTGGCGCAAGGACTGAGGAAAATCATGGAATCTAGCTCTCCAGATTTAAAAGTTTAAAAAGCTAAGCTTTTCCTCCGAAAACTTGTTCCCTTTTATTGTATGTTCATTGGGCGTATTTCTTTTAATAACAAAGAGACATCCTTCATATATCTCACGTTTATCCATGGCATTAGTTTGCACTTATTTGATGTTATTAATTATATTCCTGGAGGGAAAAGGCGGTGTTCAAACATTTCTAGTCGCTACGTCTAGTTCATAAAATATTAAAGTACTTATGGGTCCTTACACGAAGCCAGGTTTAACGACACTGGTACTGATATTGTGTATAATTGTGTCTACTACACACACACGGGCTCCTGTCTGTGTAGCATGTTACCCATGTCACGTTTTCTGTACAATGCAGAGTTCTGAAGAGAAAGAAATAAAGGTACTGTGTATTGTATATACTGTTTCCGTGTCCCAAAGGTTCCTTCTGCCTCGCGGAACGGGCCCTGGGATACTACCCGAGAACATCGAGGGTGATATTGCCATAGGTTGTGTCCCTTGCATCGCAGACTGCAAGCAAAGCAGGAGCCCTGCCTGATGTAATCGATGTTTCTGCTTGTCGTCAGAAGGTCCGATAGGAGTCGGCACAGAGTTTCTTGATGTCATCTGCCGATCACATACCTTGACCCGCATCCTAAGCTCTTATCTGATAGAAAAGATTGCGTGAACAGGGGCGAACCCTAACCACAGTCCTTACAAGATTTTGTAAAACAAGAAAATGCAAATTTTATCGAGATAACACGACTAGAAAGCAAGCAACAAATGTGCCATCAGTGATGACAGAAAATCAAGACAAAGATGGAGAAGACGCTGTCAACAGCTGGAAAATGTCAGCAGAGTGGCCTACTGACAAAATTTCGGCTGGCAACAATTTAGTTATTGACGTTCGGTCACGTCTCGCTGACCTTTCTTCTTTAAGTGTTCGCTTTGCCGGCAGACGGCACGACGTCGGTGGGCGTCAAGCTTGCTGGTTCTGAAGATGGAAGCCAGATGAGTAATTTACCGTTGGAGGTTTTGCAGATGAGGCCACGAACTCAGTGGGCCAGGCGGATACATTTATCCTAAAGTGGGATGAACCACCCCCATTATTAAAATGACACTGAATTGAGAAATTTGAAAAGTATGTCACACTGGCCTTTCTAGTGTGTGTGTGTGTTTTAAAAATCTGAGACAACTTGGACGAAAGAAGAATTGAATAAATTATGAAGTTAATCCAAGATCTTTATTCAGATATTTATCAGTTAATCAGACTTTTTTTTAACATACAGCATTTATCTTCCGGAGACTGCAAGGGTTTATCGGAGATCGCAATGTGTTCATGAGATTTTTAAAAGAAAAAATGTTCTATAGACTCTATTTTGTGTTTGTGAGAGGAAGTAACTTGCATTACTTTAAGAGGGAGATGTCAATGTTGTCAGTGAGATGCCAGTGTTGTCATCCATGAGATGCCAGTGTTGTCATCCGTGAGATGTCAGTGTTGTCACCCGTGAGATGTCAGTGTTGTCACCCGTGAGATGCCAGCGTTGTCATCCGTGAGATGCCAGCGTTGTCATCAGTGAGATGCCAGTGCTGTCATCAGTGAGATGCCAGTGCTGTCATCAGTGAGATGCCAGTGCTGTCATCAGTGAGATGCCAGTGTTGTCATCAGTGAGATGCCAGTGTTGTCATCAGTCAGATGACAGTGTTGTCATCAGTCAGATGTCAGTGTTGTCATCAGTGAGATGACAGTGTTGTCATCCGTGAGATGACAGTGTTGTCATCCGTGAGATGACAGTGTTGTCATCAGTGAAATGTCAGTGTTGTCATCAGTGAGGTGCCAGTGTTGTCATCAGTGAGATGTCAGTGTTGTCATCAGTGAGACGTCAGTGTTGTCATCAGTGAGTTGCCAGTGTTGTCATCAGTGAGATGTCAGTGTTGTCATCAGTGAGATGCCAGCGTTGTCATCAGTGAGACGTCAGTGTTGTCATCCGTGAGATGCCAGTGTTGTCATCAGTGAGACGTCAGTGTTGTTATCAGTGAGATGTCAGTGTTGTCATCAGTGAGGTGCCAGTGTTGTCATCAGTGAGACGCCAGTGTTGTTATCAGTGAGATGCCAGTGTTGTCATCAGTGAGATGTCAGTGTTGTTATCAGTGAGGTGCCAGTGTTGTCATCAGTGAGATGTCAGTGTTGTCATCAGTGAGACGTCAGTGTTGTCATCAGTGAGTTGCCAGTGTTGTCATCAGTGAGATGTCAGTGTTGTCATCAGTGAGATGCCAGTGTTGTCATCAGTGAGATGCCAGTGTTGTCATCCGTGAGATGCCAGTGTTGTCATCAGTGAGACGTCAGTGTTGTTATCAGTGAGATGTCAGTGTTGTCATCAGTGAGGTGCCAATGTTGTCATTAGTGAGACGCCAGTGTTGTTATCAGTGAGGTGCCAGTGTTGTCATCAGTGAGACGTCAGTGTTGTCATCAGTTGTGTCTGCCTTGACTGGATGTTGAGCACAAAAGATAAAAGACAAGGAGGGAGAAACTGGGAGCAGGATTTTGTAGCTTGAAGGAAAGGAGGAAAAACACAGGCTGTTGCTTTATTCCAAAATGATCAACGGCCTCTGCCCTGAATACCTGCTACACACTCTCCCCCCACTTACCTCCTCACATAACCCTTACAACAGACGCAGACCGCATGACAGATATATCCCATATGCAAGAACGGAGCTTTTCAAAAACTCATTCATACCGCAAACATCTGCCGACTTGAACCTGCTCCCAAAATACATACAATCCACTCATTCAATCTCCGAACTCAAACGATACATAAAAGTAAGTCAAAATGCCATCCCTCCTACTATATTAGAAATCGCAAAGAACAAATCATACACTGCAGACTGCGACTAGGAATGAGCGACTGGAACTTTGACTTACTTAACAGGCACTTAACAAACAATCCCTCGTGTGCATGTGGTTTCGAACCAGAAACAGCCGACAACTTTCTACTATACTGCCCCTACTACAGAAATGCTCGCCAGCACACCATACAAACTCTCGACTTGCCGGCTCCTCTTCTCCTCAACACCGACCTCTTACTTTCAGGAAACCAAGATCTGTCTGTCTCTAAGAACACCGAAATCTTCTTGTGTCTAAACAAGCTTATAAAAGAATCAAAACGCTTCTAGCTTTCTCTGATTCCAATAGATTGTCAGTACTGCTCACATGTGCACGGCCTCTGCTGCTATCCTGAATTGTATTTTCAGTATTACATTTGATCACTTTTGTACTTCCTGCCTACTTTAAGTGCACAACCAGTACACAAGCCCATAGCATGGTAATCGTGGTTCCTCCTCCCTCCCTCTTCCCTTATCTTTTTCCTTTTTCCTTCTCTCCTTCACAACTTTCCCCCAAATATCATATTACCGCCCGCCATTTGTTTTTGTTTTGATTGTTTGACATGGAGACCACTCATGAGCTTTTAGCTCTTTGTGTCACCAATGATGCAAAAATTTGATTAAATTGCATTTCTTCATAAAATAATAATAAAAAAAAACTGGGAGCACGGGCAATATGTCACGCCTTGCCTGCACCCATCCCCAGCACACGTCCCCAGCACACGACCTGCACACGACACCTTCATAGGACTTGAAGGTGTATTGAAAGGTTTTACTATCTCATACTGACTACCGTATCTTGTGAAAGATCTCCTTATCACACCGTGCATACCGAGTCTTGTGAAAGTTCTCCTTTTGACACCGTGCATACCTAGTCTTGTGAAAGTTCTCCTTATCACACCGTGCATACCGAGTCCTTTGAAAGATCTCCTTATCACACCGTGCATACCGAGTCCTGTGAAAGATCTCCTTGACAACCCAACAAAGTACTGGCAGCGCTAGACACAACCGTATGCTGACGTATGCAATCAAGGGAGCCTACCGTACCCAAACACGTAGCAAAGAGAGAGTCGAAAGTAAGGAACGTGGCAGATCTTCAAAAGACTCTCTCTTTGCTACGTGTTTGGGTACAGTAGGCTCCCTTGACTGCATACGTCAGCATACGGTTGTGTCTAGCGCTGCCAGTACTTTGTTGGGTTGTCCTTTGACGATTTATAGCGCTCTTTCCTCATTTGTTCCTTATTAAAAATCTCCTTCTCACACAGTGCATACCATGTCTTGTGAAAGATCTCCTAATCACACCGTGCATACCGAGTCCTGTGAAAGATCTCCTTATCACACAGTGCATACCGAGTCCTGTGAAAGATCTCCTTAGGACACCGTGCATACCGAGTCCTGTGAAAGATCTCCTTATGTCACCTTGCATACCGAGTCCTGTGAAAGATCTCCTTATCACACCGTGCATACCGTGTCCTGTGAAAGATCTCCTTATCACACCGTGCATACCGAGTCCTGTGAAAGATCTCCTTATCACACCGTGCATACCGAGTCCTGTGAAAAATCTCCTTATCACACCGTGCATACCGAGTTCTGTGAAAAATCTTCTTATGACACCGTGCATACCGAGTCCTGTGAAAAATCTCCTTATCACACCGTGCATACCGAGTCCTGTGAAAAATCTCCTTATGACACCGTGCATACCGTCTCTTGTAAAAGGTCTCCTTATGACACCGTGCATACCGAGTCCTGTGAAAGATCTCCTTATGACACCGTGCATACCGTGTCCCGTGAAAAATCTCCTTATGACACCGTGCATACCGAGTCCTGTGAAAGATCTCCTTATCACACCGTGCATACCGTGTCCTGTGAAAGATCTCCTTATCACACCGTGCATACCGTGTCCTGTGAAAGATCTCCTTATCACGCCGTGCATACCGTGGTCTTCTGCGGCCGGCTTTAATGATGGAACCTCACAGTGTATTTTTGTGTGTGCAGTCTCTCTCACACTCCCACGCTCTGTCTGGGTACTGTTTTGGGTCCTTGTGCGTACTTTTGCCCTCAATATTTTGTCAAGTCCCCTCCCACGCTCGCCTAAAGATACAGGTCTCATGTCGACACGGAATCCGCTGGAGCTACCGGCTTAATCAGCCGTCATTCAAGATGGCCAGCCATGGCTTTCATTTCAGTGCAGAAGCCTGCAGGAGATGTGAGCAGGCGGTTTCTCCTCCCGTGTCTCCTTGCAGCCTTCTTCTTTCGCACCGTTCCTTTTCCTCTTCCCACACACGACAGTTCCATCCTTACGACTTAATCCGGGCTCTCGCTGGCGGACAGCAACTTAAGGCTGAGCTTGGCTACACGTGCCACGGCATCACGTGCTGAGACAGAAAGTGGCTGTACGTGGTCAGTTTCCCAGTGTTGAAAGACAGAAAGTGGCTGTACGTGGTCAGTTTCCCAGTGTTGACAGACAGAAAGTGGCTGTACGTGGTCAGTTTCCCAGTGTTGAAAGACAGAAAGTGGCTGTACGTGGTCAGTTTCCCAGTGTTGAAAGACAGAAAGTGGCTGTACGTGGTCAGTTTCCCAGTGTTGAAAGACAGAAAGTGGCTGTATGTGTCACAACATCATGCGTTCAGAATCTAAAAATAGTCACAAGATGACATTAGAGATCAGCCGCACGCTGGACACCTGGGTTTCCACCCCTAGAGGTTATGTGGGCCAGGTGGTTCGTGTTCTCGGTAGAGATTTCTCCTGCGTTCTCGTTTTGTGTGGATTTTCCTTTTATCTTTAAAATCGTTCTTTGCTATGTTGCCCCTTTCTCTGCATTCTCAATTGATCTGCCCACTCGTTTATATATGCATTTTGAGTTGGTTTGGATTTTTGTGGTTCTGAACTGGAAATGCTAGACGTCGCCTCCGTGACATTTGATATGATGACTTCACCAAAAACAAGAAAGCACATCTACAGAGTGCTTGAATATCCTCTAACTTGTCGCAGTCTCGTTGCTCTTGTCTGTAATCAGACATACTTTAACAAAAGCCATGCCTACGTTTGATTAGCTATGTACAGCAGATATCTTTCAAGAAAAGCTCGGGGAGGGTGTGGGTAAAGTCGGTCTCTCAGTCTACCGGCGTCAGGTGGTTAAAAACTCTTAACAGTTCGCTCCCTTGACTATCGATGTTATAACATCGGCGCCATAGTGACCTTGTTTCTATTTATATCACATTAACCTTTCTCAGTAAAAACTGTTTTTTCTTGCTAAGTTATCATTAGACATGATTAAAGTTTTGAAGTTTGTCACTTAAATGTAAAAAAAATGCTACGTTTGTGTTTTCAAACCACCATAAAGTGAGGCTATACCAAGCTCGCGACCATCTTGTTTTGGGCAGTGCTTTCAAAGTCGAATATCTTGTAGATATGAGCAGTTGTGAGCTCAAAGTTGATAGTTTTTACTCAGAAGATAAGTCATTTGAGATTTCTGATAAGGATATTGAGGAGATCGATGATGTTGAGAATATTTTATCAAATCTATCATATTGCAACTGAGTAAGCCTTTGTTTCCTTCTTACTGATATCACATAGTTCGTCAAAAAGATAAAGATAACTTTAAATTTTTTTTTACCCTGTTTGCCATTTTCACAATTCTGTGTTTTTGTATCCTGGCAGCTTTTATCCACTCTAAAACATTTTTTTTTTGTGGTTCATGCATTACTGATATCGACTGTTGTTGATATGTTGCGGATGTTGTAAACAGCTAATAAAAGAACTGCAGTAAGGTTTAGAAGAAGCAAAACACAATTATTTGTGTAGCTGATGAGAGAGAACATTTCCAATATTATAGTTATTTGTTTTTTTTTATCGCTTTTCAATTAAAACTGGTAATTACAACACTGAAGGCCTAGTTCAGTGTCCCAGTCTTTTCTTCAAGCAGGGAGGCAGGCGTGCATAATTCTTTCTAATTTAATCAAACACATTCTATTTCCTGACTTGTTTGGATTTATATGTTTAATCTTTAGCCATTTATAATATATAATAATTATTTATAAATGTAAGTTTACATAAAAGTAGGACGCCATTTTGTCATTTTGGTTTTGTAAAGCAACTTTATAAATCATTCCCCAATCCTAAGTTTCGCAAATCCCAAAATGAGTGTGTACAATTGACCAGCAATATCTCAAGTATCTGAGAAGAAAATGTAACAAAATTAGGATATGTTATGTAGAATTGCAAGGGCATTCACAATATGGCATCAGATCTGATATAACTGAGAACACAAAAAAGTTTCCTTCTTTGTGACTTTACAGTCTTACTTTTTTTGGACATTGCGCACACCTGTGCTTTGTGATTTAATTAGGAATATTTTATTTCCAGTACTCCATCTGTCCTTCTATCTGTATTATTTCAAAAGTACATTCACTTTCCTTCATTTTGATGTATGCCAAGCTCAGATTAGTAATAGTTTTTACCTTGAAAAACAAACATTTCCATGACAGCCCCATTTCATGCAAGTAGTGCCCCTTTAAACCAAGAACGTTACATTGGTTGTAACGTCAGCAAATGCTGACAAGGTGGGAGCTTGCTTCTCATTGTAATCTGCTTGTGTAGCAGCGTCTGGCAAAGTCCACGATCTGGTTAGCACTCACGCTTGTCATGTAAGCTGCCACTTACACTCCTCTGAATACATGGAATAAAGGTTGCTAGTCTATTGACGATTGTCTCTGAATACACGGAATAAAGGTTGCTAGTCTGTTGACGATTGTCTCTGAATACACGGAATAAAGGTTGCTAGTCTATTGACGATTGTCTCTGAATACATGGAATAAAGGTTGTTAGTCTATTGACGATTGTCTCTGAATACATGGAATAAAGGTTGCTAGTCTGTTGAGGATTGTCTCTGAATACATGGAATAAAGGTTGTTAGTCTATTGACGATTGTCTCTGAATACATGGAATAAAGGTTGCTAGTCTATTGACGATTCTCTGATTGCACAGAAAAAGCACTCAGTCTACTAGCATTCACTAAAATGACACCATCCTACACACCAAATACAAGAATTTTTTTGATTGCCGGTTAACCTAGTTTCCATTCACAGAAATAGAATGGTAGAAAAGTGAAGCAGTCGTATTGCAAGAGAAAGAAAATAATGTCGCCCGCCTTGTGAATGTCGCCCGCCTTGTGAATGTCGCCCCTTGTGAATGTCCAATGCCAAAAAGAGGAAGGCCCCCCCCCCCCCGCCGCCGCTCGCCAGCAGTTGAACTCTAAACTACTTGACCTTCACCTCTACATCTGCGGCGGCAGCTGATTCTCGCTGGGTCTCTGGAGACTGACATCAGTTCCTCTTGGAATCTTTCAGAGTTGACTCATTAACAGCTAGTCTCCATTCTTTGTAGACCTTATCACCATCTTTTGTATACTGTAAAAAGGTAAAGCAGCCAGCAGTTATAAGCCTTGATTAATCGCAGAAATATATTCATACATTTTGTTTAATCAGAAGCATCCAGGTATAGTGGCAAATATGTTCATAATGAGGAACGCGTGCGCCCGGAGTGGGTGTGTAAACATTCTGAATTGACCCTTTTCCTAATTCTCGGTCTGGGTCGGCTTAGCCAGTCGAAAATATGCAACAGTGAGCTTTAGAATACCAGACTGAAGTAGGGGTGCGCGTCACTTGCCGCAGTCACTTGGAAGGAGGATTAAAGTGCTTGAGAACGCTTGGTATTTGGATCACACCAGCTGACAGGGTCCGGTACTCAGGCGAGCGTGGGTCTGAGAACACGTGAGTGCGTATGCCTGCCTGCCTGCCTGCATGTGTGTGTGCGTTCCTGTAGACCCTCAGCTGATGTACAGAGCACGCACACAGAATTACTATTCACCGTTAACATTGTATCGTCAGCGATACCCACAGCGATGTTAGTTTACCGCCCGGTTGCCGCCAGCCGCCAGCCGCCAGCACAAAGCACAGCGACATTTGTCACGCCGGCCTGACTGACCAGCTTGTCCAAAGGTTAATCGCTGGTTGTGACGTTCTGTCGTACGCTGCTTTCACTGTGTGCATCAATGTCGTTTTCAGGTGCATTACGTGACAGTTGACGCCGGCAAACAGCACATGGTGTCTCACGAACAATGCATGTCTGCAGACCGGCGCCCGACCATTGATCTCTCGTCACCACGCACGCGCCTTACGCCAGCGCGCGCTCACCCGGCGCCGCCCGTGCAGCAGGGGCGGTTGGCGGAGGTCTGGCAGCGTGTTTAAAGGCCAGCTTGCGGCACAGTGACCAGGGACAGTGCTGGAACCTCCCACAGAGGCAGGAAAAGGTATGAGTTACCTGGGATCCGGGTACCAGTGTCAAGGAACGGAGAGTGGCGTAAGCACAGCTCACCTGACGGACGCGGAACGGTTTACCGAACACAACTCATCTGTCAGTGATTACACAGTTTACGAGCCAAAAAGAGGGGCTTTCTGAAAACAGCTTACACGTCAGAAAGGATTGCAGACAGGCATTTGTTGAATAGAGCTCTCTATTCAGAGTGTCTTACAGAGTCTAGTGCAGAAAAAGGAGATTGTCAACCAGCCTGGGCATCGCTTACTGAGTATTATGAGGCAAGAGTCCAGCTGAGGAGTCAGTGAGTGGCTTGCTGAGTACAGCTCTCCAATCAGGGAATGGTACATTAAGCAGAGACCGCCAGTCAGACTAGTTTAGTGAGTACAGCTCACCCCAGAGTGGGATACAGTTAAGCAGTGAGTGGTTGTCTGAGAACAAACTACAGCTTGTTAGATAGAACTTGCCAGTTTCACTGGCCTACTGAACGCGGCTGAGCTAAACGTGGCTTACTGAGTGCAGCTGAGCAGAAATTTGCTTACTGAGTGGTGCTTGTGAGTCGCTGACTTGTCAGAAAGCACATCAAAAGAGTGTAACAAAGTGCTGACTACACAGAATCCTGCCCAGCGTAACTGTACAAAAACACCCACGCGTCAGTTCGGTTCAATGACGGCTGATACAATGGGCACCTTGTGACTTCAAAACAAAACAAATCACATTATACTTTCATCTGATAAACCACTGAAGGCCCCCACTGTTCTCAGATTGACTTTTCAAACAAGAGAATAAATAATTCATGAGTGCCTTAGTGCTTGGCCGGGGAAAACCAGTTTAAGTGCAGCTAGCATCGCTGCTGTACAGTGACGTTAGTTGGACTTGGATATCTCGACCTTAGTGTACGCTGAAGGCACGCGCTTGAACACGTAAGAACCTCCCCACCCCACCTTTCTATTCCCACCCAGCCTTGGGTCTATTTTGCAAGTGTCTTTGTCCTTAGTGCAAACCACAGTGACCAGTGTGCATGGACCTTCTGGGTCGCTACCCGCTGTGCCGTTGTCCGGGTACATGCCTATGATCACAGAAACAGGTGAAAAAACAGGTAGGAGGAACATCGTTATCCACTGCTGTGCCTCACACGCTGCCACCCGGAAATTGTTGAGGACACCTGACTCGTGACAGGATGCATCCGCTTGAAGATCTCCCCCGGCCCACAATCAGGCAAATATTTCTGTCAGCGGAATCGGTCCTACTTGGTGACAGGCTGATTGCTTAGTGACAGACTGATTGCACAGTGAAAGTGCCGCTACTGACTCGTCACTTGGCGAAAGTGGGTCGTCTTTGGGGGCCGGCCATTCCGACAAAAGCGAGGCAGTAGTGACGATTAATTGCGGCGATACGTGAAAACTACGCGAAATTGTGGCAACAGCAAATGTTTTCAGCCTCCATGTCTGTGGGCATGTCTTTCCAGAGAGACAGTGGGGAGAAACATCATTGGCGAGTGGATCCAATAACCACGTGACACAGGACAGCGAAACACCAGCTCCGCAGACGAAAGTTCTAATTTAGTAAGTAGATGGTGAGTACTTCCCCACGGACAATATAGTCCATGGCAGTGATGTGAGTGGATTTTGTTTTCTTTCAGTGTAGCAGTATGCAAAGTGAGACAGGCTGGTCGACAACGTTAAACAGTTTCGTTTGCTACTGGAGCACGCCATTAGTCAAAATAAGTCAAAGCAGACGGATGTAGGTGGTCAGTCTGACAGTTCAAACGATTGTTGTACAATGACACACGGCAGTTGATACCAGGCACGATATTAAACGAGGGTGTTACCTTCAGTTGACTGGCAACATCCCAAGGATAATGAAATCTGTTTCAATTTTTTTGACTTCAGAGAAAAACATCATCTTGTAAGTGAGATAAAAGATGATAACAACAATGTGACGCTGGATGTTTGTTTGACTAATTCTAATTCAGTGCTAAGAGAAGTCAAAGTTTTCATGACAAACACCACAGTCAGGTCTTACTTTTCATTTAATTGTTGCCATTAGAGGTTAATCAGTGCAACGTGAAGACATAGTTTGACAGTAGACTTGTAAGACTCTATAACACTCTAACAGTTTCCAAACCTGACTGGTTTCCGCGAACATTTTCCACGGCTGCCTTTGGTGTCGTGATCTGGAAGCGTTTTCGATTGTTCTGTCAGAGACCTTGTAATACGAAAGCCTACGTTCCCGCCCAGTAAGCAGGGTGCTGTCCTAACCATGGACCACACCAGTAGCAACAGCAACGGCAGTAGCACCAGCGGCAAAGACAACACATCGGGGACTGTCTTCGCGTCAAAACCAGAAGGACGCACCATGACGTCACAGCCCCTGCGTGAACGCACTTCACGCCGCTGCGGCGAGCTTGTGCCAGTCGGAGACAACTGCCGCAACAAAAAACACATGATGCTCGTGCAGCAGTCGCAACAAGATCACAGCGCGGCGAGCACAACATCCACTTCCGGCAAGCTGATGGCGGAGCACCAAGGCTCGGGATCGATGGAGGAGGCTTCAGAGAGCGGGGGAGTGGGTAAAGCCAGCTCGGCATGCACCCCTCTGTGCACGTGCAGCCCCCCCACCTACCAGGCGCTAGCCCAGATGAGCATCAATCCGCACCGCCATCAGCGGACCACGTCGCTCAAGAAGCCGCGGAAGCCGGCGCTGGACAACATCGAGCTGGACGACATGCGTCCCCGCACCAGCAGCCTGCCGACGCGCAGCAGCTTCCGGCGACCCAACCTGCAGTACCTGTCGCCGCCGCCGTACAGCACGTGTCGCGATGACCAGGAGTTCTACACGCTCCGCTCGTTCGTCACCACCAGCAAGGGGGTGCTCATCAACCGCGGGGACTCGCTGTGCTCGCGCAGCACCAACAGCATCCTGTCCTCCGGCAGCGGCAGCATCACGGAGCTGACGCACCTGTCCCTGAATTCCTCGCAGGGCTCCCTGTCGCAAGGCAGCGGGGGGAACAGCGGGGACCCCGAGTCGCCGGCCACCATCCTGCCGTACCGGGTGTTGATGCTGGGTAGCCCGGGAGTGGGCAAGTCCTCGCTCACCGAACAGTTCTCTACCTCCGAGTACCTGGGCACCTTCGGCCCCAGCATAGGTAAGTCCGGCGTGTCGTTTTCTGGCTGTTCCGTGTGTCTTTGTCGTCGGTAGTAAGCAAACGTCTTCACCGCCCTGTGACCTGTGGTCCTGTGCTCACAGTGGGTTTGTGCTTTGCCCCGTCCTGGGTTTGTGCTTTGCCCCGTCCTGGGTTTGTGCTTTGCCCCGTCCTGGGTTTGTGCTTTGCCCCGTCCTGGGTTTCTTCTTCTTTCTTGAAATGTGTTCACTGCACGCGAAGTCTTAAAATTAGGTGACAGCAAATGAATGGAAGCCGACTTTTGACACCTTCTGACTGGACAGCGCGTAGTGTACAGAGTTACCCACACAGCATGAAAGAGTGCAATACAGCCAACAGTACGATACTGGCAGTAACATTACATCTTTGCTTCCCTGTCTGCCTGTCTGTCTTTTTGCTCTTTCTTCTGTCTCTCCCTATGTTTCTGGTTAGGTTTTTGGGGAGGGAGCGGGGCTCTTTCGTATGCCTAGTGTAGTGTGGTGAGGTGGGGTACTGAAAATGAAAGAAAACTGAACAAAAACAAATGAGAAAGAATAGAGAAGGAAAGATGACTTTTTGCACCCAATAAGGGATCACGGCTACGTCACAGCTACGTCACGGCAGCAGGCGGCCTTGCCAACAGGTGTCACATACACAGGAGAATACGTGTGACGGAGAGAAGGATCAGGTCTTGGTGACAAGCGCTGACTCGCTGCGCCACCGACTGCATGGAGAGAGGAAAGGAGCAGGAGGGAGAGATGGAAGGAAAGAGTCGGAGACAGGGACGGAGCTAACGAGGAAAAGTCATAAATAATTTGCATAAAAAATACGTCACTGTTGACTCAACTTTTCAGGAACATCTCAGTATTGCGGTCTTTAGTTTTACGTTAATCCTAAAGAAAATTCCCGAAGAAACATATCTCGATTCCCCAGAACTTAAAAAAATTCTGGTTGGCCACAGTTTTTTTTCAAACTGAGCTTTTTTTTTTTAGAGATTGGAGCGAATGTCGCCATATCTGATATTTGAGAAAGCATGAGGCGCCTTTTTTATCTCCTGTGGTTTCACCATATCCCGATTTAGTCTCTACAAAACAACCAGCCAAGATGAAAAAGAGAGAAGCAAGGACAGGGTCGGTCATCATTCTGCTGGTATTTCGGCATGCCAAGCTGGTATTTTGGCATGCCAAGCTGCACTTCGCTGATCGAAATCCGCCTTTCCACGTTTCTTTCTTTCTGTGATGTCATCTACTGGTGGGCAGCAATCTCTTACTGGATCCGGTTTTATGACGTTCGCGTCTGGACTGTGTACTGAACAAGATGTTCCTAGACTTAGTGCGTCACATACTGGAGGATAAATTCCCTTTCGTTTTAATTTTCCACCAGCAGCTTTTTAATACTTCACAGCTTCCAAAGATTGTATACTGAAGATGAGCAGAAGTTCCTCATGTTGCCCCTCTCTTAAAATAAAAGATGAATTTGAAAGTTGCGCACAGTTCTTGACACGGAGAGAAGATTGTGTGTGCAGCAACTTTCTTTGCTCGACTTCACAATGCAAGGTGCCAAACGCGGCCAGACATTCGGAGTAGAAGCACGTGGCTTACAGACGACACAGACCCCCCCCCCCCCCCCCACCAACCATAAAAACCAAATCTTGAAATCTTCAGCGTGCGCTGGCCTCGCTGCAGGCTGGCAACTGACGGCCGGCGTGACGTCATCGGCAGCTTTTTGAGTGAGGAATGGGTTCTTACTGTCAGGTGGCTTCAGTAAACACGCATAGGCACGCACGTGCACAGACACACACACATAAACACAAACATAAAGGCAAAAAGCTTGTGGGTGTGGGTGAGGGAGATTTTACCGCCTGAACGACAAGCCGATTTCAAGACCTTCTTTCTGCCAGCCCCACTGTCACTGAAAGCATTTATGACAACCAGCGCACTGCGCCATGTGTGGTTTCACAGAGACAGTCAGGCAGAATCCCCGCTTACCTTCTGACGACCATCTGATGTGCTCGCACGCCGCATGCTTTTAGCGACTTTTATGTAAACAGTTTTATTTAGGATGCCATAAAGGCCTTACTTATTCTAATAAAGACTGCCTTTCCCATTTTTATTCTGAAAGCTCTGGGAATGCCGTCAGGATTAAGTCTAACAGCCATCATCGCTACCAGAAATGACGTCAGGGAGTTTGAAAAGAAGCTGACTCTGGAGACATTTCTGCAGGTGCTCCTGTCAGTTAGGACCTACACTTGTTCACGAAAGTTGACTGCATCACTTAAAGAGGAGTAGCACGAAGTGTGACATGGCGAATGGACACATCATAAAATGGGGTCATAAAATGGGGTCTGCCAGATGTTTTATGATCATCATACGCTTACAGTGTGATGTGTTTCGGCGTGGAGGCGCTGGCAGACAGCTTTGTGATCAACGTCGGTCGGGAGGAATACAGATTAAGCAAGCGTCAGTTGTGTACCGTGTATCTAGGGCGCTTAGGGCGATTGTCTCTGTCCCACACACTTTGTGTTTGTTTCACCTTTACGTTCTTGAAGGTTTGTGCCTCACAGCGGTGGGCATTCTGTCTCACGGGGCAGGTGTTGTGGTGGAGGGAGAGGGTTTTGTTTCACCGCTGAGAGGCTTGCTGTGTTTCTTTTGCTACATTCACGTCCTCTCTCCTCACAACCTCAACTGTTTTCTTGAACAAATGTAAGAAAAATCGAACAGCTTGGAGAAAAACTGGGCGCACCAGATGACGTCAGGTGTTGTTGAGGCATTTAAAGTCTAAATAAACAAAACTTCCTATTGCCGTGTGCGTCACATTATATGAGATTCTACTTTTCTTCTTTTTTTCATACCATTCCTGCAAAAATGTCCGTCTTGTTTTTCCGTGGAAATCCTTAATCTGGTTCGGCGCGGAAAACGCTGTTTCCCACTTCTCCTAGTGAAAAGCAAATTTGATGGCAGCCTGTAAGCCAAGTTTTTTTTCTGGCAGCTGTTCTGATGTATGTGCAGTCCAATCACATCACCTTCTGCTTAGATTCGTAAAGCAGATTTGTGTTTCTTGGTGAAGGCTATTTTGTGTAAGATGAGTTAGTTTCACAACAAGATTGCATGTCTTTGGTAAAAACAGTCTCAAGTCTACTGTCCAAGCTCAAGCTGACAGCCTTTTCAACTTCAAACTCGTGTTTACAGCTGTCTGTTCAGACAGGACAGACGCTGCAATGATAATAGTTGAAAACAACAGCCGAACTCGGAGAAAAGGTTATGCTGACTATAGAACAGCAACCAGCAGACCTTCAGATTGAAAGTTTCTAGAATCACCACGATAACTTTTGCTGGAATGTTGCTGCTCGGATTTATGCAAAGTATTCGCTTATACAATACACTTTATTGCAATAAAATACCTATAATTGTCCATTAAAACATACGTAAAAATGGAAAATTTCCCTTCGCAGGGCAGAGATCCAGATAAAAAGACACTCTTGTATACAAAAAGTCCTTCGTATAAAATCGAAGAAACACAATCACTATTCAAGCATTCAGCACATAATACACTAGCCAACTCCAACAATAAGCAACAAACCATAAGCAAACACTATTCATAAAAACTAGGATAATTGTTTTGTCATAGATAATAGTTCACGTGCTTCTGTTTTCTTCTACCTGCACATCCCCCCCCCCACACACACACACGGATGTAAACCCACACACATCCAAACCCATATTCCACACGCCCATCCTCCCCCACACCCTCTCTCTGTCACGCAAGCACGCGCGCGCACGCGCACACACACTCTAAAATCCGCTTCACCCTACACTCCCTACTATACCACACATGCTCATTTCATTTAAAAACAGTCCTATGTTTGCTTATCAAGACAAATAGTTTACACAACCATAACAAAGTAAAAACAAAAACAAAACTGGTTGTAAACGACACAAAAGTTTTAAAAAATTGCTTAACAATTAGTCAAGTAATACATGAGTAATTTGTCTATCAGGAACAAGTATTTTGCACAGCCTTTGAATTTATAATGCTGATTGGAGATGGAGTGAAAGGATACCCAAATCGTTTTCTTTTGCAAGTGGTGCACGAACTCATTGACCAGAAGGCAATCACTGAAATGGATCAAAAGTGGACGTGCGCTGTCAATAATAACTGTACATGCTTTATTTATTTGTTTAATTTTTTGCTAACTGATTGCGAAGTTCAAAGAACTGTTTTTCTAAATACCAATTATTTTGCCTGCTGGACTGACCACCCGCCCCAGCCTTGTGCAGTTCTTTACAGTCAAATTATTATACCAGGCGCAGTGATATTAAAGGAGAGGATGCTCTCAATCAAAGACTTATCCACATTTTTAAAATGTAGTGTTTGATTAACAGTTTTACATTCACAGTGATGGTCTTATAAATAAGGACAGCTTTACAGAGACAAATCACTTTTTCTTGTCACAATACTGCACCATGACCTTAAGTGCTAAATTCTCAAGTTAATTCTAAATTCTCCTCGCACGCACACTCTCGTCAGGTTTGAAATGAAATGTTATGAAACATTACACATCATGTTAAAATGAAATGGTATAAAATGTTAAAGTTTTCTGTTTTTGTATTAAAGGCTTAGGTTTCTACCCTGTCTTCTTTACATATTTTTAATATTTGACATAAAATTATAAACAATTTCTCTCGCGAAAACAATTAAGCGTCCTCAATATTTCAAATAAAAGCAGTGTAAGCGTCAGATATTGGAGATCAGACTATTTATCATCTCTCAATATAAATTTCGAATTGCGAAATACACGTGCTCAAACTTTCTGGTCACTCCAACATAAGATTTTTGACCTATAAGCAATTCAGTATCACCCACATTGCTTGAGTGAAACCTTGAAGAAGGTTAATTTTTGCCACATTTTGTACAAAACAGTTCAACACAATTTCTTTGCTGTATTGGTGGACTATCGTTTTATAAGACATCTCAGCATTGTTTCGTGTAAAAAACCACCAGAACGTCTTTTTTTTAGATCTACGCGTCAAAGAACATGAGACTAATTTTGTTAATCTCTGTACGATCCCCGACAATCTAAGATAAGATAAAAGTCTTGATCGTCACTACAGAGGGTAGCGCACCCAAGGAGTCACAACAGGTCTGGCACAACTTCCAACATCTCTCTCTCTCTCTCTCTCTCTCTCTCTCAGGTGGGTAGGTGAATTGCCTTTTCTTTCGTTCTGAAGCCGAAGGATAGAACAGGATTAGTTTTGGCCGGAAACCCTACTGTCGCCGTGACGAGACTGAAATATTAAAGAAGACTGCAAGCACACGGACACGGTCAGACGGGTCATTTTTTCGTCTACATATATGTTGTCGTGTACAGTTGTGTTGTGTACAGATCAACTTCCCCCAGTTGTCCAGCCTCGTCTTTAGCGACACACGCCCACACACACAGGGAAGAGTGTGGCTGCTGGCGAGTTGCGAAATGCTGCAAAGCAGGAATGTTTCTGGAGTCCTTTTTGTGTCAGGCTTTTCTCGTGTTCACTTCTTATTCGACGTCAGTCCCCAGTGTCTGCTGCAGCGCGCAGCCCCGATTCTTTTCTTTCTTGTGTGCGTGCGTGCGTGCGTGTGTGTTCCACAGTATAGTGAGATAAAAGCTTTTACAGACGGTATATTACAGAATTTCCTAAAAGAATAAAGGGGGGGGGGGAGAAGGGCACACGGAGGGAGATAACAAAATAACTAAAGAGGAATTTTAGGGCGAGAAGCCAATGGAAATGTGTGTAAGAAACGAGTGACTTGTTTCTGATATGTTACAGTCTGCTAAACAATGCACCAGAAGAAAGAGATTTTAATCATTTGCTTTTACTGCAAGAATGCTTTTAGCTTCACCACATAAACAGCTAGTACCCTGGCGATGTAGACAGCTGGGGTTTCAACGAGAGATGTAAGCTATACTGCCTCCATTGACGTGCAGACAAGCCTACAAGAATCGTTTTGCACGAAGAGATCTATTGTTCCCGTTCAAACTACTTTTGCCTTCGAGTGCGGCATCGTGGCCCTGCATTGCGTGAAGAGACAAGAGTTGGGCGACAGATGTTTGAAGACCTCTCCGAATATATCTTCAGTTTTCTCTTCCCTCCTTTAAACCACATAACCAAAAAGCTATAGTCAGCCAGCCAGCAAGCCAGCCAGTCGACATCACAGAAATGTTTGCATCAGCTTCCGTCACTGCCGCAAGATGTTCGCTTATGCAGAGAAACTGATCAGTCATATCGTCGTCACGTGCATAAAAGCAAAAGTGAGGTTCGCCAAAAGGTTCCCCATAATAGGGCAACGCCAAGATTTGGTATTCGAGCATTTTATGGCTGTTAATCCCTTTCTGCAGCAGAACTGAGGAGCTCGTTAAAAGTAAGGCTTGAAAACTGATCAGCGAAGGAAGAGAGAATAGGATTGGCGAAGACAACACATTGAACAAAGGTCATAACTGGCCACAACCCGCAAAAGCCAGCTACCATAACAAGGTTTCTGAAGATCTGGACATAAATCTGGTCTTTATCACACAAGAGGGAGTTAGAAGTGCCTGAAGATCGGGAAAAAACCAGCTGGAGAAGACGATGTGCGTGCAGAAATAGAGAAGCAGACGATCGTATGATGTCTTATCTGCTACAGCAGATTCTACAACAAAATTCTGGGACAGTGACAATTTATAGACAGAGCAGTAAAATGTAAGATGCGACGTATTCTCAAGGTGGCGAAAACACAGCAGTAATTGAAATGTATGGCGCGACACATTGTCAGTGCTAAGAATATAGCAGTAACATGAATGACGCGACATATGGGGCGCCAAGAAAGGAATGGGAATAATGCTCATGGTATATAAAGAATTCTTTAACTAAAGAATTGCATTCTATAACCATAGAATTCTATAACCATAGAATTAATTCTATAACTATAACATTGTAATTCTATAAAGACAGCTTATTCTATGTATACTATGAGCAGAAAATGCTATACAATTCATTCTATATATACACTTGAAAGCTGCAGCTATAGTATGAATTTAACATATACCATGCCAAGTCTTTAAACAATGAAAACGAGGCCAGCGATTTATTTCGGTGGCAAGTGGCTCTCAGGGCCCCTCACAGTGTATTCACCTAGACCCATGCTCCACACATACCGCCCATCAAAGTTTATTTAAAGAATATGAATATGTTAAGCACGCAAATAGCAGCTACAAGTTGACAGATTTATGATAATCCCTCAAAATGTGCGTTTGTAGATTTCTAGTTATTGTTGCTGCTTATTAGAGATGGAGCTGTTTGGCGCCTGTCGTCTGCTAACGCGCGAGCCGGCCATTCCAGTGGCGATCCCAACCGCACCTCATGCTGCACAGGGCGAAGCCCGTGGCCCGGTGAGGTTTGGACCGCTGGCGGAGTGGCCGACACGGGCGTTAGCAGACGACGGGCGCCAAACACACCCTAACTACAATTAAAGAAAAAAAAACCCTACTGAATTCGAAAATCTTGATTACGGTGACTGCACTACGTTACTTGAATCACAGAAATTGTTCTTTACTAACGGTATATGGCATGGAAGTACACGCAACAAGAGTTGGTCACCAGCTACCCTCAGGAATAAAAAGTAGTAAACACAGAATGCAGACTGCATAAAAACGGTAGCTACTCGCTTCAGGAAACTCAGGCTTTTGTCGCTTTATCCTGTATTTAAAAAACTGAGCTTGTAAACAAAACACGGGGTTCTCAGCGGCAATTTGCTCAGTGGCTGGTGTATGGATCCGAAGGCTGGAAGGTGTTCAATATAAGAACAAGAAGTAAGAAGACGGACAGCTTGAGAAAAAAAGCCCTGACGTCGGATTTCTCACATCCAGTGGATACACACGCCGATTTCTCACACCCAGTGGCCACACA
>SMGT01013144.1:56904-68116 GCA_004794575.1 Lanistes nyassanus | reverse complement strand
ACGCCGATTTCTCATACCCAGTGGCCACATGCCGATTTCTCACACCCAGTGGCCACACACGCCGATTTCTCACACCCAGTGGCCACACACGCCGATTTCTCACACCCAGTGAACACACACGCCGATTTCTCACACCCAGTGGCCACACACGCCAATAACGAAGACATCAGCAAACTTCAAGCCTCTGAACAGCAGGCGGTGAAAAGAGATGAATTAGCTTGGACATGTTGAGGGAATGAGCATCACTTTTCTTCCAATAATAGACAGAGATGAACACCACGAGGTAAACAGAGGGAGGGAGGATAGGGGAGGGAGAGGAGAGAGACGGGGGAGGAGAAAGGTTGGGAGGGGGGGCAGGAGAAGAGAGAGAGAGAGAGAACCAGAAGCCAGGAAACATGCTGCAGAACGAAACTAACGGAACAAAAATCTAAGCTTGGATCCTAAACGCAGGTTGGCCCAAACCGACACAGTGTGGGCGACACTGACACTTGAACGCCGTCTGTAGCTGCTCGTCATCTGACTCAAAGAGAGAGATTTTTCCACGCATCATCTTTTTGTGTACATCAGCTGCACGATTTCCAGAATACAAAATCACGGCTGTTAAATGTATAACCACAACACAAAACAAGACTGACAAATTGTTCCCTGGCTGTTAAAATCAAGATATTTATGTTTTCCTGTTGCATTAATTAATCTAGAAATTTGGAACAAGGTCACTCCATTTTTCTTACCGCCATGTGGAAGAAGAAAGAGTATGACCTTTCGGTGGGAAAAGTGATCTAAAGGTCAATGTATACTGCTCGAAAGAATTAAAAGACCAGTGCCTACTGCACGCGCTACATAATACCAAAGCACACGTCGGTCATTCCAAAGAAGTGGAAGTGTACCTTATTCTAACTCAGTGACCGCCGTTCCAATGAAGTGGAAGTGTACCTTATTCTAACTCAGTGACTGCCGGCCATGTTTGAGAAGGACTTTCCTGTGGCACCAGCGATTTTTGGGGGCATGTTTAAAAAAATTGTAAAAAATAACCGTATGACCTAGAAGGATGAGACAAACTGATTTTGATGACAAAAACATACTGAAATAAACTGTACTTACATTGCGCTTTGCTGTCTTGTAAAAGTTAGGTAAAATCCAGCAGCAACAGGATAATTGAAAATCCGTGCGAGCCGAACATCTTTGAGATGTCGTGTGACTAGCCGAGAGGCCTTGTGGGTTCACCTTTGTTTTGCGCAGCGAAAACCACGATTCATGGTCAAAGGGAAACAACTCTATATGTATGACACACATTTGTTTCCCTTAGACCACTTTCCGCAAGGGGCGTTTGAATTTTGAAAGTGTGGGGCGCTGCACGACGCCCCTGGCCGGCCAACGACGATACCAATGGAGCGAACTGTGAAGTCCCTGGCACTCATTTTAATGTAATGACCGACAACAGATTTTATGGGTTACGGTCTTTGCAACAACAAGATTCAATGCCATGAAGGATACAATCCACGTATGCACATCAGAACATGTGCACCACAGAACAATCAATGGCAAACAGGTGTGTGAAGTCCATTGACTTGAACCCAAGCAAGGCACCGTTGTCGCATGGATTGAGCCAATGTCCCCAGTCATTTGCAGGATTGCCCCTCTGTCCTGCTGAAGCAAAAGGAACAGCTGGTTAAGATCAGCTGGTGGTGTGGGGTTTGGCCTCAGGCGACACCCCAGCACATCCCACAGGTACTCGATTGGGGGGTCCGGTGGATTTGCTGGCCAGTCCATGCTGCTGCTGCAGGAAGCTGGTGACGACCTCTGTGTGGTCTACCGTCTGGCATTGTCATCCAGGAGGATGGCGCCAGGTCTCATTGCCTGCAGTGCTGGCAGCACTAGGGGCTGCAGAATTGTATTCCCCAAAGTGGGATCATGATAGCTCACCATGTCGCTTCCAGACGCAGATTTTGTCATCGTGACACGATCTGGCAAACCGGGCCTCACTGGGTGAAGAGAACTCTGGCCCACTGCTGACGTGTCCAAGCCAGATGACGCAGGGCCCAGGTCAGCCCAGCAGCGCGATGAGTCGGCGACAGGACAGGTCGCGCTGCTGGATGCCTGGAACACAGGGTAGCCTCTCGTAGCCGGTTCCTAATCGTCTGGTCGTTGACGGTGACATTGCTGGCTCCTAGCAAAGTGCGTTGGGTTGGATGTTCTGTCCCGTAAAACCGACAGGACGGAAAACCTGCCATCTTGTCTGGAAGACGACTGTGGGCGTCCCGATCGTCTGCTGTCGCTGACACTTCCTGTCTGGTTGTCCCGAAATGTCCCACTTCCTGTTTGGTTGTCCCTCAATGTCACAATGTCACAATGTCACAATGTCACAATGTCACAATGTCACAATGTCACAAAGACAGAATGGGAAACTCCCAATCGGCGACTAACTTCTCGGACTGCAATGCCTTCCTGCAGCCACCGAACCGGGCTCCCGCGACCAGCATCACTGCGTTGTCTACTTGGAGCCATGGTTACAAACTGTTTTTAGACTGCGTCCAACTGCTGTAGTCATTCGCCGTCTCGCAGTAGCGGCTGAAGTGTGTTCACTTTACACTTGGTTTGCCCGCGCATTGCGGTTTTTCAGCCCTTCAGTTTTGCATTACCACCTACATCCATTGGATTTGCTCACAGTGTCCGGCATCTTGGACACGCATGTATGGCTGCCTTCTGTGGTCTGCACGAACGCGCCGGCACTGATTTTTACACCCTGATGTGCACTGTTACAACATGACACAAGGTGCATCCAAATGAACCGGCTGTTGTGTTCTTGTAAATTGCACACGTTAATTACCTCCCTGCCAAACTGCACCTGATCTTTCAGTTCTTTTTACCAGTTTAGTGGTGCACCTGTCTTCTATTATGCAGAGAAAGTTTTTCAACGGGAACTCTGGGTTTGGGCAGAATTTGATGTAATTAGCTTGCTTCAAGGACGGGGGGAGGGGGCGTAAGAAATCAAGTGGGGAATGGAGGAGGAGCGGTGCTGGCAAAGGTACCTCTGCAATGGAAATGCAGGAAGAGGAGAAAAGAGAGAGAAGGTTGGAAAAAAGAGAGAGAAGGATGGGGAGAAGAGAGAGAGAGAAGGATGGGGAGAAGAGAGAAATGCAAGATGCAAGATTCTTTTCCAGACCTCTGCGCTAGCACACGACTGCGTGGGTTTGCTAAATGACGACATAGTTCCATTTTGCGCGCATTTGCTGCGCACGAGAAAAGGATCCTTTCTGTCGTGTCTCTGCACCTGCAATTCACACGATCAGGTCCCCTTTATAAGTCAGGTTTGGCCTCTGCACATCCGCACAGACAAGTACTTAATGTATAGTCACCGTTTAATATCTTTACTTCTTAAATTAGCCCAGCCTGCAAGCCGCACATGAGAGCGGTTTCGCTAATAGGCGCCGCATAGGCCACCAGACAGTACCGCGAACATGGGCGTGGCATCATAGAATTGCCAGAGTTCAAACGTGGGTCAGCTTACAATTGAAAACAAGCCTCTGACCACCACTTTTATTTTATGTATTTATTTGTTTATTGCTCTCCCACCCGCTTACCCGGGGCGAAAGTGTTTCAAGTCACTACTGGGCAGGACATGTTCACTCAAGCGCGAACGAAATCCCTGGCGTCCCGCAGCCCCTTCCCCCTCCCCTAGAATTTGTTTATTGCCGTCTGCTTACCAACACTTTACACTAGACTCCCCCTCCCCTAGAATTTGCCTATTGACGTCTGCTTACCAACACTTTACACTAGACTCCCCCTCCCTAAGACTGTTGCGAGTTCTAGTGTTGTGACTGCTGGTGTTCCACTGCTCCAGGATACCCCCTCCCCCCAAAGGATCTAAAGGTGATATCTGTGGTAGACGTGTCATGACTTTTGTTCTGGACTAGAGGTTGGACAGGGCAACATTACAGGAAGTTTTCTGGAGGCAAGAAGTACAAATGGACACATGGCGTCAGGACGTAAGGCAGCGGTTTCAGGCCGCCTACAGCTGACTTGCAGTCTCCACGAGACTTGGCACAGTCTCACGTGGCTCAGCTGCGACCAGCTGTTTAATTTTGCATGTGGGTTCAGGTCTGTGATCAGCTGTGATCAGTATGAATATAACCTCTCTCCTGTAGATTACTTTAGGAAATCCTAAGGCAGGCCAGGTGTATCTGCGTCCTAAAGTACTTTATGGGAGCACAATATGACGCGGTGTCATGGCAGCCGTGTAAATCTCTCACAAGCGTCAACATATTCTGGCCTTGCTTGTCACTTTCCTAGTTTGTTCCCAGTATAGATATCACTAAAACACACAGACAGCTCTTAATCCTTGGTGCAAGCGCTGAGACAAGTGCGGATCCTGTCTAGACGCAACTGAACACCCGGTCCCCCTTGCTGAACAGACACCGCCTGGCCTCACCCACGCTGAGCGGACATCAGACAACACCGGCCACCAAGACAGTATAGCGAGAATTAGAAGCAAACAACGGCTCAGCTTGCACAGAAGGCGGGGTACCATTGTTCACAGTGGACAAGGACTGATACCAGCAGAGTAGGGAGACTGGCAGAGAAGGGAGACTGGCAGAGAAGGGAGACTGGCAGAGTAGGGAGCCGGGCAGAGTAGGGAGCGGGGCAGAGTAGGGAGACGCAGAGTAGGGAGACTGGCAGAGTAGGGAGACGCAGAGTGGGGAGATGGCAGAGTAGGGAGGCGGGCAGAAGAGGAGAAAAAGACAAGGACGGGCAGAGAACCCGAGCAGGAGATACCTCGCTGTACATGGTGGAGAGAACTGGGATCGTGGGCAAACTGAATGTGAACGCTTTTTTCCTTTATACTAGGCAAGCGGCGTCCTTGTACTGCATACGCTCAATAAATGTATAAATGCTAAATTTTAATACTCTCCGATCGAATAAACTTTAATGCATGTTCCTAATTTGCTTGCTCCTATTTCACTGCGCGTAATTTGCTTCAAATTCTTGTGTATTGACCGAGCTCTTACATTTTTAAAAATTTAAGATTGTAGGTTTTGCAGATGAGCGCTGGGGAAATCATAAGACACAAAATCTTTATTATCATGTCAAAGACAGAAAATTGTCTAACTGTAGGCGGTCAAGACAAAAAGAAGAAAGAAAGAAAAAATGGATAATGAAAAGATAACGGGAAATGGAAGAAAAAAAGAGTGAAACGTGATGGAGAAATGGTGCTCTGTGTGTGTGTGTGTGTGTGTGTGTGTGTGTGAATGAAGAAAAGAAAGAAGGAAGAGGAAACAGAAATTTCAGACTATTTTAATCAAGAAACTTCTTGCCTGTATGTTTTTCTCAGTTCTGTACCTGCCGCTGTGCCATTCCTACACTCTGCAGTCTTCATTGCGGGGGTGGGTGGAGAGCAGTGTAGCTGAGACAGACACACACACCTAGCGTGTTATGTATCAAAGGGCAAGGGTTAACAGGCTCTTCTCGAAGTCAAACTTTTCCTCACCCTACAAGATGCTGTCCCTAGAAGAGCGGAACTAGAGAGATCGAGGTGTTGTCTGTCTATAGTTGATTATTGGGTCCCGGCCACTGCGACACATGCTCTGGGGACTCTTTCTGGACAGAATTTTTGGCTGGAAGGCTTCGTCCTCAGATGATCTCCCCTTACACCTGACTGCACTCTATGAAGACCCCTGACTGAGAATCTGTTGGATGCGGGAGCGTAACTCTTCTCTCTAGATGATCTGCTCCTGATGGTCTCAGCATCTAGCTTAATTACTGCCCTTTCTGCTGTGTGCTATTAGTAGCATCATGGCGAACCAATTTTCTGTGCTTTGGGCAGGATAGTTCAGAGGCAAGACTATTTGTTCCCCTATCTCTGTTTTGTTAATTACATAATCCTACAAAGTGAGATAATTGTTCCACTATTTAGACGCAGATTACAGGCTGTCTAGTGCAGAGATGTTTTGTGCATGAAGATAGCAAGGTCACGATAACGCCGACCTGTGACATAACCGCCTTGTGTCTTAATTTTTCACCTGTGTCATTACCATTCACCTGTGTCATTACTACCAACCTGTATCATAATCACCGACCTGTGACATAACTGCCGACCTTTGTCTTACCATCTGTCTTACCTGTGTCCTTACCATCGACCTGTGTCCAAAATTTTCATCGGCATCTGATTTTAGAACTCGTTTGGAGGTGCCATCAAAATCACTTCTACATACTGCAGTGAAAAGCTGGTATATAGCCTGACTTATGGTCAAACATACTGCAGTGAACAGCTGGTATATGGCCTGACTTATGGTCAAACATACTGCAGTGAACAGCTGGTATATAGCCTGACTTATGATCAAACATACTGCAGTGAACAGCTGGTATATAGCCTGACTTATGGTCAAACATACTGCAGTGAACAGCTGGTATATAGCCTGACTTATGGTCAAACTACTTCTGTCGTACTTGAATTAATTCGTTCTAGAGTTCTTAAGTTTCCCTAGATATTAGGTGTCAGAAAAATTAGAGATGTTTAAGAAGAAACTTTATGACAAAGTCATGAGTTCATTCGTAAACACAAATAAACAAGACACTCTCCTCTTGTTTAATTGGTGTGATGACAACAAGATAGTCTCCTCTTGTTTAATTGGTGTAATGACAACAAGATAGTCTCCTCTTGATTTATTGTTGTGCTGACAACAAGATAGTCTCATCTTGATTTATTGTTGTGATGACAACAAGATAGTCTCATCTTGATTTATTGTTGTGATGACAACAAGATAGTGTCATCTTGATTTATTGTTGTGATGACAACAAACCAGTTAAGAGACGAAGGAAGCAATTGTGTCCGAGACGAGTCACAAAAGGTCAAAATTTTTATCAGAAGACGAATATTTTCCCCCACTCGAAGTAAAATTTGCAAGGGCTTCTGTCTGCCTAAATAATTCCTGAAAATAGAGTAGGTTTTTTTCCTATTGTTGTAATGTTTTCGGCTTTGTTGTTGTTGTTGTTGTTGTTGTTGTTGTTGTTGTTGTTGTTGTTGATGATGACGACGACGATGATTCACGTGTTGCAATGTCGCGAGTTTTCATGCACGAAATTAGAGCTTTGAATTTAAAATGCTGATTGTTTTACTGCACGAAATTTCGAGTATTTTTCTACTGGCAAACAGTTCTGAGGATTTTTTTCTTGAATAAATTATGTATGGATGTCCCTTGCTGTCGAAATGTTCTCGCTTTCTATTTGATACGTCGCTGTTATACATTCACATTGATGATACTGCAGGCAGAACCAGTATCGGATTTCGCGACACAGGCTGATAGAGCTTAGTATCAATAGCCTGTAGGTAAAAGAGACGACCCCCAATAAAAGTCAGCCGGTCAGACACACACGACTGAGAAGGAACAAAAGTCAAAATCAGTCAAACGTTACTTCACCCTTGGCTTAGCAACACAGCCAGCTACATGGCCGTGGTTTGCTGTTGTCGCTGTTTCTGCTACTAACCCTAGGCACCAAGTTGACTAGTGTGTACATGTGTATATGTGTACATGTGTATATGTGTACATGTGTATATGTGTACATGTGTATATGTGTACATGTGTATATGTGTACATGTGTACATATAAAGCTGTTTAATGTTTGGTGTCCTAAGGTTTTGCTTGACACTTCTATTTTAGATTGACTTAAATTTTAATTTTAGAAAGCAAATAAATGTCTGAGGATGAATACAGAGAAATATTGTTATCACTTTTTATTACAGATAAAAATATCGAGACAGTCGGAAATGAACGTTTTCGAACTATAGCTTGATTTGTAACGCTGTGGGGATACGAACATCGATCTAGGAGACGAATCCTTGGAGATGTAGAAAGTTTTTCTTTAAATATAAATGATCAAATCAGAGTAAAGAAAATCATTCAATTTATTATTAACAAGCTTCGAGAGCCCCGCTACAGACTGGGGCCAGCACCACTGCAACCCTGCTGAGAGCCATCTTTGCCGTAAGAAATGGAGGTCACGTGGGCACAGGACGGGTGGTGATGACAGCGAGTTCCGGGACCGGGGGTAAAGGACAGACCAGGCGACGTTTGTGGGTAGGACCGCTTCACCAGGACTGACAGAAATGAACAGAGTGCAGACAAAGAGGGAGTTACACATACAGACGGTAAAACACTCGTTAACACGCGTGGTGCATACACGGAGGTAACCAGTCACTGCCGCCGGGGCACAATGTCTTATGATGTTTTTTTTCTTCACGTTGACAAATCTTGCTCACCTCTGCTCTGAACGTCAGTTCCAGGTGTCTGATAGGAGTCTGAGGGGCGACTGTCGCCCACAAGTTCATTTCTGACTCAATGGATGTCGGACAAAAGATGGTAAGGGGCAACAACTCGAAGCACCCTGATCAGCTGTGTAAATTCGATCTGTAAATTGTAAGCACCGGACACTGTTGGCCCATCCCCTACAGCTGGCGATGTCCACTTTTGACACGGGCGCCGCCTTGTGCCGAGTTTCAACTCGCCCGTCGATAAGAACGCAGAGCGAGACAGTTTTGGCGCTTCGTGCGATAATAGCAAAGTCTGAAAGGACTCGCGGGAACCGATCGGTTTTGACTATTTATAGCAGTCGCTGTCACGAACAGCCCCTGTACGATTGCTTGCAGCTTCCATAATAGTCTTATATGTTTTCCAGAGGTGGGGGTGAGGGAGGGTGTGTGTTTCTGGTTTGTTTTGGCGCTAATGGCCAGAGCGTTGAACTATTGGTCGCCACTATCGCCAAAATCAGTGAGTGTTATCGCAAGCATTGGCACGCACTCGCGAGCGCACGTGCAAAGCGTGTTTGCTTTTACTGCACCTGATGTTGGTGTGACAGCCCTGATGTCCTCAACCGCTGGGCAAAATCAATATGAAGTACGCAGCGTCTCGTGCAGGAGTACCCACGTCAACGTTTAAACTCATGCAACCAGACTTCGGGGACTGTAAACGACACTAAAGAATGTGAAAGAGATTCTAAAGAATAGCCGACGGGGACTTGTCACAGCTATCATCCCACATACTAAGGGACCATTTTGTACTGTAGTACGGTCTCAACACCACATTCGTGACGCACTTGTTAAGGCGAGATTTTGGGTAGCAGCAGTGGCAGTGGCAAGGTTTACGGTGTACTTATTACTACAGCACCTTTACGTAGCCACGCGCTCAGTACAATGCGCATGCGCAGATCTGACAGCACTCAGTACAATGTACATGCGCAGATCTGACAACACTCAGTACAATGTACATGCGCAGATCTGACAACACTCAGTACAATGTACATGCGCAGATCTGACAGCACTAAAAAGCAGCTGTGGCTTTTTGTCCTTGCCGCAACGGATTACGGATACCAACACTGACTACACCACCAACACTGACTACACCACAGCACGTCTCCAGAAAACTCCCGACGAGTGTTTGTGAACAGAGACACCTATATCACGCACGCAAGGACGCACAGACTAACAGTAAGACCTAAACAGGAAGTAACTTTGAACTTCCAGGGTAATGCTCGGGCATCAGAATGGAGAAGATGGCTTTACAGACAAACCGGATACAACCGGCTTTCATGCAGGGAGCGAGCATTTCTGGGACTTCTGTGGCTCAAGCACGCATTTTTGTCGTCATGGTCGCACCCCCTCCTACGACAGTGACGTGACCAGTGCGCCGCACGTACACTGCAGCGCAGGGCACCATAGGGTCCTACGTCATCATTTCCCAACTGTTAGCGGGGCAGCAACAAGACTGCAAGTGTTTAAGTCGTAGGTGTGACGGCCGGGATACGAACCACCGACCTCCCACCACAGAAGCGGTTACCTTAACCAGTAGACAACCAAGACGATCTGTCAAGCTCTTCTAGATGCGTGAAGGCGTGCGGTTTTGTAACAAGAAATTGTGTTCAAATAATGTTCACTTGTGTACAGTGAACGCCTATACTGCTGATTACTTAAGCTGACTTTTGATATCTGACGATGATTTTATAGTTGATTGAATTAGACCAGGACCTTGCTGTACTATAGATGGTGCGGCCGTCATAGCAGGTTTCTTTCTGCTAAAACAGGTGTGTCTTATGATTAAACATTAATTAATATATTTGTTTTGGATATAAAACACCATCTCTGCAACATGACGAACAAATGGTTGTAAAAGTGAACCAAATGTCGCCCTCTTTGTCAGATGTAGGACTATTGTCTGTGAAACATGTTTTGATAACATGTGACTATTTGCTCTAAAATATGTGTTGATAACATGTGGCTATATGCTGTGAAACAGATAAACTATCGAAGACAAATCTCTGATACTTAGCAATCGTGGAAGAAAGGAGATACACCTTGTTTAAAGAGGTGCAAGGTAATGCTTCCATTCTGGAATCGGAAAGTCTGTCAGCATGTATCTCACTGTAATACGTGAATAGAAATCCACGCTGACAACACAACGCCTACACTGCGGCCATGACCTGCAATAAAGCGGTCAGTGACATCAGTTGTCAGTCGACCCAGAGTGCATAAAAAGGGAAATATTTTGCTCGACTTTTCCCAGGAAATCAGCGGCCAGCTGCATATTTGCTCTAAATTGCCGTGTGCAGACCCTCGGGAAAACTCGGCTGATAGCAGAAGTGTGTGACTTGATAGCTGCTGCGGTACACCGGTACATACGTTGACGTTTTTCGATGACTCTTGGAACAAGGGGCGAGATTTGTCTGTCTGGAAGGGACAAGGGAACTGGTGGAAATCCGGTAGATTACTGCAACAAGTCCTCAAATATCTTGGTTATAGGGGGATGAGGGGAGCGAGGCGTGAGGCAATGTGAGCGCACGTGCGGCCGTGTGTTGGTGCCGCTACTAAACGCACACCACGAAACGTTCACAGGTTTACTTACTGTATCTATTCTACAGGTTTACTTACTGCATCTGTTCTACAGGTTTACTTACTGTATCTGTTCTACAGGTTTACTTACTGTATCTATTCTACAGGTTTACTTACTGCATCTGTTCTACAGGTTTACTTACTGTATCTGTTCTACAGGTTTACTTACTGCATCTGTTCTACAGGTTTACTTACTGTATCTGTTCTACAGGTTTACTTACTGTATCTGTTCTACAGGTTTACTTACTGCATATGTTCTACAGGTTTACTTACTGTATCTGTTCTACAGGTTTACTTACTGCATCTGTTCTACAGGTTTACTTACTGTATCTGTTC
>SMGT01013144.1:16952-44712 GCA_004794575.1 Lanistes nyassanus | reverse complement strand
CGTCAGACTGGCACATTCGTCATCTCACTGTTTATGTTGCAGATTCCTACAGAGAGAAAAGCATCTCATTGCTCATCGATGGTGAGCAGAGCAGCGTAAACGTCATCGACCCCATGGATGACACGGTAAGTAGAGCTGCTACAGTGACAGGGAATGTGCTACAGTAACAGGGAACGTACTACAGTAACAGGGAGCGTGCTACAGTAACAAGGAACGTGTTACAGTGACAGGGAACGTGGTACAGTAACAAGGAACGTGCTACAGTGACAGGGAACGTGGTACAGTGACAGGGAACGTGGTACAGTAACAAGGAACGTGCTACAGTGACAGGGAACGTGCTACAGTGACAGGGAACGTTCTACAGTAACAAGGAACGTGGTATAGTGACAGGGAACGTGGTATAGTGACAGGGAACGTGGTACAGTGACAGGGAACGTGGTATAGTGACAGGGAACGTGGTATAGTGACAAGGAACGTGGTACATTGACAAGGAACGTGGTATAGTGACAGGGAACGTGGTACAGTGACAGGGAACGTGGTATAGTGACAAGGAATGTGGTACAGTGAGAAAAACATAGTACATTGACAAGGAACGTGGTATAGTGACAGGGAACGTGGTACAGTGACAGGGAACATGGTACAGTGACAGGGAACAGGACACAATAAGGAAACGAAACAGTGACAAGAAACGTGATGCTTTGCTGAAGGTGGCACAATCTAATGCGGGGTTTATACGGCTTAACTAATCTAAGTACTTCCTGTTGGAGCGATAATCTAAGTGGGATGAAAGCAGTCGTTACAGCTCGTTGAACCACGTGCGTTGAAAATTAGTCTCATTTCGAGGAAAGAATTTTTTCTTCGAACCTTAGTGCAAACATATGGATCTGTAAGAAATATTCGTTCCAATTAAAAATGGAGGTTTGGGCAGCTGGTACTTAAGTGCTTCGAGAATAAAGATGGGGGTGGGATACTTGAGGATTCTGGCAATAACAAAGGAAGTTTTCTAAATCTAAGAATAGAAAAAAGTGCCCGAAACATCGATTTTTAACTCTGAATATGCACATGGGATTCTGTCACTGGTCTTGTCTACTGGCTGGGCACCAGCAAGTCTCATTAAAATAATAATGTTACAGACAGCATCCTTGGAGAAATGTCTGTTGGTGTGTCTGCTGACGTTCACACCGCACTTCTTGTTTGTTGCATACGCTGGTGCGTCTGGGTGCATTTGTACTTAACTGCATGCCTGCTGCGCTAAGGCTTCACTTATAAAGTACGTTTGTACTGTAACAGAATGATCTGTTTTGACATGAGCATGTTTTTATTGGAGAAGTGTGTCTGTGCGTGAGTGTCCAAATACTGATATTATCTGTACCGAGCCCCGGGTGTCACGATCAATATGCGTGTGATTCCAACACTTTTCTCCCCGCAGGAGGCTGTCGATGACACTGTAGATGGCTTTCTCGTCCTGTTTGCCATCGACCGCCGCAGCACCTTCTCGCACGCCACTGACCTGCTGTATGACCTGCGCAAGGTTCGCGGCTTCGAGCGCACAGTTGCCGTCATCCTGGTGGCCAACAAATGCGACCTTGTCCGCTCGCGCGAGGTGTCCACTGAAGGTGAGCGAGGGTCAACGCACTATACACAGGGTCCAGTGACACACAGAGTCTAGTGTGACACACAGAGTCTAGTGTGACACACAGGGTCCAGTGACGCACAGTTCAGTGACACACAGGGTACAGTGACACAGGTCCAGTTACACAAGGGTCCAGTGATGCACAAGGTCCAGTGACAGGAAAAGTTTGCTCCATCGCATGGCCTGGTACTTTAGTCATGTCTTAAAATGTCTGGGTAGCAGTTAGGAATTTTGTTTCTCTGCACAGATTAACGAACGTTTTGCAAGGTACATGACAGACTATACAAATATACATGCAGTTCACTAGGTGCACGCCTCGCCGATCACAGCTAGGCTTAATTCCCTAGGGTCCGGTTGTCTGCAGGCTATGTAAGGACATTGTCCTGTCCCATTAACCTACAAGCGGAACTGTGTGATTCCTCCCTGCGCGTTTTCACGCTTCAACCAGACTACAGAGCTACACCCTGCCTCAGCATCAAGTCGCTTAGATCACAAAGCTAGATTTTAAAAAAGTTCTAATTATGTGGTCAAAACCGAATATAAGCAAACACGTGGGACAGTGAACACGATTGTATGACCACAACGTTATTTGCGAACGAAACCACGAACATTCCAATACAGTTGAAATTAAGCTTTTCTTCTGTTCTTTTGTGTATTGTCAAAATCTGCTGTACATGTCTCACAGTCTATTGCACGTGTAGGTCTCCACGAAAATGTCGGTTCTCAAGGGCAATTTGTCCCTGTATCCCCCCCCCCCCCAACGTCCCATTCTTCACTCCAACACTGATGTCCTGGGGGCGGGGGAGGCTAGTTCTCTAAGTTCTGTCCCTGAAAACGCTGTTTCGGCGAACTTGGAATAAACTATTCGCTCCTGTGACGACCGAATAACAATTATTACCAAATAAAGAGAGAAAAATAAGCTTTTCGGTTTTCGTGCACGGAAACTTCAAGAAACTTATTCCTGTCACGGCAGCTATTCTGGAATAAGTAAGCTTTTCGTGTTTCTTGCTTACGGGACCAAGTGTAAGCCCGCGATCAATGGTTTGTTGTCCGCAGCCAAAGAGCATGGTTACTTTTACTGTGGAGGTGGCAAATGTAGGTCTGGGTCGTCACAGAACGTCGGGCGTTCTCCCAGTTCCATCAGTCATTCCATTTAATGGTCTGTCACAGCTAGTCCCTCAATTCACCCACATCCGTTAACATGTTGTGTGTGTGTGTGTGTGCGTGCGTGTTTATGGGCGCCTGGCGTGTCTGTGTATCCATGCCTGGAATCGTGTATGTATATGTGTATGTTGCATGCATTCATGCATCTGTCTGTGTGGATATGCATGCTTCTATTCTCGTATGTATGCGCCTGTGTTTGTGTACACATGGATCTGGACATGGGTGAACGTGTTGACTTTTGCGTGTAGCAGATGTGTACCTTTACGTATGCGTGTACTTATGCACCTGTGCGTGTATATATTGTCCGTGCGCGCGTCTTTGAGAGTGCGTGTACATTTGTGTGCCAAAGTAATGTAGACTTATGCACTTCTGTCCGGATGCTTCCATATTTACCGACGCGAATATACGTGCCATATATGCGTATGAGTGCGTGCGTCGGTGAGTGTGTATATCTGTGGGTTTGTGCATGAGAGTTTCCTTTGTCCCTCCTCCTCACTCTGTGTACGTTTTGTGACGTTTCCCTGATGTTGTGTCCTCTCTAATTGTGACGTTCATCTGGCGGTGTGTACACTCTAATTGTGACGTTCATCTGACGGTGTGTACACTATAACTGTGACGTTCATCTGGCGGTGTGTACACTCTAACTGTGACGTTCATCTGGCGGCGTGTACACTCTGTGACGTTCATCTGACGGCGTGTACACTCTGTGACGTTCATCTGACGGCGTGAACACTCTAACTGTGACGTTCATCTAACGGTGTGTACAGTATAACTGTGACGTTCATCTGACGGTGTGTAGACTCTAACTGTGACGTTCATCTGACGGCGTGTACACTCTGTGACGTTCATCTGACGGTGTGTAGACTCTAACTGTGACGTTCATCTGACGGCGTGTACACTCTGTGACGTTCATCTGGCGGTGTGTACACTCTAACTGTGACGTTCATCTGACGGCGTGAGCACTCTGTGACGTTCATCTCACGGTGTTTAGACTCTGTGACGTTCATCTGACGGCGTGTACACTCTGTGACGTTCATCTGGCGGTGTGTACACTCTAACTGTGACGTTCATCTGACGGCGTGAACACTCTGTGACGTTCATCTGACGGTGTGGTGTGTGCCCAGAGGCCAAGAGCGTGGCGGCCACCTACGACTGCAAGTACATCGAGACGTCGGTGGTGCTGAACCACAACGTTGACGAGCTGCTTGTTGGAGTCGTGACGCAGATGCGCCTGCTGTCGGCCAGCCACAGAGGCAAGAGCAGACAACCTGACGACGCGAGCTGTTACTCTCGCAGCAAACAGCTTCTCAGCAAGCTGTTCAGGAAGTACCCAATCTCCAAGTCGTGCGAAAACCTGTACGTGCTCTGAACAGGTCCACGTCAGTGGGTTGCCAGGACATTCTGACCTGTTTGTCCTCGTTACGGGTTTGCCAGGACAGCTCTCTCTCTTTCTCTCAAAGTTGTTTGCAAACATCTGCCCCTCATTTTTCTCCTCTTTTCTCTTTTTTTCTTAGACGACGAATGACGTTGATGATAATACTGATGATGACGTTGTATGAAGAACAGACCATTCCAGTGAGTATTAGAGGCTTGTCCAGCCCGATGTTAGTGGAGACGGCCTTGTAAGTGCGCGCGCTGTCCACCCAGCATGCTCTAGTGTTCACGTGACAGTGTGCTACAGTGCGAGGCCCTCTTTCTCAACTAAGGAGCTGCCCGTCCTTTCTCAATTCTTGTAATACGCTATTATTTTTCCAGCAGTGACCAAGTCAAAAGTTTCGTCTGGAAGTGATCAAGGACATCGAGTCGTCCAGAAACTCATACGTCCGAAAAGAATGTTTACATTAACTATGGACTTGTTCTGCTGCTGACCCACGACTCGACGGTCACGTGACAATAAACTGGGCGAAGCTTTGTTAACATTATAACAGTCCTGTGTAATAGTCCTTTGTAATAGTGATACGGCCCGTAGTCACTTCTATCCCATAAAATTACGTGACTGCTAAACCCTAGTCAGGTCTGCATTAGCATAATTAAGGTCTGCATATTTATCGCGCAATTTCGATTCCAGGCCGTTTGTAGTGGAGTTAGCAGACTGATATGAAGATAGCTATACTAGACGCACAAAACTTTCACGGTTTTGTACCAGACATATTTTTGTTGCAGTACAGCAACAATTCCAGTTTAATTCTTGTACTGCATACGACGTTGCTTATTTAATATTGTTACCTCCCTGTAATGATAAAGCTGTATGACATTGGTACAGTTCTGTGCTACACATTTTCGCCAAATTTGCCTTTACTGCGGGTTTTCTGTGCCCCCCTCCCCCGTTTATTGTTAGGGGAGGGGTCGCTATACACCCTTGCACTACAAATGTTTTTTCCCTACGTACTCACGTGAACACAGGCCGGTAAGACGTACGTGTTTTGGGACATTTTAGGCTCGTGCAACAGATGGCTAACACGTCATCTGTACACACACACACACACGCACACACATGCTGTATAGGTCTGTAGATCTGCATAAGCCCATGAAACGTATTTTTGTGCACAACACACTTTGCTTATTATACAGCCCCCCCGGCCCCGTTGTAGAGAAAAGTCAGTCTCATTAATTTTACCTTACCCGACTACAGGGCCAGGATGGTAAAGGTTAAAACTTTAGTCAGATACTACATCTGTCTGTCCATCCATCCATCGCTACAGGGCAACTAAGTGATCACTGAGCTGTGCACAGGCTGAAGGCGTTGTGAGAAAACCCACTTGCGGGGGCTCCCGATGTTTGCTTCTGGTGTCAGTCTTCCGGGTTCATGGAGTTTGTGCTCATCGCGGAGAGTTCATGGGAGTGGAGCTCTCGTATTTGAGAGTCTGTCTAGAGTGCGTCTGTTGACCGGAAATAAGCTTTCGTGGCCTCATGACGGCATCAGCGTCTTGTTAGTTTTGTTATCATTTGATATTCGCTGAATGTACTGTTGTTTGTGACTGACCTTACAGTTTTTGAAAACTTTCTGGCCTTCGTTCATGTCAAGTTGTAACTGCGTCCAAAAAGGATATTTGCATACACAGCAACTGATCACACAGTGTTGACAAAGGGGTATATATATATATATTGAAATAGAATTATTGACCGCACAGTGTGGCTCAAGGGCACACACACTGTGAACCCAGTGCCTCATACCGTCGCCTCCTCAGAAAGTTGCCTGCCAGAAGCGGAAATGATTTCAACAAATATCCGAATCTCGTGTAAATTAAATTAATGTCTTGCTGGTCTTCGGAATCAGAAAACGTCTGGAAGGTTTGCTTTTCTCTGCCTTGTGTTTTCACTAGTGGGCTTTATTTTTCGCTCTGACCCATTTTCCGTGTGCCGATTGTTTGACAGGTCCCTTGTTTGACCTAGTTCAAAAGTTTGACCTACTGTTTTTCTCGTATCGACAAAATTCTTGGTTATGTGAAAGTAAAAGAAAAGCAAGTGACTGCCGCTTGGAGGATAAGCCCAAATAAATGTAAAACAAGGGAACTGTACCAAGCTAGAAAAGGACAAAGACGAAGACAGTCTGCATGTTTCGGCGCACTACCCGAAACATGTAGCAGCCCACGCGCCACATCTACTGCAGCTAAGTCTTTTTCTTTTTCGTTTTTTCGTCGTTTTTTGTGTCGTCCTGATGAAAGGGTAGTGCCCCGAAACATGTAGATCGTCTTCGTCTTTGTCCTTTTCTAGCTTGGTCCAGTCCCCTTGTTTCACATTTATGTGAGAGTAGTTGTATCGAGTCGTAAGACTTCGGATCGAGATAAGGAGCTCGATCCCTGTTTTATAGGTTCGTGGTTCACATCCCGGATCACATCTTGCTTATATTTCTGGGACTGAGGCTGTCACAGACAGGCTGAAGAAGTACGAAAGAGACGAATGTCTGACCACAAGGCATCACAGGGCTTCTCTGTATCGTGCATCGCCACAACACGGCCAGGGCTTGGAGCCAACGGCCAGCACCCAACCCGTACATCCACACCAGAAGGAACTTCTAGGAAATTTTAGAAGGCTTTTCGTCATGAAACACGTGCCTTCTTCCTTTTTTGTGTGCCTCATGTTTGATTTTCTCACTCTCTCTCCCCTCCCGCATATGTGTGTGTGTGGGTGCGTGCCTGTTTTCTTCGTGTGCGTGTGTGTGTGTGTGAGAGAGAGAGATAGAGAAAAAGAGAGAGGCTGAAAATATTTGTTCTGGTGTGTCCTTTCCGTTTCACGAGGGGGTGTTTCCTTCTGCGGTTTTTTTTTTCGTGTGTGTGTGTGTGTGTGTCATCTTTCTTGTTGAATTTTCCCACTGCAATGTGACCGCCTCGGTGGTCTAGTGGTTAAGGCGTCCGCTTCCGAGGCGGTCGGTCGGTGGTTCGCATCCCGGCCGAGCCATACCTAAAAAAAATTGGCAGTCTAGTAGCTAGACGCCTGACACTATAGGGAATAGTACTAGGGCTGGTGTCAGTATAATGTGACTGGGTGGGACTGAGGCCCGTGTTGCGCCAACAGTCCCACGTGTGGCAGCACGTAAACTTTGCGACTGGACGTTAACTGCCATGTCCACATGGTTTGGCTTTCTCTTGGCTACCACAGTGACAGTGTTTATTGCCCACCAGTCTCGAAACCCTTTTGGTCTTCTTGTGACATTTGGACATGGAGTGTTGAGTTGTTTGTTTACGTAACAGCGGTTATGCCACCGAGACAGTATGCTGTGCAGGTGGGCTTCCACACGCGTGCCTGTGTGCGCGCGCATGTGCTGGCACGCAAACCCCTGCGCAACCTCTTCATACGTGGTCCTTGTCCTTTCAAGAGGAAGAGCCCCCCCCCTCCCCCACATCCATCTCACCACTCGCGAGAACCTCCCAGATTTTCTGTAGATCTATTTTTGTCTTTCTCTGTCAGGATTCATTTTCCTTTCCCTTTCTGCCCTGATTTGGCCTCTTGGTGGTGGCGTGACACTAACAAACCATCCTGTCCTCTTCCTTTTGTCTTTCCTTCGGCGATTTTTAATTTACATTTCTAAGGCTTCACATACAATGAGATCACACATACAGTGGGATAATACACATACAATGAGATCACACATACAGTGTGATAACACATGCAGTAAAACCACATACACAGTGACACCATATAAACACTGAGATCACAAGTACAGTGAGATCACACACTCAATGAGATGATACGTACAGTGAGATCACACATACAGTGAGATAACTTATACACTAAGATCACACATACAGTGAGATAACTTATACACATAAGATCACACATACGATGAGATCATAATACAGTGATACACACACGTAGATCATACATACAGTGAGATCACATATACAGTGAGATCATGCATGCACAGTGAGGACATACACTGAGATCACATATACAGTGAAATCACACATACAGTGAGATCCCATATAAACTGAGACCACACACACACACACAGTGAGATCATACATAGTGAGACAACACATAGAATGACAAGTTTAGCGAAGTAGGACACACATTCGTACATTTAAGAAAGGCCTTTACTCAAATGTACTATGCCAGACCATGTGTTGTTCTTTCTGTCCTTTCTTCATTTTTGAAAAAAGTGAGCCACACATACGCTACCACATCAATAAGGGTTAAGTCGATGCAAACTCTATACAAACTCTATTGTCCTAGCCTGAGTTTACTTAGGTTAAAAGAAAAAGGTGAAAATAAATCCTGTTTTCCCAATCTATTTTTCGGTTAAGTCAAAACCGTGTCAGGTTAACGCTGTTACCCCAGCGAGTTCAGTCAGGGCTAAACAAGTGTTACAAAAACACGTGTCGCTGTATGAGTTCCACGAGCGCCAAATAAGATTTAAGATAACGTTTCTGTCCCAGCGTGAGTTCGTTCAAGCCACGAACCCTTAAACGTTACGACACTGTGTACAAGCCTCCACTCTGCTCCACCACTAATCGGTCTTGTCTTCGAGTGGGATCAACCTCTGATGTTTTTCTTCCTGAAAAGAACGGGACGTCACAGGGGGTCCCACTGTTATTTGATTGATTTCACAGGTAAAAGGAACCCGTGAAGTGCAGAGTTCTGGTCATTTCTGATGACGTGTGCAGCGTTCTGGCCATTTCTGATGACGCGTGCAGCGTTCTGGTCATTTCTGATGACGCGTGCAGCGTTCTGGTCATTTCTGATGACGCGTGCAGCGTCCTGGTCATTTCTTGCGTCGAATTTGTGTTAAGTGCAATTTTATAGCAAGAACATAAGATAAATCTAGTCACCACACGCTTCACAGGAAGTGATAAAGCAATAGAATCTCAAGAGTAACGTGCAGCGTTGAGTAAAAGGAACTACTTTCTTGTTTTTCGATCCTTCATCGTAAAATTATAGTCATTTTGCTATTAAATTAGGAAAATTATAAAATAGAGGAAATCTCTCCGTGCAAGATGATTGTATAGCCAAAAGAAATCAATAAACTCGAAATTCTGAAACACGGGCAGATTCGGGGAACTGAAATGGCAATGAGAGGTTATCTGAGGCCGTATTTTTTGAAAAATGAGTCGCTATCCATAGGTAAGCCGACATACAGATAGGAAGTCTTTCAGACAAGCCATTGTTGTGTCAAATGAGAAAGTCATCAAGTTTCCACAGATTTGTCACAGCAATACAAACTGTTCAACATCGTTTTGGATAAAGAGACATTCTAAAGCAAGCAATGTTTCGGATAATAAAAACAGTATGTTCTCTTGTGCAGTGGAAACATGCGTCTCTGGAGAAAACAAGCATCATATATTTTGCTAACAATCGAAACTTTGTGGAAATCGCCTCAGACTATTGGATTTGCAGGTAACTTCAGATGATGATTAAGATATTAACAGCTGGAGTTATTCATGAAGCAAAAACTCCAAATATTTTATCAGGAAGGTTGACTAAAACTTGAAGACAAACACAATGACACAAAAGATTTTCCTTAACTTGAGATTAGGTAAGAACCGCCATGGCTTTCCAATTTACCTCTGCTTGTCTCAGTACACGTCTGGCCGGCGGACTGTCCAGGCTCGTTCGGTCTGAGCGCTGTGATGAAAAGACCCATCTGCTGCCTACCGCCAAGAGTGAAGAGTGATTTGCCCCTTCAAAAGGGCTTTGGTTTTTATGCCGGCCTTTCAAAGAATTATTTCTCAAAGTTAGTTGGATTCTTCTCTGTCTGCCTTCTGTAGCCTATGCTGGAAGTCGTTTCTGTCAGATTCCGGGTTCATAAGTCACTTTAAGGACCACATCATGTGCTCTGGCTCCTTGTGATGAAGACAGAATCAATTGACGCTTTTCTTCTCGCCAAGCTCCAGGCTCTGTGCGTCCTTTATGCGCGTTGCCTGTGAGTTTCAAGGGAGTTCAAGCGATTTCCACACAAGTCCGTGTGAGTGCCACAGGACTGTACTATGAGTTGGATTCACACGACTCTTGTGCTGTCTGCGAGTTTCTCAGGACTGTAAGTTGTTCTGTGTCGTCACATGGGGTTTACCTTTACCTTAACGCGTCGTCCTTGCGCTCGCTCCGCACGACCGCTGTTAAGGTGACGACACATGCGTAGGTGGAAACTATTATCACTGTATTATTTATGATTCTTATATATGCTTATCTCACAGCACGTCGTGGCACGAGCCCCCATCCACCTACAATCTCGATCCCCACAACACAAGGAATTACAAGACTCCGTAATACAGTGACAGAAAAGAGAATATTATTTACAGATAGCGTGTATTTACATAATCTAGGTTCATTGACAGAATATGACTCCCCGGCTTTCTTTCTGGCTAGCTAACATGCGTTTCCTGCCACCACATGCTGTACGATCATAACAATGAAGACATTTACCTGTTCCAACTGCACACACACCATGACCACGTGTAGAACACACAACACTTTCACTTCGCGTAAGTCCAGTAGAAAAAGACACACTTGGTTCTGCAGCAAGACTGAGCCTATCAGCCTTCAGCTGACTTTACCACAAGACATGTTTCATCACAGCAGATCTCCAGCAGAAGATTTGGCCAAAGATACCTCTCACAGGAGTCTTGGTAAAAAGATGACTTGGTGTTCTAAACCAGTCCTTTTATTCTAACCTTTCATTTATACATCCTTGGACTCATATACACGTGGCCATCGAGATAGTTACATCCATCAACCAATCACGACAGAGACAGCAGGAGCCACACCCCGTGTCAACTACGAGACCCACCCCTAAGTGGACACCTCCAGTGGACAATGCTACTCCCCGCCCCCGCCCCCGCCCCCGGCAGTTGGCACCTACCGGCTACAACAAAGCCCTGGTGGTCAATACTTTGCGTTAACAGCTCCCTTCTGATGGGTAATCTCCGCCTGCTTAACCTGGCCAGCCTGACACCTGCTCCTAGCTCTAGAGCCAGACCCTGACTAGAGGTGTGAACAGGGCCCTTTTGACCCCTAACCTACGCTCATTAGACGGGTGATTACGTCAGCGAGCTCGATGGCGGCTTAAACAAGGGGATTAGAGGCTTAATTATGGAGAGGATTATAGGGCGAAGGACGAAAACAGATCGCTGTTCAAAACCCAGGTGTCTGGCACCGGAACTACACCAGGTTCAGGACAGTGACATAAAGTTACTGATATGGACAATTAACTCCTGGGGCCAAATTTGGAGACTAAATCAACTTCTTGGTTCTATCCTCTTGGTGTGTGTCCCTAAATATGTGCTACCTGGGTCCTCATCGTGTCGAACATGCTTTTGATACTTAAAATATTATTGCTGTTTGAGTTGTAAATGTTTGTTTTTGCAGTAAAAGTAACTGTGATATATAGTGGTGGCGCTGACTAACTCCTTGGTTCTTGATATTACTAGCTACACTTTGGCAACTAAGGTAGCAAACACCGGTGTTGTATTTAACTTTTTTTTAATTAGCGAATTGTAACTCGAATTATGCACATGCGTGCACAGAGACTGTAGGAAGGCTGCCAGCGGGAGAGTACTGAATGCGAACAAAATACACTGTGGCTTCCGTTAGTTTGCGGACAGCACTTAATCAGTCTGTCTTACAAGAAAATGATGTGAAGTCAAAACACGATGTGAGGGCAAAAACGACGCGATGTGACGGCGAGTGCGCGATGTGAGAACGAGAACGCGATGTGAAGGCGAGAGATGTTTCATTTCAGATTCCTATCGATTCCGGTTCAGAATGCTTTTGAAAGAAAAAAACCCATTCCCAGAGCTTTGGAGACGGTACCCCAACAGAAATTTGCTACGCTGACATCGCTTTGGAGACAGTTTTTGTAAAAAAGGAAGTTCGCCGGTAAGGGATGTCACTGTTTTTTTTCTTATAGCAAAATTTTTCTATCGAGTTCCTTCCCTTAGACCATATAATACACTTCTTCTAAACTGTGGTCTCGAAACCACGCAATCTTGTTTAGGAGTTGGCGAGACATTCGCGAGCGCCATTTGGCTGCGTCACATGGATACTGTTTTCAACGCAGCCTTTTACACAGAATTAACTCTAGATGGTTTTCTGGTAGAAATAATTTTATTATTTTTACATTTTTGTTTCAGCCTGCGTTGGAATTATGTTTTTATCGCTCACAGATTTTTCTGCATAAAAAAGATACTTTGAGACCAGGGGAAGTCATAGCTTCTGACATGCGACAAAACTGCCTAGACACGTCAAGTGCATACAGTGACTCATTCTAAAACGAAATAGGAAGTCCTATTTAACAGTTTTCGGTAAAAATTTAATTATTATGATGATCAAAATTGATCTTTCGAAATACATAAAGTTAATTACTGCACTTGAGGTAGCTTGCAAGTAGCGCTTATTTCAATCGGGCCAAAATCTATATCGAGCTTATAATGGCGTCAATAGATGAAAACATCCCGATGGGACTGGGTTTTAACCTTATAAGACAAGTATTTGTTCCCTACATTTATTCGTTCGTGTTCAGTTGGGGTTACCTTACTAAAAGATAAGATTTTCGATCTGTAGTTTCGTGCATTTAATTTTTCCCCTGTAAATTTTCTTTGAAGCCATATGGTACACATTAAAACGGGAGGAGGGGAGGAGTGTATCAACTATGGCAGAAGTTGCTATCCACAAATCTACCTTTGTTTATGTCACATTCAGTAGAAAATATCACCATTGATTTTAGATATATCTAAGGTTTGTCATCGCCGATATTTGATATATCTGAGGGCTTGTGCGTGAGTTGTAAATGTCGGCGTTTGTTCACTGTAAAGCTTAATTGAAAATGCCACTTAGAATATCTGAGCTTGTTTGTGTTTGGGGATTTTTCTGATGTACGTGCGATATATGTGCCATTAGCAATTGCAGATGTCGTCCGTGTCTTATTAAATTTTGGCGCTTGTTGTGAGTAAAGCACGTAAAATGCCCCACATCACTAATCTGAGATTGTGAAATTGCATATCTTCTGAATCGTTGTGAGCGATCGATGTTGTGAAGAAAAACGTATTTTGAAAATGTCACAAAAGTAAAACTCGATATTATATATGAAGTTGTAACCATTTAAAAACGTGTCATGTGCAAATATATTTTATTTTTAAAATGAAACCAGTAACCAGAGAATTTGAAAATTTTGCCTGGCGCTTTTCTGTTAAGAGGATGTTTGGCTAACATCGCTGCAGTAATCGAAGTAGTGTGTGTGTGTGTGAGAGAGAGAGAGGGGGGGGGGGATACTGGCGCTTGCTGTCTGTCAAGCTGTCTTTACCGACATCGAACAAGTTGCTGTATGTCTGGCTACCGTGCAGACGGTGCTGTGCCCCGCTTGCCAATGAAAGCGTGTAGCAGTTCAGGAAAATCTGGCTTGCTTGTCCGTCTTAATGGCAACAACGTCCCGGAAGTCCTTCTAACAGTCTTTCTGTTCTCTGTCTAAACTGGGCCGTAGGCCTGCCGTTTGCACGTCCACCAAAAGCTATGTATTACTTCCCCCTGTCACGCTCTCCGTCCTCTCTGTAGCCGCTGCTAACGTTTGGTAATAAGACCCGGCACCCTAGTGAGATTCCGAAACAAGAAATCTTTTTCCCTCTTTTTTTTTGGGTGGGTGGGGGGGGGTTTAAAATCTTGCATATTCTGACAGTTACCATGTTACCAGTCCGTCGTATTAATGTTTTAGAACAATACAATCTACAAACAGGTTTATTTTGTCAAAACAGAGAATATAATTCAATGTGTGTTAATATTTTGTTTGGATTCCCAGATCGTGTGCAACACAAAGACATTAATTCAGTTTTTTTAAAGAATAAGCTTGAACTAAAAAGACAAGTTAATCACTGTATACTGCTGTTACATAAAGCAACACATCTGGTACCTGGTAATAACTGGAACATCTTGTCAAGGTGTGCGGACAGGCCGATACACAGAGATTACAGTGTCCTTGACACAGCCCCAGAATGAGGCAGAGATTAATTACAGTGCCAGTGACACAGCCCTAGAATTTTGGCAGGCCCTAATAAACTCAATTACTTTAAACAACATTGAGTAGTTTGCTACATTAATCACCTGAGATTTTTTAAACGTTGGCAATTCATTTTTTAAGGACTTTCAGGTAAAAATCTCAGAAATTGAGACTGGTACCAAAATGGTAAAACTGTAGTATAATCTAAATTCAGAAAACAGAACAAGTGTATCACGTATAGAAATAAAGTTATAGTTAAAGTTTCAAGTTTTGTCATTGGGAGCCATTTTGTATCATTTCCATGGCAACCATCGTAAATTTTGACGAAAAAGATTTTTCTAGGAGTTTTAATCTAGAGCTTTTCAAATAGAATTAACATTCACGCGCATGGGATTGTTCAAAGGAAATTCCGAAAAGCTTGTTCCGTCTCCGTCTGTGTGCGTCCTCCTCCGGCGATCTTTGCCTCTCCTGTCTATTTTTTCGTTCTCCCTAGTCTGTCTCCGAGAGTCTTCAGATTTCTGTGCCGCCTTCATTTTGATTTCCAGCACTACTTCCTGAACTGTTACTGATAGTCATGGTGGCCAGTCTGCGATATCGTGTAACGAGGAATTACAGCTTATTCGAAATGCTTATTTGTACGTTCATTTGCAAAGCGTTATTTCGAAATGTTAAAAAATCCAGTTTAGAACTTAGGATCCACACGTTTGTGCGGAGGCTACAGTCTAATTTCAATATTTTGCCAGCGGCTGTTTGAGGTTTGTTTCATGTGTTGTTGTCCAGTGCAGAAGTAAAGAAAAAGAACTGTTAACTTTCCTTTTGAGTAATTACTTGCAGCAGTACGTGGAACTCAAGTGGAAGTCAGACAAGAGTATCAAAGTATTGACATCAGACACGTACCTACAGCCACGCATGCACTAGCCCTAAGACCCTTTGCCACCTCCACATACACGCGCTTACACACACGCACGCACGCACGCACGCACGCGCGGCACAGAACGGAGTGTATACGCTGTTTGCAATATATTGATGTAAACTGATTGTTACTGCAGAACTTGGATTCACGCTGGTTCACAACGGTGAAGCGTCAGTTAGGATTATGTAGCTATGACACGATAAGACATAAAGGTTACGTACACAACACGCCATTAGAGTTTGTGTGTGTGTGTGTGGGGGGGGCTGCGTGGGGGAGTCTGTGTTGTGTGTGTGTGAGAGAGAGAGAGAGAGAGAGACCTCGTTCGCGTGTTTTAGTTCTGGCACTTGCATGTCCTCGCTGTCTTTAATAGAGTGCTTAGTGGCATGCTGTGCATGCAACCCCAGGAGTCTGCTGCAAGAAACCTATCAAGCGATCTCGATGCTGGTACTGTTGCGAGCTAAATGGCCGCCAAACCATGCTAATCGCATGATAAACAGCCAAAACTTCTAAGCAAGGCAAGATGCTGATGGAAATCCGCAATGTTAATTTTAATTTACATCAAGCCAAGCGGCCTTTATAGCCCAAAGAAAAAAAGATTGATTGAAATGAATACTGTGCATGAAACTGGAGGGGGAACCATTCTAAAAGCCCGCTGCTTGGAACTTTGGAAGTGTTCTTTGTTCGCACAGCACAAGGCCCGGGAAGAAAGGGAGGAGATTGTGAGGCGAGAGACATCGGCAGTTCAAGAAGAGTTTCGTATGACTCTCTGTATGTCCGGAAGAGTTTCGTATGACTGTATGTCTGGAAGAGTTTCGTATGACTGTCTGTATCTCTGGAAGAGTTTCGTATGACTGACAGTATTTCTCGAAGAGTTTCGTATGACTGTCTGTATGTCTGGAAGAGTTTCGTATGAACAGGGCTCCCAACGACCCACGCTAGGTGCGTCATTTACGCACAAAAATCGAGAAATGACACACAAAGTTAAAAACGCGAGCCTATGTATGACGAATACATGTCACCGGTTTTCCTGTTGATCTGATCAACTCCTAGCAGACGAACTTCGAACTGTCAAGCAAAAGTAGTTTCTCTTGGCTTTTTCCCGTTCTGTGCGGCCTAAACGAGGCTCGCAGACGATTACTTTTGTTTTTGCGCGTGGTGTTTCGTGGTCCTTTTACGGTGGATTGCTAGAACAAAACCACGCTCTGCAACTGCAGCAGGCGATTCCGACAAAGCGATAAAAGAAGAGAATACATCTGTGTCTTCAGAGGCCGTTAATACACAGAAAGAAGACTCCATAAACAGTTACAACAATGCTAATTCTAATTTCACAGCTTTGAAGAAATTGTTCACTACACAAGCGAAAATCAACGTTATCTGCATATACTTTATGAAAAAAACCATCAGCGGAAGTAAGGGCAGGCTGTTTTATTGACTCCGTTCAGTGACTCTTTAAAATTGAAACGCGACGCCCTGAAATGAAGGCAAGGGGTCATTGTGACGCACCCATGGTAAAACTTCGGAAGCCCTGCACGACTGTCTTCATTTGACTTAGTCGAACCGTGAGCGCCCTGCGATCTTTCTAAATGCCAGAATATTTGTGTCCTATCTTTTCCGGTATTGTTCCAGCCACTTTCATAGCGCCCGTCGCATCCTACAATAAGCCCCACCCAGCCCAGACGCGTATCCCTCCAGTGCGAACATTTATGCGAGAAAGAGAGACTCCCACTCTACACTCAAAATAGACAACCAGTCCTCAAGCTTGCCATTGTCATTAGCAACGTCTATTATCTGTGATCTGTTCAGGTAGGGGCGGGGTTATGTAGTGCGGGTGAAAGAAATAGTAGGGAAACAGGCCGAGACACGCTCACCCTCCATACCGACTGACAACAGTGGGAGTTTTTTTTTTACAAGGATGGTCTCACACCCTCCTCCTCCGAAGATGGCCGCCTACCTTCCCTCTACTTGTTTGCTAAACACCAAAGTAAATTTGCCAAGAATTGAGGCTCTGTTAGGCATTTCTTCCTCACGCCAGTTCTCTAATAAAAATCAAGACAGTTTTGAAAGTTTCTTTCTTTTTTTCTTTTTTCTTTCCACTTCTTTCCTTCCCTTCTTTCTTCTCCACAGTGCTCTCCCTTTGTTTCGCTCAAATGAATAATTAGACGTGCAAGTAGAGCAGTGCGATAATCATACAGTTGAGTGAATGATGTAGCACTAAGTGGCAGATGAACTGGCGTTGCTCGGACCACAAGAACAGCGAGACGACAACAACATGTGGTGCATTTATATCGCAGATCAAATTACGGGAAATAGCAGAAGTCAAGTGACTTTGAGGCAAGACCTAAATTTGCTGTGAACCTACAGGCCAACGGGAGATGGTATTTATAACCAGTACTCTTTATTGAGCATTCTACATTTTATTATTATGCTAACTCTCTGAGGTCGTGCAATAGACAGACAAAGCAAGAACTTTTCACAATCTCTACAAAATTTGAAGTGATTATAACGTCCACTGTAAATAGAAATATATGCAGACCTACAGGTTGACATGTCATATACTCTGTCAAGAACTTTTTTTTATTGTTTGTTTGTTTCTGAAACCGCCAACCACATTCTATCAACAAGACTGGTACCACAAAAGAAAAATATCTTATACTCGGGCACCAGGGACAAAAAATTACACATTGACATTGTCAAGAACTTACTGTCACACTGTGGGTGCAAGACCTTTTCTCCAGTTATCATTTTCTCGTTGAAGAGGTTCCTCTTCGTCAAGAAATTTACTGTGGACACAGAATTTACTATGGACACACGATGGATGTTTGCAGGCTTTGTCAACAACAGCTCTTCAAAGATCACATAGACATCGGCTTCGCTGAACGCTATTCACGGCAGCAGTTCTTGTTTTGCTGTTGTTGCTGCGTATCGTGTCCTTCTAGTTGCCTAATGTTCTAACTCATTCACACAAGATATGCGGACTCACTACACATTTACACTGCTTGCTCTTAAAAGTACAAATGAGGTATGTTCGACATGTTTAGAAAACATCTTCCTGTAACGGCAGCAGACGAAAATCTTATTTTGGCATCACGACGCTAGACGTTTGTTGAAGAAAAAATGAACGCAAGCATTTCGCCATTTTCGGGATAAAACTCGTCCAGATCTGAAATGCAAAAAATCAGTATTTTAGATCTCTGGCGCTGCAAGGTTTTTATGACAGCATTTTAGAACTATCGAATGAAGGTACTTGAATTCTATTTATAACTGTTCTTTTGTTGGGATGCACAAGCACTTTATGTAAATCTACTGTTTTGATATCATATACTTTTTCACAATGTTATCTCTGATGTTCAGTAAAACACCTTAACAATAAATTTGACTTTCATCCCGTTACTGTTAAAAGACAACAACAACAAAACCCTTTTCAAACCCTTTCTTATAGTTATATATATATATATATTTGTTCCAACAACAACAACAACAACAACAAAATAAAATAAGATAAACTAAACTCTGTTCGTGCATAAAACAGCTCCCCCCTCTCTCTCTCTCTTTCGACACTACGGTTGTTACATCTAAAACTATTTCTCTCCCAGTAACACTAGCGCTACAATCTACAGGGTGGTGCAGAAGTAGTTTGACAGTTGTATTGTCTTTTTTCACAAGATCTGTGGATTGCTGTGTGTCGCAGTGTGGTTGACAGACTCCAAGAATGTGTCAACGTTGAAGGTGGACACTAACACATGAGACTGACAGTGTATCTTTTGTGTTGGAATATTCTCACTGCAGTAATAAATGGTAAATGGTAATGGCAACTGTCAACCTACTTTTGCAACACCCTGTATTTTCATCTTATATATATATATATCAACAGTCTGTCTCTAACAGTGTTGTCTCTATAAAAGTGTATTGAGTACTCACTTTCTCTAACAATACTGCCTCTGTTATCGTACAAAGTCCAGATAGCCAGATACTGTTGAAAGTCGTTGCTGACTCCGTTGATGGAAGACAGGTAGTCTCCAAATCCTGGAATTTCGTTTGTTTGAAATCTGACGCAGAGCACAGTTATTTCAACAGGTCAGTAACAGCAGCCGTAACTTGACAAACAGTACACAAAGAATTACACTGGCATGAAGGGTAGATAACTTTAAATCTGGCCGACACCAAAAGCGATGGCAATATACTCTAAACATGGGACACAATGCATATTAAACAAGAAGCAGATGTGCTCCGTAAGAAACAAATAAATCTGTCAAAATGGAAAAAACAATTTAATTAATATACACATGCATATTAACTTCTTCGTGCATTCAGTAAATAGTTGGACGACATTCATTTAAATACCATTTTCAATGAATTTCAGAGCACAGAAAGTCCTGTCTAATGCTGCTGTGTTTATCTGAATTTCAGGTAAAATATACCTGAGAACTCAGAACGATCACGGCAAGGCTGCCGTGTTGAGGTAAATTTAGGGCTAAACATACATTCGGCACCACAGACAATCCAGTGCAAGGCTTCTGGCCTGACCTAAATTTGGGATTCGTTCCAGCGGCGATGAGAAGCAAATATCGGATCGGTTGTCGCTGCACTCTTAGGGAAATGGTCTCGCGGAACAGTGGCGCCCTCAGTTCGTTCCTGATCTCTATGGTGACGTTGATCAATGCTGCGTAGCATCTGCTGACGCCTGCAGCAGGAGGGGCCCACACACTGGGAGGTGACGCTGGGACAGAAGGCAGTGTGACGTCATCGTCTGGGTCTTCAGCGAGACCTCGGTTAAACGGCTGTTTAAACACGGGGATGGGTGTGTGTGTGAAAAAAGGCATATTTTGGGGTCTGAAGCAGATGTTCAACCGTCAGTTAAGCTTCATCTTTAAAAAAACCGCATAAATGTGGGGGAAAAGCATGATAACCACCTCAGCAGATTTGCCTGTAAATGTTCAGACGAATGCTGGTAATTACCTGATATCATACACCCACACCAAATTCGAGACCGCCATCACCTCAGTCAACACAACCACCCTCCAGCACCCCATCTCGGTGTCATTACAACCACCCTCCAGCACCCCATCTCGGTGTCATTACGAATTGTTGTTAATTTTCCCGATGTTAGTAAATATCGTTAGAGTTGTTTCCCCTAATTACTCCCATATTAGAAAAAGGCAACGTACACAGCGATCTCCTGTTAAGCATTTCCATTCCACATTAGTCACAGTTCTTACAACCATTCCTAGTATTAAGTAGGCATCCATGTTGCCAATAGCTATTATAGCCATCTGCTGACAAGCCTTTAAATATTAGCTTAAATTACTAAAGTGACCTGCTGCTAAACCTTCCTATGTTAGCACAAGTTACTAAAGCGACCTGCTGCTAAACCTTCCTATGTTAACACAAGTTACTAAAGCGACCTGCTGCTAAACCTTCCTATGTTAACACAAGTTACTAAAGCGACCTGCTGCTAAGCCTTCCTATGTTAGCACAAGTAACTAAAGCGACCTGCTGCTAAGCCTTCCTATGTTAGCACAAGTTACTAAAGCGACCTGCTGCTAAACCTTCCCATGTTAACAAAAGTTACTAAAGCGACCTGCTGCTAAGCCTTCCCATGTCAGCACAAGTTACTAAAGCGACCTGCTGCTAAGCCTTCCTATGTTAGCACAAGTTACTAAAGCGACCTGCTGCTAAACCTTCCCATGTTAGCACAAGTTACTAAAGCGACCTGCTGCTAAGCCTTCCCATGTTAGCACAAGTTACTAAAGCGACCTGCTGCTAAACTTTCCTATGTTAGGACAAGTTACTAAAGCGACCTGCTGCTAAACCTTCCTATGTTAGCACAAGTTACTAAAGCGACCTGCTGCTAAGCCTTCCTATGTTAACAAAAGTTACTAAAGTGACCTGCTGCTAAACCTTCCTATGTTAACAAAAGTTACTAAAGCGACCTGCTGCTAAGCCTTCCCATGTTAGCACAAGTTACTAAAGTGGCCTGCTGCTAAGCCTTCCTATGTTAGCACAAGTTACTAAAGCGACCTGCTGCTAAGCCTTCCCATGTTAGCACAAGTTACTAAAGCGACCTGCTGCTAAGCCTTCCTATGTTAGCACAAGTTACTAAAGCGACCTGCTGCTAAACCTTCCTATGTAAACAAAAGTTACTAAAGCGACCTGCTGCTAAGCCGTCCCATGTTAGCACAAGTTACTAAAGCGACCTGCTGCTAAGCCTTCCTATGTTAACACAAGTTACTAAAGCGACCTGCTGCTAAGCCTTCCTATGTTAGCACAAGTTACTAAAGCGACCTGCTGCTAAACCTTCCTATGTTAACAAAAGTTACTAAAGCGACCTGCTGCTAAGCCTTCCCATGTTAGCACAAGTTACTAAAGCGACCTGCTGCTAAGCCTGCCCAAGTCAGCAGGAGTTCCCCGAACTGCAGGCCCGTCTCCTCACCCGACGTGACTGCCCGGCTGCCGCACTGCACGTTGGCGGGGTAGTCGCACACTAGGGTGGTGGGATTGAACAGCAGGTCTCGCGTACAGCGCAGCTGGCGTGCGGCGCCCTGCAGACACAGCAAGTAGCCGCGGCAGTCTGACGTGTCCGCTACAATACCGTTGTCAATGCTGCAGCGGCTGTCGGGCCCGCCACGGGCTGCTGACACTGCTGACGATTTAGCGACACCTGTCAGTTGTGGACAGAGACCATTGGTGTCAGAATCCAAGCAAATACGGTAATCTACGGGTAAACCTACACAAATACTGTAATCTACAGGTAAACCTTTATATATATATATACTGTAATCTACAGGTAAACCTACACATATACTGTAATCTACAGGTAAACCTACACATATACTGTAATCTACGGGTAAACCTTTATATATATATACTGTAATCTACAGGTAAACCTATACATATACTGTAATCTACAGGTAAACCTTTATATATATATATACTGTAATCTACAGGTAAACCTTTATATATATACTGTAATCTACAGGTAAAATTACACATATACTGTAATCTACAGGTAAACCTTTATCTATATACTGTAATCTACAGGTAAACCTTTATATATATATATACTGCAATCTACAGGTAAACCTTTATATATACTGTAATCTACAGGTAAACCTATACATATACTATAATCTACAGGTAAACCTTTATATATATACTGTAATCTACAGGTAAACCTACACATATACTGTAATCTACAGGTAAACCTTTATATATATACTGTAATCTACAGGTAAACCTATACATATACTGTAATCTACAGGTAAACCTTTATATATATACTGTAATCTACAGGTAAACTTAGACATATACGGTAATCTACAGGTAAACCTATACATATACGGTAATCTACAGGTAAACCTTACTGGATATGAAAGACGATAAAATACAATGTACAATGTAATTGTCTATCTGCTTCAGAAATTTAGAAGATCGCAGGTATAAACATTGCTATTGCAAACAGAGCACTTGCTAAATATATCTTTCTATTCACGAGTTTTACCCCACGAGTTTTTATGGTAGATTACATAATTGTGTTCATTTGTATTCACATTTGATAATCTCAGATGACAGTCTTTAGCGTCAGATGAACTTACAAACAGATCGAACACTTAGCGAAACGGACACAACGAGCGGATCTGGGCTGACGTGCATGAAGGTTCTTATTTCCTCTTCACACGTAAAGGCGTCCGTAAAATACACAGAGCGAACCTCTTATCACCGGAAGACCGGATACGAACCACCCCAGGAACATTTAGGGAGAGAGAAAGAGATCCTGACCCTGATCCTTCTAGAGAAGCATGGACTTATCCACCCAAGCTCAAGAGAATCTCTCGCACTGCCTCGCGAGAAAGGGACATGCTGTGCGCTTTCACGCGGTGATGGCTACATTGACGTCACGACGTCAGCGGTAGCGACTTGTTTATAATAGAAACAGTTAAGTTGGTGCCTACACTCTAACCCTAACCGTATCCAACACACCCTTACACATCTCCTATCCACACCCCCATCCTCTCCCCTACCCCCACGCCGAACAAAGTTTACAACAACAAAAAAATGGGGGAAAATGCAAAGTGGCGAATCGAACCCTCGTATTTTCGGCTGCTTAAACCAACACATGCCACACGGCTATCCTCAACGACGACAGCATCCACTTATTGTAACTACAAGAAGCTTCTCACGCATCCTTCGCTACTTTACAGCAGTCGGCAATTTCAGTGACGTCACAGTACAGTGCACGAAAGGTCGTCGACTTTGCCAGCAAACCTTGTCGCGCAGACACCCTGGACTGGGTGAGCGTGCGTGACGGAACAGCCAAGGCGCACGTGACGCCTTGTGACGTGCACGGTTTGTAGTTGTCAAATAAGCATTGCATCGGGTTACTCTGCAATGGTTGAAGGGTGTTTGCGAAGTCCGTTTGTACTGTGTGCTTCTTTGAGTCCAGATTCGCCGCCAGTATGGGACTTACACACCCGCCCTTTACTTTATTTAATTCGCTAACAGTGAGTGTAGCTCATCCTATGGGGCGTACAGTTTTATAAGGGTAATGGATTTTGTTTTTACTGTTCAGAAAATAAATTTGTATTATTTGTACAAAACGCATGCAAGCCAGGCAGAGGAAAAAAACTTTATTCTGGCAAGAGGCATGCCACTGCCCAAGAATAAACCCTGTAATCACTTCATTTTACCATGCACAACATGAAAGTTATCTGTAGCCAAACCTGCGCTCGTTATAACGGCATGCTTCGGAAGCAGAAATGAACAACTAAAGGTAAACCGTCTTCTGCAAAATGAACAAATTTAATTTTGCAGACTGGGATCCATAGAATGATCGAGTAACTTTACATTGATACTCCTGGGTACAGAGTAGGAATAACGTACTTTATTGTGGACATAACAGCATACTGCAGACCATAGAACGATCAGTTTTATCGATCACGGCATACTGCAGACCATAACGATCAGTTTTATCGATCACGGCATACTGTAGGGGTGGACAACCTTTCTGGAATAGCGGGCCACTTCACAGTTTCCTTAACCATCCGCGGGCCGCATATGTGTTTGTGCATGTGTGTGCGCGTGCGTGCGTGCATGCGTGCGTGCGGTGCGTGCGTGCGTGTGTGTTACCGTGCTTGCGAGCGTTTTCTTTTTATCTAGTGGGGAAAAGGGTGCTGATTTTTACCGGGTGTTTTGCTGGATACAAATTTACAGCTAAAATGCCATCCGAAATCCCTCATTAAAAATAGAAACTAATTGATGGTCACCCTAATTAGTGCGATTTTTGACCCTGTCAGTTCCTTGCCACAGTATTTGCCGACACAGCGAACTTCTGACACAGCAGACTTTTGCGATAACTGCGACAGACCGATGTATTCGCGTCATTTTTCAGCAATGTGCGAGTTGTCCTTTGTCATTTTGAATCTTGAAGACTTGCGACAAAGCCAAGCTTGGTGCTCGTCCCTTGTTAATATGCGGCCTAGTATTTTAAAGCGCAGGAGCAGTATTTATGGCCGCCGGTTAGGGCTAAACCGATCGCGCATGCACCAATCGGTTTAGAATGTAGGTATGCAGCGGCGGTAGGTCTGACCAGCGAAAATTTCACCACTCCAGCTACTCAAGCCATCATCAGTGCACCAGGAGAGAGGCCAGCCAGCGGGACCACACATAACCTCCACCAGTCCAGGACACCAAACCACAGACCCCTTCCCTTTCCCCTCACCTATCTCTCCCCCCCCCCTTCAGTGCGAAATCACCGCGAGGTGGAAGCACTTTCCCTCCCAAATCAACAACAACAACAACAACAACAACAACAACAACAACAAAACCGATCGCGATCACGTGACAAACTATCCGATAGTTTGCGGCTAGCGACCTTACGCACCCCTGGCATACAGCATGGAGTCTATAAGACGATCAGTTTTATAAGACAGCTGCTTGAAGACTATAAGACGATCAGTTTTATCAGGACATTCTGCATGCAGTCCATAAAATGATCAATTTTATCCCGGTATACTACGCGGGCAAAACGGAGCAGCATCATTAGCCAGGACCCGGGGGAAGACGTTTGCTACACAAACATGTACAGGGTCCCGTCCCTCGTCTAACGTTCTTACAGTCGCACTCACTATTCACCTCTCACTTACCTCTGATGGCCTGACATTCTGACAGATGTCAGTCTGTGAGGTAAGCGTGCGTGCGCAGTCCGTGTGCGCGAGTGTGCACTACAGTCGGCACTTTAGATGTAGTATAGGAGTAACTGTTAGCCCCCCCCCCCCACAAAAGACACAAAAGAATTTTTTCTTTTCTTTCTCTTGTACCCAGTCGGCGGAAGTCACGGTATGCGTAATCAAAGAGTTGATAACGTTTTTACTAATAATCTCAGTGTCGGAAAAGCTCATTGGATGTTTGAAATGACTTGATTTATTACAGAAAACCGCTGTAGGCCCACCGCTGCTCGCCCTGCCGACAGAGCGCACGCGCTGACAGCCACGTGCAAGCCATGATGGTAATTAATGTAGTCGCAATCTTTGTGATTGAAACATGTTTTGCGTGGCAGACCAAACACCTACCTGACATCTGATTAGACGTGACGCTCCACAGCACGCCTGTCAGCACAGTCCGAAAAATAATGCCATTGACATGGTAGTTAGTCATCGTCCATTCCATCACTCTCCTCTGTTTTGTGTCACGGCGCTGTCAGGACAGTTAGCTTGTTCTCTGGTATTTTCAGCGCAGTTCACTTATATTCTTGCACTTCGTACTTTCAGCACCTCACTTGCTTTTGTACTTTTGTACTTTCAGAAGTTCGCTGTAGTACTCTTGTACTTGCCTCACAGTTTACTGTAGTACTTTTGTACTTGCAGCACAGTTAACTGTACTAAACGTTTACGTTCAACACCGGTTGTACCGCGCTTCCAGCGTTCTCAGCACAGTTCTATGAAAGTGCGAGATCCTGCGATGATAAAATATTTTTACCCAATCCGATAAGGAACCTGCGATCTCACTTTCATGGTCTGACGTCTAAGAGGCGTTTCAGGGCGTTGCTTACGCTTGGGTGAAAACCTTTGCTCGGCCAGCAGATGCCCTGCACAGCAAGAATAAACACTTCAATATTCAGCCTGCTCACAAGCACACACATACTGGTCTGTGGTCATTTACAGGCAAAAAAAAAAGCCTATGGTATGAAGCACAGGGCGTTCGGTTTGTTAGCCCAAATATTGAGGTAAGAAAGTCGGAATACACTATGAACGCACTGCGTCAACAGTGAACACATGAAAAGGCGTTTAAGATTCTTCAAACAAGGAAGATCTTAACAGAACCTGTTGGGTCCTGCCCATCCTACCTGTGCAGGAAGGACTGCCACTTTAAAAAGCGAGAGTGGCGTCTGTATTGTTTAGGTGTGCACGTGGGTATATTTAGACGCGAGTTTGCTTTCCTTCGAATGAGACGCCAGATGTTATCCCTTTGCAGGGAAGAATTTGAAAGTAATATGATTATTCACAAAAATCACGTTAACGATATTAATCACAGTAAACGCAACTATATTTATTGTTGCCTAAAAACAATTGTGAAAAGCTTAGGTAAACATGAAGCATTCTATAAAAGAAAAAGAACAGAAAAGAAAGAGATTAACATTTATAACATTTTGTCTACAATTAGGAGCACAAACCCCTAATTACAAGACAAATTTAACAAAAAGAACAGAGAATGACCGATGTCTCATAGTTATTGACTGCATATCGAAGTGATCAAAAGACAGTTTTTGTTGGTGTTGTTTATAAAGCGTATCTCCTTTCTTAATAAAGGTAACAGAAAAGAGTGGGAGTTGTAGGTCACCTTTTGGAGAGCGAGAGAGAGAGAGCGATCCGGTTTGAGCCCATAGAGATAATGTCAACATATATTCTGAACTTTCAAAAAATGCTCCATTCCGTCTGTTCAGATGAAAGTTTTTGCCTTGCTTGTCATTATGTACAATAGATACTCTACAGCACAAAGGGAGCGCAGAAATATCTTAATTGTGATAGCTACGTTGTACACTAAGTAAATCTTTTTGAACACGTTAGTGCTGTGTTACCAAACTCCACACAACTGAACACGTCTAAAGGCCCTAAAACTATGCTAAACTAGTGCTAAACCATGCTAAACTAGTGCTAAACTATGCTAAACTAGTGCGGTATGAATCTGATGTGGTTACCTACGGAGATGCGGGGCACATGGCTCAAGCACTTGCAGACGAGTAAAAAGTTGTCAGCTTTAGTAATACAGAAAGTGTTCGTTTAGCTTAACAATTCTGTGCCATTCATCGGATACTGTACCTTTTGATCTTATTTTACAACTGAAATGAGCGTGTTAAAGCACAGGTCGCAATCCCCCTCCCTCCGCCCCCCCCCAAAAAAAAAGTGAAGACGAAAACAGGCAAGCCGTGAGTTGAAGCGCCCGACTGTTCAAACAGTCCAGTTTAATGCAAGGAGAACGAAGGAGGCCAGTCACAATGGAGACACGCGTGGGACGGGTCTAAGAAGCTGAAATAAACGGAGGTGTTTGGATTTCATGTGTGTTTGAACGCCCCTCCTTAAAGTCGTGATTTGAATTAGTGTGGTGAAGGGAAGCAATGGCGGGCAGGGCGTAAAAA
>SMGT01013144.1:258-16284 GCA_004794575.1 Lanistes nyassanus | reverse complement strand
GCGATTTGTGTGACTGATATTCTCGTCTGGCACTTCCGGGGACGTTGTCTGGGCGACGTGAGTTCTGATTTTTTAGTAAATGTTTTTAGAAGAAATGCTTATATGACCATGAACACGAAAATCTGGAACTAGGGTTTATGCATCCAAAAATACAAGCACTGCAGCCGAGCTTCCAAGCCATGCATACATCCACATTCCCAGCAACACTCCCAGCAATACCTACTGCCCTTAGGCGCCAAAATGTAATTCTTTCTGATTCTGGTCGGCAAGCAGGCTTTCTTCCTCCCTTACATCCCCCCCCTCCTCCCACTCTCTTCAAATCCCCGTAAGCACACATGCACGCACGCACAGACTCTTTCTCCCCGCAGCAGTTATCTTCCTTGACGTGAGAGAAAATGTTACAGTCCGACATCAAAAGCACGAAGACGTGCCATGACAGGTCGGGTTGGAAAGGGTGTGCTTGATATGTCTGGCCGCAAGCTCGGCGCCCAGCAGCCATTCAGCGCCATATTGCTTCTCTTGATTAGCAGGTCAACGTCATCGGCCTCCGTGCTGCTCTCCCCTTTGTACCTAGCACGACACGCTCCCACAAAACCAAACAACGTGTGTCGACCGTGCTCGGCAGTCATTACTGGGGTTGTCGAGGACCTCAGAGCGAGGACACCTGTGACACCCACTTTTTCTCACACTTCCATCGCCATGATCAGCGATGAGCCCAGAGAACTGTTTACCTGCCAGTCCTGTTGATGTCAGTGATGTGTATGTGGCATTTAAAAAAAAACAGACGTGGCAGTAGGGTTTCTGCACAGTAAAATACAGACCTCTGAATGTCTTATAGTAAACAAAACTGCTCACCTTTTTTGCAGAAATGAATACACATCCCTCTCCCCTTGTACCCAGGACTTGGTGCGAGGGTAGGAATTTATAAATCGTCGATCCAAATATTCTTCGTCGAATCTGAATGCAGGTGCTGGCGTTTGGAGACCGGAGTGGACAAGAATACTGAAGATATCAGTCCCTTGGTGTTTCTTTACGCCAGGATGTCTTCTGCTGGCCTTCTGTCTTGAGGCCACAAGGACTGCGCAACCTGTTATTCTCCTGCCAGGTGTCCCTCCAGCCCGTGTTCTGTGCTGTACAAACAAACTGCTGACCTATATCGGGCACGTTAGAGCATGCGCGACTCCCTCCATCCGCCCTTTGTGCGCGTTTACAAGCCGCCGCGTTTACAAACACACAAGAGGAACTTTGTTTTCAATTAGAGACGCACTGCACGCTCTGACTGCTCGTGACCTTCTGCAGACGTGCATTCGCAGCAAAAAAAAAAAAGGGGGGGGGTGGCAGATGTTTAAGAAAAGTTGTCTCTATTGAAATAAATCGCGGCACTCAGCTTCCACACCAGCACCGCACAGCTCTGGGATCCATACATCTTTTTTGGTTCTTTTTCAGTTTATCCACCATTTCCCACGTCTCTGGTCTTTTAATTCAAAGCTGCACCCATCCTTTCATATCTGCAAAGTATATATTCATTTTCTCCACTGGATGTTTCTAACTCAGTGTACCTATAGTGTGGGTCTTCGTTCAGAACAAGTACAACTTAATTAAATTGACAACAAAACGAGGACTTTTTATTACATATTTTCCTGAGCTCAGATTCTATCGCATAAATCCACAAGGTATTTCCTGTCAAGAAAATTATTAATACCAAACTCAAAGCTTACAAAGAGCTGATGACCAAAATGGGGTCTCGTGCCCAAGGAAACTCGGGTTTCGCAAGGGCTTTGCACATGATCCCCAGGGCTTGTACTTTGATGCTTCCATGAAAGTGATTGTAATGCCCATTATGTAATTAATCCTGTGTATTTTTCACTCGCTTTTATGTGTGATTAACACAGTCGAAGGGCCCGTAAAACCCACCCCAGCACCAACACCCCAGACCTCACAGAAGAGAGGTGTTGTGGTGTGCTCCATCTCATGTCTAGGGTTGTTGCTGTTGTGATCTCTTGGAATACTCCGCTCGTTCTATCCAGAACAACGACAACATAAATACGTGCCAAGAAGGGGGGTGGGGGAACTAACAGTGTGTTCATGTTGTAATCGTCAAACGTTGGACTCAAACCCCAGCCCCTTACTTCCCACATGCACAACCAATTGAAAAGAGGACAGCGACAACAATACTACGCTATTCTCTAGTTACGACGAATAACTGCACAACTACTAGCATAAATCATAGAATAAACATTCTCACTCTCATGCACTCATCACAGCGACATGCTACACGTATCTACGAGCACACACTATATTTACAGGATGATAATTAAACTACAATACCGACAGTCCACATCGGTGGAGTAAGAAAAACATGCTCTTTACAGAAGGAATTGCCCGTCCTCAGCACAACGGTGCCAAGTCCAACTGTTTCTCAAACGACGTCACACATACGTCTTTTTCTCAGCTACACCGTCTGATAGCCACGTTGACTAAAACTATTTATAACGCAAGCAAACAACTTCTGTGCTTGGTATGTAAAACTGAAAATCTTGGAAGGTTCTTCCTCACAAGGGTCTCATAGAGCTCTGCAGTGGCTGTGGTTCTGCTAGAAACTGTCGTTAGCAGGACTGATGTATGTCCTCTAGTTGCTAGCAGGCCTGATCAGTGATATATGTCCTTCAATTATTATAGCAAAGCTGATCTATGTCCTTCAGTGGTTAGCAGGACTGATGTATATCCTTCAGATGTTAGGACTGGTGCGTGCCCTTCAATTGTTAGCGGGACTGATGTATGTTCTTCAGTTGTTAGCGGGGCTGATGTATACGTCCGTCAGCTGTTAACAGGACTGATGTATCTTTGAGCTGTTAGCAAGTCACATCTTTTTTCTCTCTCAAGATGCACTGCATCTGTCAACAACAGGTTTGACTGAGCAATTGTTCTACGTCACCACCAAATCAGCACTCACTCTTTCCCTCCACAACATATTGAATCAGATGATCAAACTATCTGTCCATAACCGTCTCAGCAAAGTCTCTGATGCAGCTATTGGATGTACTATATATATCCAATATACTATATGTACTATATATCCGATATACTATATGTACTATATATATCCAATATACTATACGTACTATATATACCCAATATACTATATGTACTATATATATATACCCAATATACTATATGTACTATGTATATCCAATATACTACATGTACTATGTATATCCAATATACTATATGTACTATGTATATCCAATATACTATATATGTACTATGTATATCCAATGTACTATATGTACTATGTATATCCTTTGAAGGCCTGTGGGACGTCTTACGCTTGTTGCTGTAGGTGGTAGCGCGATGCACGCTCTTGATGACGTATGGAGCGCAGGGGTGTGCAGATGTAGTCATGCAGGTCCTACAGGTGCGTGTGTATGCCCACAGGACACGTTTGCGAACCGCGTGTCCAGCAAACGAACCCCCTAGCTGTGCTGCGAGTGGGAGAGCCCGGGAGAACCTAGGATCGATACTTACGTGAAATGTATTAATAAAGGAAACGTTTCTACTGAAGTCGATTTCTTTCACCAGGAAGTACGCAGAGATTGAATTAGGACTACACATAAGACCCATCTATCTTCCTCTCTTAATCCCTTTTTTTTACTCCTGTCTCCCTCCAATAGCTCCTATTTTTTCCCCAACCATTGGAATAAATAAAACTTTTATCTAAATAAAGAGAAACGAAAAAGTGACTGCGGGGTTATGAAGGTACAGCAGAAAGAACTGAGCCAATTAGACAGACAGCAAGTCAACGTTTTAGGGCATGACCCGTTTTTTCAGGACGGAACATAATATTTTCTGTTATCTGTGTGGACTGGAGGGGTTGGTTGGTGCCATTGGCCGGGAGGTGGTGTACTTTTTATCTGTTTGTGCCGTCCTGAAGAAGGGGCCCTGCCCTGAAACGTCGACTTGTCTAATTCTCGCTTGGCTAAGATTTTATCTTCGATTTTAAATAAATCTTTGGTCTTCGACGCCAAACACCTTTTCAGCGGTTTTGACTTGTTAAAAGTGTGGTGTGCCAGGCACCTGGGGTGCGTGTGATGTGGTGGGCGGAAACAAGCAGATTAAGCTGTTGCACATGGTCGCATAGACCTGCGCTGTAGGTTCTGTATAGCGCAGCAGTATATGTCCTCCAGAAGAACATCAAGGTCATGTAGAATGTGTCGAGGTTGCGGTGTGTCAACAAATCTGCGCAAACGCATGCACATGCCTAGGACAGCAGCCGCGAATGCACGCACACAACACGCAGCTACAGAGTTTTAAGTTTTAACTATAGTCGCAATACTGAATACGTGCAGTTACGTTTTTCACTATATTTCACTATACTCGCACATATTTTAAACTTTGGTCATATATATGACCAAAGTTTAAAATATGTGCGAGTAATGTTTCACCAAAGATCCTATCTAACAAAAGTATCATTCTCTCAATTGTGATTTGTATAACCGTTAAACAGACAGTCCTTCCGCCAACAACGAAGGAAAGAGATTTATTATATGTGACCTGTGGACAAAGTGTATGCCTGCAGGAGACATTACTGAAAGATTTAGATAACAAATCGTAAGAGTTCCTTCCCCTTATTTACGGTCGCTTTTGTTATTTGTGATGCACCCGAAATTCAAACTATCTGAACTTACTTTTATGTTAGCTATATTAAACAGCACTGTATGCTAATACGGGTATAAGCGTACGTAGGAGCCTGGCGATGAAATAGGTAGATGAGTTGTAGATATACACTGTTTTCTTTGCCTATTCTAGATTGTTGTCTGCTGTGGCTGAAGATAGTTCCTAGTGGCAAAACGCTAACCCTAACCTCCACCCTAACCCTAACCCAAATGCTGAGATAAAAACGATCCTAATTTAATAACCGGAGATTTAAATCCTCGGACAAGTTACCACAGTAATCAATGACGCATACGCATGCGTATACTGTAACCTAACCGGACCCGGACAGAGTTCCTGGCGGACCAAATTTCTTGCGACACCGGACACAAAGATGTCTGCGCCCTGTCCTCATTAACTAGGTATGGGAACAGTTACCATCGCGCCAAAGCAACTCTTCAGTTTCATGTTAAGGCATTTAGGAAGAGTTGGTTGATAAACACCAATAAGTATAAAATTTTTCCTAACTTTATATTCGATGCAAATTTTTCAGGAGCCGCTGTGTAATTCTATCTTTCTCTTCCTCACTTCGTTCGACGAGCCACAGTCCATACTCGGACTACTCACTGTCAATGACAGTCCAGTGTCATTGTGACAACAGCGATAAAGAAATGAGATTTTCTCTCAAGCTTGAGCACTTAAAACACAAGAAAGAAGATGACCTTTTAAGCCCAACTCATCCAATTATTTAAATACTTGCATATAATTATTCCTCTAAACATTCAACAAACCAAAAAATTGTTACACCTTGCTTAGAACATTTTAAAAATGCTATGTTTTGCAGTTTGGTGAGGGAATGCACCTGAGCGTGCTGCCGGTAAATTTGTGAGTTGTGTCTATGTATACAATGGGTCCAGCAATGTACAGACACCTGACATGGTGTGTACTTAACAACATACGACAACACGAACATGCATGGGCGTTTTACCAGCCTTGCCGATTTCTCTTCAGCAAAACAAAAATTTGGGTAAGCCCTTCCTTGTACTTTGGTCAGTAATATGGGGATGGGAGTATTTTTTTTTTGGGGGGGGGAGATAGGCGAAGATGTTGAAAGGGTAGCCATGCAAACAGGTGCCATATGGAGAGAATGTATACATTTGCTGGATGTGGGATCTGAACACAATGTGCACTAAAAAAACCAGTCTTTATACTCTTAAGTATTTCCAGGATGATTAGGTGATTTTATTTGGAATTTTCCAATTTGTAACTCATCCAAACGACATATTCACAGTATTGATTTGACTCATTCATGGCACTGTGTTATTTTGTCCACCACAACCTGGCTGACTTATCCATTGCACTGAGTTGACTTTCACTGCACTGAGTTGACTTGTCTACTAAGAATTAACATCTGATATAGTCAAAATGAATGTTGTGCACTTCATATCTGAGAGCAAAGACTGAAAGTTAATAAAGGGGCTGGCCATGATATAACCTTTGTTGGCTTGATGCTAAACAAGAAACCCACCAACATTTTGCTTATTGGGTAAACTCTTTAGGGACAGACTTCAGTAACATCAACCCTATGTACTGTAAAATCCTTATGCTATGCAGGTTTTAAGATGCTAAAAGGACTTTGTGCAGTAACAAATATTAAGGACTTCTGCTAATCACTTTATTTTCCTCGGTGATATCTGTTGAATTACCTTGCTCAAGGAATCCAGCTATATGGTGCTTATACTTATAGTCTATAGTCATAAAGTCTGTCATATTGAAGGATACACATTTTTAAAATAAAAAGGCTTGGACAAAGTCGTAGACATGCTTTTACTTATATTTAGCAAATGGAATGGTCTTGTTCTTTTACTGCAACGGCTGTTGGTTGAGTCAGCTCAGTGTGATGATGAGTGGATGAGTCAGCTCAGTGTGATGATGAGTGGATGAGTCAGCTCAGTGTGATGATGAGTGGATGAGACAGCTCAGTGTGATGATGAGTGGATGAGACAGCTCAGTGTGATGAGTGGATGAGTCAGCTCAGTGTGATGATGAGTGGTTGAGACAGCTCAGTGTGATGATGAGTGGTTGAGACAGCTCAGTGTGATGATGAGTGGTTGAGACAGCTCAGTGTGATGATGAGGGGTTGAGTCAGCTCAGTGTGATGATGAGTGGTTGAGTCAGCTCAGTGTGATGATGAGTGGATGAGTCAGCTCAGTGTGATGATGAGTGGTTGAGACAGCTCAGTGTGATGATGAGTGGTTGAGACAGCTTAGTGTGATGATGAGTGGTTGAGTCAGCTCAGTGTGATGATGAGTGGTTGAGACAGCTCAGTGGGATGATGAGTGGTTGAGTCAGCTCAGTGTGATGATGAGTGGTTGAGACAGCTCAGTGGGATGATGAGTGGATGAGACAGCTCAGTGTGATGATGAGTGGATGAGTCAGCTTAGTGTAGTGGATGAGTTAACTTGGATACCATGGATGAGTCAACTCAGTTTGACGATGAGGTTGATGAGTCAGCTAACTGTACCTGATGGTCAAAGTTGACTCTGATACTGTGGATGAATCAGCTCAGCGTAGTGGATGAGGCAACCTAGGCTTAAGCTATAAATTGGATGTGAGCTGGTAACCTTGCATTTTAGTCTTGTGGTAATTTGTGGCTGGTCTTGTGATCTGGATAATTTTGTGGTTTTAATCACAATGGACAATCCCAACAAGGTACTGGCAGCGCTAGACATACCCGTATGCTGACGTATGCAAACAAGGGAGCCTACCGTACCCATACACGTAGCAAAGAGAGAGTCGAAAGTAAGGAGCGTGGCAGATCTTCTAAAAAAGATCTGCCGTCCCTTTCTTTTAAACGACCCTAGTCTTCACACGGCTAACCCTCGGTGTACAACGTGTGCATACAGCGGATCCCTATTTTATATCGTCAACTCGCTCACTAAGCGTAGGTTGACGACTGGGATCCAAGACAAACACAACATAGGACAAATACATGGAATTCTCAAGGTGCACAATATAATTAACAAAGAACAAATGAGAACAGAGCGCTATAAAATCGTCAATGGACAATCCGCTGTATGCCCACGTTGTACACCGAGGGTTAGCCGTATGAAGACCTGCGGTCGTTTAAAAGAAAGGGGCGGCAGATCTTTTTTAGAAGATCTGCCACGCTCCTTACTTTCGACTCTCTCTTTGCTACGTGTATGGGTACGGTAGGCTCCCTTGTTTGCATACGTCAGCATACGGTTGTGTCTAGCGCTGCCAGTACCTTGTTGGGATTGTCGTTTGACGATTTTATAGCGCTCTGTTCTCATTTGCTCTTTGTTTTAATCACAGACAAGGTAACACTAAAACAGTCATTATCAGTATTCAAATAATAATAATGCAAATACAGATACTGAGTCAATAAGTATATCCAAACACACAAGCCTCAGCATTGAGCATACACTTGCTGACATATAATTTGTTCTGTTTCTCTTCAGTATATTACTGTTATTCACAGGATGCTTCTAACTCATACTCATTCTCCTTTTACAGGACAATGATTTGACAGCAGAAAACGCAAAGAAATTGAAAAGCATTGGATGCCACTAATTAAGGAAGAAGATCATCTGCAGTCATTGCAGGTAGCACAGTTATGAACATTTATCTGTAGCACAGTTATAAATGTTTATCTGTAGCAAAGTTATAAATGTTTATCTGTAGCACAGTTGTAGATATTGATCTGTAGCACAGTTATACTTGTTTATCTGCAGGGAACACTGAACTTGTTTATTTGTAAAATTTTTCTTATAAATTTCTTTTACAGGAGGACAGTGGTAAAGAAAAGTACTATGTGCTTTCCATGTTCCCATATCCTAGTGGCAAACTGCACATGGGTCATGTCCGTGTGTATACAGCAAGTTGTGACATAGGCTTTGATTGTCTTGTGATTGTAGTCCTGTGACAAGTGGACATCTTTCGGTGGTTGACTAATCTTTGGGTTGTTGCTTGCATTTTAATCAAGAGTTATTTCCCTTTATGGCCTTTGGCTGCTTTTTCTGATTTGGGAGCTAGTGATAAAGCAGGTGTTTGTACTGCTGATGACATTTGTGAGTTTTGTTTACAGCTGAATGGATTAACGAGAGCAGAAGCATTTGAAGCAGCGCTGTCCAGAGCTAAGGTAGGAATATTACCTTGTTATAAAGCTACCTGGCCAGAGCTAAGGTAGGACTATTACCTTGTTATCAAACAACCTGTACAAAGCTAAGGTAGGATTTCTGACCATGTTAATCTTATTAATGAGGTCAGAAGTCCTACCTTGACCTTTCTGGTACTTCAGTTAACAAACCAATAAAATCATGTTCAGTACCTTACACTGACTAATTAATTGAGACTGTTCATTGCTACTGTTAATAAAGTTTTAGTGTAAGGCATTTTTCCATTCTGCTTGAACTGTTTAAATGAAAGATGGTGTGGGTACATGCATGTGCTTCTATGTGTGTGCATGGATGTTTGTCAGCACACAGCTGAAAAGTTGTTCCTTCATCACTGTAGAAGAAGTAATGGTGTTACTGTATTTTGTTCCCCTCTGACACGCAAAAGCAACTGGATGTTGGTGGACAGAGAGTCAGCAGCCGAGGCAGTGACTGGCTCATTTCGAGACAGCGTTACTGGGGGACGCCTATCCCCATCATTCACTGTGATACGTGTAAGGTGAGTGGGACGATGATGTGTGTTGGTGTTTGATATTATACACTGATCTTAGGAGGCATGTGATAATTTGTTAAGTCTGCAACAGGTGTAAAGAAAATGGCTGTAGTTGATTGAGAGCCAGGTAATAGATGTTCAGAGCTGCCAACCCTCACGGTTTTGCTGTAATTTTTTATGGTCAAGATGAATTTTTATGGTCTTAGGGTCAGATCGATTTTTTTCCGGTGAAAGAAATCTCTGAAATTATGGTTGTCAAATGTAACGAAAAGCAGCACAGAACAGCTGTTAATCTAGACTAACTGAACGCCCCCCTGGCTGAGTGACTGGCAACCCCACCTTCCCTACTTCTACTAGGGATGAATCGCGAGATTTGATTAGCCAATCCAGCTTGTCTCTTTTCCGAGACCCAATCAGAAGCCGCGATTGACTTTCAGGGAAAGCGCATTTCTTTAAATTCAACAATGGCTGACGAAAACAGTTCGATTTCCAAACGAAAAAGCATGGAGCCAAAAGGTGGTTCTAAAAAAAAGCGAAAACATTACCAGACGTTTTTGCCAGGATACTCCAAGGAATTCCCATGCATCGTTGCTTCCAAAGTGTTGAACACGTATGCACGATGTGTTTCATGTGATCTTGATTTTAAAATTTCACATGGTAGTCTGGACGATGTCACCAGGCATTGTAGTTCTGCTCGCCACATTGAGAAAAGTTTGGCACTTAAAAATTCTTTGAAACTGACGAATTTTTTTTCCACTAGCAAGCCAGAATCTTCGGCCGAGCTATCAGTCATTCGGGCAGAGACCCTGTTTGCACACTTTTTGGTGGAACACAACATCAGAGTCCACGCTGCTGATCATGCCGGGCCTCTGTTTCGAGCAATGTTTCCGGACAGCAAGATTACTGCTGAATACAAAAGTGGCCAAACGAAAACAATGGAGCTTATTAAAGCATGCAGCAAAATGAAAGCCTTTGCACTTGGTGATGCAATGAAGAAAGGGCCATTCGTCATTGGCACAGATGGCGGCCAGGAGGGAGGAGACAAGTGCTATCCCATTGTTGTCGTGTATTGAACAACAGCAATATTCAGACCGAGCTGTTGTGCTGTCCATCGTGTGATGAGGCTTCAACAGGAGAAAACATCTTTGCCCTCCTGGATAAGGAACTTCGGTATTTTATGGGGAAAATTGCCTAGCCTTGGTGTGTGACAATGCCAATGTAATGACTGGCAGTCACAAGGGAGTGATTTCCTTCATCCGAGGAAAACATGACTGTGTGTTCTTGGCTGGCTGTGTCTGCCACCTTCTCAGCCTGGCACTTAAGAGGGGGATTAAGGCCAGCTCCAGATTTGATCTGGATGACCTCATGAGGCAGCTTTTCTGGTACGTCTCCAAGAGTAGTGGCTGGCAACAGCGCTTAAAGCAGCTCCAGCAACAGTGGGGCACCCCTCAACATCAGATAATTGCACAAGTGCCCACGAAGTGGCTGTCACTTGGTGCTGTCTTGTCACGTGTGATAGAGCAGTGGGAGCCACTCAAGAAGTTTTTCCAGGAGGAGTGTTCCTCAAAACCTGACAGTTCGCAGGACAGCATCAAGACAAAGCTGAAGGAGTTTTTCAGTTGACGGACGACAAGACTCTACGTGTACTTTTTTGTCACCATCATTGAGGTGAGAGATATAATCTGCTTAAATATGTTTAAAAGACACGCGCAGGTTCTCAGTTTGACTGACATGCACACACAGCTCGGGATAATTTTATCTTCCTTTGGTGATAGTTTTTATCTCCATGATTAGTACTTATAAATTAAAATCTGCCAACAGTGTGTGTTTGCATGTGTGTATAGAAATTTGTATTCATCTGTGTCTTTATCAGTCTATTACTATGTCTACATTAGATGATTTTTCACAAGTGTAAGCAGTTTTTCTTTATAAGTACAAGCAACACTCTCAGTAAGTGTATTTCAATGAACAAGTCTGTAATAAAATAATGTGTATTAATCTATCAGATGTTGGTGGCTTGGGGTGGGGGGTTGTTTTGCAGAAGTAAGTGCATCAGGGTGTTTCAGTGTGTGCAAGCAATCTCTCTGCTACCCTTCTATTTTCTTTTATTAAGTTTCAGTGAATACTTTCATGACTTAATAAGTTAATCTGAAGTCTGCAGAGTCCTCAATTGTGCAAGTTGTGTGGGTGAACAGATCTTTGACAAAGTCAACAAAACACTTCAAGGTGACCATGCAGGAATCCACTTGATAAAAAAGGGACTTGGAGCAGTTGTTCTGCAAATTACTGCTTTGTTTTTTGACACCCTCTGCACTGAACCAGGGAGCTTTGATGTTGTAGCTAGACTGGAAATCCAATTACAACTGTGCTTGTGAGCGCATATTCTCCATGATAAGGAAAAACAAAACTGACGTCAGAGGATCTATGCAGCCCAGCACACTGAGTGGCCTCATGGTTCTGAAGTCCAGCAGTTCTGACCCTTGCCACCAGACTCCATTGTCAGACGACTTGTTGCGGACCTGCAAGTTTGCAACCAGAATGTCCCTGCAGTAGTCCCTTTTACATCAGTGTACAGTGTGTATATAAAGTATGTCAATAAAATACTGGTGAAACATTGCCTGTTGTGTTTTGGGAAAAAAATCTTACTGACAAAATTTTAATCTGACAAAGTTTCAAAACTTACTGAGAAGTACTGAACGGGGTTGGCAGCTCTGGATGTTGTTCTGTACCCAGCTACGTTTTGGGGACAGGCAGAACAGATAAATGATTGATAATCAGATTATACTTGGCTAGTTTTAAAAATACAGCTGGCTCCCTGAAAGAGATTATCCGTCCATCTTGATATGTCAGGGATGATGTATGTTGGTTTTTGCAGGCAGTGCCTGTGCCTTTTGATCAGCTGCCTGTCGTGTTGGCTCACATCTCGGGTCTGACAGGTCGTGGGCCTTCCCCTCTGAGTCAGCAGCAGGATTGGGTCAACGTCACCTGTCCCAGGTGCGCTGCAGTGGCCCACTTGTATTCGCAGAAATCAGGGGTCATGGGTCACCATGCTGCTGGGGTTGTGGTGGGAGGCAGAAGGGAAGTGAGTTGTGAGTTGTCCCCCGAGTACTTTGAAACCTGTCCTCTTCGAGTGTATGCATCTTAGCACAAGCTGTGAGACTTTGTTTTCACCAGACAGTCCATGTGCAGTTGTTGACGACATGTGCATGTTTGTTGACGTGTTTCACAGATGTGGGGGAGCAGCTAAACGTGAGGTGGACACGATGGACACTTTTGTTGACTCATCCTGGTACTTCCTTCGTTATCTTGATCCTCACAATACCAGCGCCCCCTATGACCAAAATGTGGTGGACAAATATATGCCTGTTGACCTGTACATCGGGGGCAGAGAACATGGTGTGTGCAATATACTTTATGTTTACATTACTGTATGTGTGTTTTATGTTTGTCAGTGGATATATATTTTCTTGTCACAATACTTGAGAAAGTCAGGGTGAGCTGGTCAGTGAGCTGTGTGCACGGGTAGCGTGTGGGGTGCACGTGTTCGGAGGGCCCTTACCAGGGTTGTATTGGTGGGTATATTTTTTGGAAGGTGTGTTTAGGGATCGCTAATTGAGAATAGAGCACTTTGGGTCATGGTAAGTATTGTTAAGGAAACCCTAATTTAGAAAAAGAAATTTGCATATACAGTCAAATCCGGTTAATTGGACCACCGGGTAATCGGACCAGCCGCTTATTCGGACCGAATCTTAAAGAACAGAAACAAATCCTATGTACATAAGCCTAATAGTATTCGCTTATTTGGACCAAAATTCCGCTTAAACGGACCAAAGAACGTGACAGCGAATAAGAAAATTACGAAGAATTTTTATCCATCGACAACGAGCTTCAATGCTACGATGACAATGAAGATTACGACACTGCAATTGTTGCTCGAATTGCAGCGAAACACACGACAGCATCGGAAGACCAGGAACGTGACGATGATGCCCCAGTGAGTTGGTGTAGCTGACAACACGGGATGCCAGGAAATCCACTGAAACTTTGCGTCGCTATTTCGTGCAGGAGGGACGTGAAGGCAGTCCCATTGCTGCGTTAGATGTTTGTGATGATTTTGTTCAAGTGCAATCCCTCAAGAGAACGCATCAGGTCACACTGGATAAGTTCTTCAAACGTTGACTGGAATTTGGTAAGAACTTTTTTTTTGTGATTCGCATGTTGAGTACTCTACATGTATTGTGTAGATCGTTTCGAAAAATTTGTTTGTAAATTTATTTTTCAATAAACAAAATTCGACTGTAGTTCTTGTTTGTATGTTCGCCATACGTGTGTGCCGCACAATAAAGGTCATAATGAGATTTTAATACACTGTATTTTACTTACAGCACGTCCCGTCTTAACTGTAACACAGGGCATGTTCGTGTAATCGGACCAGCCGGCTATTAGGACCAAAATGATCGCATCCCGATGTAGTCCGATTAACCGGATTCGACTGTATGTTGTACGTTTGTCAGTATATGTATATATATTGTATGTTTGTGTCAGTATGTATGTGTTGTATTGGGACTTTCAAAGCTGAAGACTGATTACTACCTGATGTAAGGTGCACAACATGCTGCAAACGTGTCACCAGCATCATTAGAATGCATGACTTACCTCTGTACTTTGACTTTTTTTTAACACAGAGTCATACCTGTCACCTTAGAAGGTTCCTGAGCTTAGTTTGGGCAGTTGGATATTTTTCCAGGCTCATCGGAAAGACTCTTAAAGTAACCATGGCCACTAGTCGGAAAGACTCTCAAAGTAACCATGGCCACTAGTCGGAAAGACTCTCAACGTAACCATGGCCACTAGTCAGAAAGACTCTCAAATAACCATGGCCACTAGTCGGAAAGACTCTCAAAGTAACCATGGCCACTAGTCGGAAGGACTCTCAAAGTAACCATGGCCAGTTCAAGCATAACTGTAACAAACTTGTAACAAAAACATTGGAAAATGTTACCAGCATTCAATCTGTTTCTGGTCTTTTAGTAAATTTGTGGGAAAATGGGTTAGACTCACATGCAGTTTCCACTCTCTAAATCAGCTGGCCAAGGTTCTCTTGAAACATCTTAAACTCGAATCTAACCCTAAGGATGTTAAGCTCATTCATAAAACAGTGGTTTATGAAAAGCTTGTACATAAAACGCTGGTTTGTTGTGTTTCAGCAATCATGCACTTGTACTTTGCATGATTTTTCTGCCACTTCCTGTATGACAGTGGACTGCTGGGAAGGCGAGAACCATTTGACAGTTTGTTGACACAAGGCATGGTACTGCGAAAAAGTTACCGAGTGAAGGGGACTGGGAAGTACCTGAAACCAGAGCAGGTGGACTTCACTGGTTAGAGAAAGAGGATTCTTTTTCTGAAATGACATCAGAACAAATTGCTTCAGCATTTGAAAAAGACGTTTATTGTTAAAGGAGAAAACACATTTGATGTACTTTTAAGATTTGTTCATGTTTTTTCATTTATTTACAAGTCTGTTGAACTAGACGTCTTAATACTTAGGGGCCAACCCTGTGGAAAATGACACTAAAGCCCCTGTAGTGGTGGAATGGGAGAAGATGAGCAAGTCCAAGCACAATGGAGTTGATCCTGAGGTCAGTTTGTGTGTCCGTCTCCGTGTGTCAGCAGATCCTTGGATCACTTTCTTCAGGATATGCTTAGCGCATTTTGCAGACGATACTGCATGGTTTGCCCTGCCTGAAAGTTAACCCTTGACTGAATTGTAAAGTGGGTTGCATGCACCCAGCAGCAGAATGTGCATAGCACCAAGGTGTCAAATCACATTTTCACTTTTTTAAAATCAGGAAGTGTGTTGTGCCTGTGTTTGTTGCAGGATGTTCTAAGTGAGTTTGGTGTAGATGCCACAAGACTTTGCATCTTTTCAGCAGTTTCGCCACAATCTGACAGAAAGTGGTCAAATGATGGTGAGAGAATCTTCTTAATACCATATTTCAGAATTATCTTTTCCTTCTTGTTTCTTTTTGGAATGTGAAACTAATTTTTGTAGTTTCCTCTATTTAATCCTTACAGGCGTTCTTGCCTCCAGTTCAGCTACAGTTATTTTTCTCCCATAGAAAATATGTGAAGTTGATTGTTATTATTTTACATTCCCAGATTTTACAATCCCAGATCTGCCAAGTTCCTTTCTTTCGGCCCTCTCTTTGCTACATGTTTGGGTACAATAAGCTCCCTTGGGCACATGCTTCTGCATACTGCTATGTATAGCGCTGCCAGTACCTTTGTTGGAGTTATCTTACGATAATTTAAGTGCTGGTCCTTTATTAATCCCAGATATGGTGTTCTTAGACTTGTGGCTGTGTGAAGTGCAGGTAGTGTGCAAAGAAAGCACCTATCTCAATTTCATTTTTTGTTGAAGCCTGGATGCTATTTGAATAGAAAGTGTGAAACATCTGGGCCTTCTCTCTACAGCTTTTGTAGGGGTCTTACGCTGGCAGGTCCGCATCTGGAAGCTGGTTGGCAACTACATCAAAGGTTTTGCTGCTGGGAACAATACAAGATTCAGTGCTGAAAACCTGCAGGAATGGGAAGAGAAATTGTTTGACATCCGAAATCTTACTGTCAGCAGGGTGTGTCCCGTTCCTTTCATTTACCCGCTGTGGGTTGGTTGAACAGTCACTT
>SMGT01013143.1:393194-409633 GCA_004794575.1 Lanistes nyassanus | reverse complement strand
CCAGTTACGTGCATCGGCACCCGCCTCTGCCTCTGCATGTTCTGGTTGGGGGCGCGATTGCCCACTTTGCTTGTCGCCGGTAGCGCCCGCCAGTGCACACCCGCTTGCTGAAGGGGGCTTCGCATCCCACCATCTGTGCTCCTCACCTGAGTCGAAGAAGGATGAGTGGGAAGGGGGAGATGTCTCGGGGATGTGCTAGACATGTCTGGTGTAATGGATTCCGCCCTACCTGCGAACTTGAGCGTTCCATCTACACAGGGGCTGCACGGTTTTTTCCGCCTTGATGCAAGGGCATCATTCTTTCACCCAGACCAGTTCCACCCGCCATGGGGACTAGAGTTATGCATGGTGGCTACTCTAGCGGGCTCCCCTGGGGTAAGGACGCTCACTGGTACTTCTTGTGCCATGTGGCGTTCCCTTTGGTCTCCTGCCTATGGGGCGGTTTTGCTTGCAATCACTCCCCCCCACGGCATGTCGATGTCTGCCTCGCTGGCGGCTGCTGCCGCCCAGGAGCCGTATTCATGGCCGTTGGTTAAGCCCTAACCGACCGTGATCACGTGACANCATGTCGATGTCTGCCTCGCTGGCGGCTGCTGCCGCCCAGTTGACGTCACTGTCGGTCGTTATGGAGGAAGAGTAGGTACACGTTTTTCCCCGCAGTGGGAAGCCACCTGTATTCCTGCCAGTTCTGGCGGATGCCAGGGGCACGTGCCTCCCCCTTCTGGCCACCCACCGGAGGTTCCCCACCCTCCAGGTGTGCACCACGCCGACACCCCCCTTCCAGTTTCGTACATGCTCATGCGTCTGCCGCCTCTGACACTGTGCGTCCTGGTCGGGGGAGCGCTCGCCCTTTTTCTCTTACCACAGAGGAAACCTGACACGCCACTAGCGGGCTGTGATACGCACTTCCTTATCGTGGCTTGGGCGTCACCTCTTACTCAGCATGACTTCAGGTTTCATACGTGCTCACGCGTCTGCCGCCTCTGACACGGTGTTTCCTGGTCAGGAGCGCGATCGTCCTTTTCTCTCCCACAGAGAAAACCTGCTACGCCACTGGTGGACAGTGCTGCGCAGTTTCCCTGGGGAGGGACGGTCACTGGTTCTTCGCGTTCCATGTGGCGTCCATATGGTCTCATGCCACTAGGGGCGGACTTGCTTATGCACTCTTCCCCCCACGGCATGTCGGTGTCAGTCTTGCTGATGCCCGTTACCGTGCATTCGACGACACCGTACCTCGCATGTTGCTGAGGGTGCGCAGTTGCCAAGTTTGCACACCATGCACTTGCACTCAGCAGAGGGGGCTTCCTTGTCCACTCTCCTGTTTCCTCTCCGGGGACGGAACTGGCTGAGTCGGACTGGGGTTTGGTCTCACTTGCCAACGGCACCGAGACGGTAGATGAGAAGCATCAGAGACGCCTCTTCTGCATGCTCACTGCAAGAGAATCGATCAACCTTTCTCTCGCTTCTGTCCCTCCTTTGTGGGGTGTACCTCCTACACCTACTCAAGGTGGGGATGGCAGACCCCTCCTAGCATTTGTTTGCTTCAAGGGGTCGGGCGGACCACCCCCTCGCTTCTGTTGGGCACGCACTCCTCAAAGCTCCGTGGGTGGTCTGCAGGCGCTGGGACGATCCTCCTGCAGGATCTCTCTTGGCGCCAGGAGGACGGACTTCGGGTATAGGCGACAGTTCCCCTACACCTCTGTCGTCTTCGTCCTCCTAACCCTGGTAAGTTGTTTCGTCAGGAATCACATCACCACCTCCGTTTTGTGCTAAATCAGCACTTTGGGTCATGGTATAGTATTGTGACAAGAAAATGCAAATTTCTTATCTAAATTTGTGTTTCTTTAGCAATACTTACCATGACCCATCATATGCCCACCCTCCTCCCCGCTGATGGTTCTTCTGGCTTGAGAAAGTCAGCTTGAGCCGCTCAGTGAGTTGTGCGCACGAGGTACAGGCTCTGTGCGCATGCGCGGAGGGGGCTTACCAGGGTTGGTATGTGGGTTGTTTTTTTGGAGGTTGCGGTTAGGGATCGCTAAATTGAGAATATAGCACTTTGGGTCATGGTAAGTATTGCTAAAGAAACACAAATTTAGATAAGAAATTTGCATTTTTGCACTATTATAGATCATATCAGGCACTTCGCTGGCTCAGTGGTGGCAGAATAGCTGTTTTGTCTCTTGCCTTTATTCCATAATAATGTGCTTTGATCATCAAATCCTTTCTTTGCAAATTAAACGTAAAATTTAATCATGTAATATGACAGGGGATTGGTAATTGTCACAATATGACAATTTATAACCTTGAATGAAGAAAAGTGCCACTTTTTCCTTAATTTAAAAAAATATTGCCCCTTCCCAAAATAAAAATTTTATGAGACACAAACAAGAACTTGATCTGTTTACTTGCTATGGTATACATGATTTACACGCCAGGAACAGAACATAGCTGACTGTTGTTGTGCTTTTAAAAACTCCACTATTATAATAAGAGAATAAGAAAACTCACCTGTTATAACATCAGAAAATTGTTTTTATTCATTTTTGTTCTAGCTGCTGTATGTGATGAATCCAAACAAGTTCCGTGCTTGCCAGTTTCTGATTCGCTATCATGAGAGGCGCAATGACAAAATCATTGTTTTCTCTGACAATGTCTTTGCCCTTCAGCATTATGCCATTATGCTCAACAAGTAAGACACAATAAGCTTTAAAATGAGGTGTCTCTTGTTTGTCACCTTCTTGTTAACTACCTCTTTGGTAATAAGTTTAATCTGGTTTGTTATGCTAGCTAAAATTTCTGATTTGCATGTCTGAAAATGTGGGTAAGTCCTTAAAAAAAAGTGATGAAATATTTCAAACGTGGATTTCTAATCTTCGGGGTACCATATCAAAGTGCAGTCACAGTCAGTATCAGTGTTTACTGTTGTTTCTGTAGCAGAATTGCAAATGTTCCTACCAAGCTTTTCTGTAAGGTGTAAAACTTTGCACTTGTGGGGGATGTAGAATGTACATCTGTGGCCCACCCGATCTGCGCGACAGTCATTTAGTTGCATTCTAATAAACAGGCCAGGAAAATGGAAGATGGTTTCTTACACAAGTACAGTTTAAGGTGGTATTTCAGTGTTTTGTTGCTCAAGGGAAAATGTAACTTGCTGCACGAGTTGGTAGAAGCATAAAGTGAGTGAACTGTTGTGTTATTTGGTGCATAAGTTGGTGGAAACACAAAGTGAATAAATTGTTTCTGGGTCCTAGACCCTACCTGTATGGTCCCACTAGCCAAGGAGAGCGGCTTCACATCTTGCAGAATTTCCAGCATAACCCCAAGGTCAACACCATCCTTGTTTCCAAGGTGTGTAGTTGTTTGAGCACTGATGAGTCTGTCCATTATGCTGTTGAAGCTGTATTTTGAATTGCATTCCGATGTGTTTGTGAGTGTCCTGCATGTTTGGATCAGTTTGAGAAGTATAGACAAATGAAGAATTCAAGTTGGATATATCTTTCAAGTATAGAATCAACAGACATGAACCATCTGATCCTTTTTGCTGCATTGTTGACTTCTGGCATGAATATAATTTCCAAAACTATATTTTTTGGGATAGGTTGCTGATACCTCATTTGATTTACCAGAAGCCAATGTCCTAATCCAAATATCAGCTCACGGTGGCTCTCGTAGGCAGGAGGCACAGCGGTTGGGCAGAATTCTTCGAGCTAAAAAAGGTGGGATAGGTGTTATAGCATTTTTTACAATTTGTCTTTAATCCTTTAATCCAAAGAGTTTGTGAATGCACTTAAGAGACAAATGGACAGATTTTTTTTATATCTTGTTGCATTTATGCTCTGAATAGAATTTTTGTTATACATTTTTACACAGAAGCAGTAGAATCTTTGTTCTTTCTGCACAAAAGTAATAGAATCTATTTGATACTTTTTTGCACAGAAGTATTGAAATCTTTTCTGATGCCTTTCTGTGCAGAAGTGTTGGAATATTTTGTGATGCCTTTTGGCAGAAAAAAAGTATTAAAATCTTTTTCCATGCCTTTTGGGACAGAAGTATTAGAATCTTTGTGATGCCCTTTTGCACAGAATTAGTACTAGTAGACTCTGTGCTGGCTTTTTGCATTGAATTAGTAGAATCTTTGTGACATTGGGTCATATTTTTCCTCTTGTCTAGGTTCAGCAGCAGAGGAATACAATGCCTACTTCTATTCGCTGGTGTCCCAGGACACGATGGAAATGGCCTACTCCTTGAAACGTCAACGATTTCTAGTCAACCAAGGCTACAGCTACAAAGTCATCACAAGGCTGGATGGGTTGGACGAGGTGAGAGGGAAAGCAAGGATAGTTTTGCTTTAGTTGAGTGCAATACATGACCGTCACAAGGCTTACTGGTTGGGACGAGGTGAGAGGGAAAGTTTTGCTTTAGCTGAGTGCAATAGATGACTGTCACAAGGAAAGGTGACCTGTTTGAAGTGAGAGGACATGCAAAGAATATTTCCTCTTTATGTGCAGCATCGTGTAACAATATGTGTTGTCAGCAAATTATAGGGCACTTGTAAACTTTACCTTACCATACTCTATCTGGATGCCTCCCTATTGAAAGAAGAAAGACTGCATTCAAGCTGGAATGATTGGACTAAACTTGTGTGTGTTCTACTTTTCTTGATTTTATTGACTGTCACTTGTTTAGAATATTATTTTGTTTACATTATAATTTGGAATGGGAGGATTTAATTGCTGATATAATTGTCTCCCTTGTATTATCGGTCTCTATAGAGAATGCCTCTTTAATTTTATTGATATAAGAGGCCAGTTTGAAGTGGCAAGCTTGTGTTGTCCTGACATCACATGGTTGCATATAACATGCATAAAGAAAATAAAAACATAGATAAAATATAAGTTGGCATATGCCAACAGTTTTGCATCCTTACATGCATACCTATACACATGGTTACATAGTTACATATGTACATAGCAGTGAAACATTACACAGAGAAAAGTTAGTCAAATATAGTTATGATGGTGGGAGAAATGGATGAAAGTCCAATCATTTGTTTACCAAACAGAAACAAAATGGAATAAAAATCTTTGATGGCCAATTTGACGGCAGAGCCCACATAGTGAAAATAAAAGTTACCCAAACTATGTTTGGGAATATTGACAGTAAAACCTCCCATATAAGACCTTCCCATGTACGACCTCCCATTTACAACTCCCTTCTTAACCTGACCCAGACTGACGAAAGTGGCTGGTTTTGCGCAATATACACCTTTCCCTAGTCAAGCGAAAAAAGGTTAGCAGACTTCTTTTTGCAAAGCTGTTCACTGAGAAATGCGAAATGTCAACCTAAAATGCCCTGAGAAGCGCGAAAGAACTTTTAAATCTAGAAAAGAGATTGAAAGTGCTCCTACCAAAGAAGCAACAAAGGGAAGTCAGCAATAAATATTGTGTCCGACATCCTTATACGGCTTTATGGCCAACGGACTGAAAGGAGTGACCATTTTGCACAATATAGGACTTGTGTGTCGTTTCGACATTACACAGAAGGACAAATAGTTTATGTCATAGATTTTGTTGTAATTCATTCCTGAAAGTCTTATTTCATATTCTATGTGTAAGCCTTTGTTTCAGCTGATTCGCTGCATTCAGTAACCAAAAGGCTAGGTAGACACTGTTATGTCTCGTTCACACTTTCTAGCCTAGCAAAAGCTAAGTTAGCTGCAGCTGTCCAGAATTTATGTATTTCATGTGTCGCCGCTGGCCTGCAGAGATTGGTATCGCTTCTTTGTTGTGAGAAATGTCATGTGCCAGTCTCGGAGATCTGTGATCGACAGCATGTTTACAACTTGATTGCTTGTTTATATTATAAAATTTCAATTTCTTTAATTGGCAACACCAGAAAGAAAGAAAGTTTTTTTAATGATGTGTAGTAGGATGAAACTATATATGATGAGATAAAGTAAGTCTGATGTGTGATAAAACTACATGCTTAGTAATTGAGATGCAAAAAAAATATTTTCACATATAGTTCAGTGATAAAAACAATTTCAAAGCACATGATATAGTAATAACCTACATGCATATGTCTTAATTTCTCATCCCATCCATCACAGTACATGTACCTAGATGTACTAATGGTTCAGTGCAGCTAGTCCTCCCATATACGACCCCTCCATTATAAGACCTGATTTTGGCTGTTTTTTTCAAAGTCGTATATTAGAGGTTTTACTGTATTAAGAAAAATGCAAGCCACTTTTCTAATAATCTGGTAGTCACATAAAGGGCCAAGGTTGCTCTCCTTTATGCCAGTGATTTTTTTTTAGCAAATCTGGTAATGATGTCATGTAGTCATACTGTAGAACCAGCCACTAAATCAAATCAAAAGAACATTTCCCAAAAAGGATAAAGAATGGCCATTTTTGTAGAAATGAACATAACTGACAATGTTAAATGGTGGATTCTATGTAGAGATTCCGTTTTAAGTCACTGTGAAAGATAGTCCCTGAGAAGCTGTAGTACGGAAGAGAGAGGGTGAGTGGAGAAGTGTCATGGGAGAAATCATAAACAACTTTGTACTGTGTGTTGTGCTGTGTTCTGATGAAGGGAAATAAAAAATGCTGCCCAATCTTCAGGCAAAGTGACACAGTGCATGTAAATGGTGGTGCTGCCTGAGAAATGTCAAAGAATTATATGGCAGGCATTTGAATTTCATGTTTAGTGTACTAAGACCCACAGACCCACTGTCATAAACTGTACAGTAGCTGTCATGTTTAGTGTACTAAGACCCACAGACCCACTGTCATAAACTGTACAGTAGCTGTCATGTTTAGTGTACTAAGACCCATAGACCCACTTTCATAAACTGTACAGTAGCTGTCGTGTTTAGTGTACTAAGACCCAGATGGTGAAACCCTAATCTGGTGTTGACTGTGATATGCTGCATCAGGAGGAACTGCTGTACCACACCAAAGATGAACAGATGCAGCTGCTGCAGAAGGTTCTTGCAGCCTCCGACAAAGATGCTGAGGAGGAGAGAGCACTTGGAGAGGGAGGCAGAGTCATGGTATTTTTTCAAATGTTTTTATCAAGCTGGAAGCATATTCTTCTAGATATCCATATAACCTCCCTCACAAAACAAGGATGACTCCAGCAGTTTGCAATGGTGACATTTTAATGCTCTCACTGTTTAGCATTGAGAAAACTCATGATAACAAGTAAGAAAGACCTGAAGACATTGCTGTGAGTCTTCCATGCTGTACTCTGGAAACCTCGCACTTTCTCCTCGCACGCCTATTCGCCCCATCCTTAAACCAGTCATCCAAATACCCCCATCCCCGACGCTACCTGCCTATCCTTCATTCCTATTGGCCATCCCTGGGAAAAACCCTTACCCCCACCCCTCTACTCTGACCATTACGCTATCTCCCACAACCTTCTACCCCTTATCGCTAAGCACTCTGCAGGTGGCCTCCCAACCACTGTCCACAGACTGACCGGACCCTTCCAAAACACAGCACTGACCTTTCCTATCCATATTTTCATATTTCATTACATTTAGGCTCAAATGACATCCACATTGTATTGCTGACAGCATCACACACCATGAAATCTGAAAGAATGCATTTGTTTAAAAATGAGAAATGAACACAGCACAGTAATTTCTGCCAGTTCACACTGTATTAATGTATGACTGCAGGTGCAACGAAAGGTGGGAAATATAAGTTCCATGTCGGGGGCTGATGACACCATTTACATGGAGTACAACAAGAAGAAACTTGTCCACCCACTCTTTAAGAAGTTCAAGAAGCACTGACCCTTTGCAGACGTTTAGTTGGACTCCGTTCAGACTGGGTGTGCATGTTAGCCTGTGTATGTTGATGGGCATGTGTGTGTTCCTGTGACAGCTTGTCACATGGGCGTATGTACATACTTGTGAGCTGTTAGCCTGTAACAGCAAGTGTACAGTGTGTGTGTGTGTGTGTAGGTGTGGGAAGAGAGAGATGGCTGCATATTATGATCTTCCCAAAGTATTTTTTGCTGTTTAATCTCTAATCCCTTGCAAGTCCCTGTCTCGCTCACTTGCTTAGTTTTCCCAATCATACTTTGTGCATGCCTTTGTCATTCCACGTTTGTCTGGTCTCTTCTGTCGTTTACGAGATACAGTGATGGTGGACAGATGGTGGTTGGTCAGATGATGTTCAGTGACAAAAACCTGTCTGTAGCAGACTCACTTGGGACCACCAAAAAGTATCCTGAGACAGGTGGCCCTTCATCAGAAGGAGGGTCTACATGACCAGTGTCTTTATATGATATCAGTCAACACAAAACACCAGACTACATTACAGCAAAACATAGAAACGTTTGATAAAAGTTTTAAACACATAGAAAAAGAAGAAATTTAGATGTTGCATGATACATGTACTAAATTGGTCAATAAGAATCACGAAAGTTACCATCAAGGAGAGAAAAGGAAACCCGTGAGTGTACATGGGCCTGGGTAAAATCAAGGAGATGACATTTTAGTAAAATTATGTTGAATTGTTCAAGTTTTCAGTGCTTTCTTTTCTGTTTTGCCATGATTGGAGATCACTACAGACACCTGGAAGAAAAGCGTCTTCACTTACTGTTACAGGCCTATGGGAAGCGCTTGTTTAACACATTCGCGCTGTGTATGGGAAATAAACGATACAGCATAGGTCACGCTTACTATCGAATACAGGAAATAAACGATGCAACTTTGAAAATTTATTTACGGGGAATCGCTAATCGTCTAAGGTAAAGAACTCCTACATTAGAAAGCTGATTCATTTCTTCACGAGTTGCTTCCCTTATACTGTGTTTAAACCGACAATGAGAACGCTTTTCGGTAATAATTCGAAGCCAGTATCCACGTGTGTTCTGTCACTTGAGAAATGCTAGATTTACTCTTCAAATTACACGCTAAAGCGAAAAATGACATTGTTTTGCAAATTTAATGTGATAAATTGGATAAAGACAAGAGTATTTGTGCCTAAAAGACCTAAGAAAGTGATTACGAAGAGAAAAACGAGCTAGCAGTATCGTTTCAGTATGTGTATAAGTAATGGCGAGGACTTTTTGATTTCTTCAACTTCAGTTGTGTTTCCATCAAAGGATTTTACCAATTAAGGAACAAGGTCCAAGAAACACAGTAAGAAATGAGTTTTCTTTATTTATTGTAGTTTTATATCATGTTTAAATAATTTTTGTATTGTTTTGGGGGATTTTTTAATGAATTTTTGAAAATAGGCTAAAAATGCTGGGTCCACCGGGGATGCTCGAGGGTAGGATTCTACGTCACGATTGAGTTAATGTGCTTGTGATGTGGCAACAAAATAGTTGTGCAGCAGACGAAGTCCACTGGCAATAAAATTTGTTGCGTATCAATTGTGTATGACATGCAGATATTGCCGTCTGGACTGAAAATTGCTATGCGCTGTTTGTATTAGTGTGGCTCCCCGTTTAAGGTGGGTTTGTACTGAAAATCGGTAGTGTCCGCCGATTAACTTTAGGGTGCGCTACAGACAGGTTTTGCTGTATTTGTAATTTGCACGCATCGTAGAGGGCAGGCGTTTCACAAGGAGCAGATGAGCGGGCGTGTTGCGAATCACGGCTTGTGATCGAGGGCCAAGATGCGCCTCCATGTGACCCGCGACATTGTGAGCAGAAACACCCACTAAGGTGTGAAGGGAGAGGGGGCACGCCTAGGGTCGCTGGGTGGACACCCGGGGCAGTCAGGAGAAACGGAGAGGTCAGCTGGCCCCTGGTAGGCCCACCCTCGAGTGGACGTTTCCACCCTTACCGATGGCGACACGAGACCGCGTCCTTGTTCTCAGCACGTGTTATTCTTACGATAATGGCAGGTCTTAGAGTGGGGACGCTACAAGACTGTAACATGCAGTCCAGCAGCTATTCACGTAGTTAAAAAGAGAACACGAACAAATGTTCAGCAAGTTGTGTGTATCGAAATGTACAACAATGCTGCTGCTACTCTTTCGGGCCGTGGGGAAAAAGAAAGCTGGAAAGGTTGGCCAGCGAGAGTACGCACAGTAAACCCCAGCCTCCCCCTCCAGTGTGGCGTGCTGAGGCGGTATGTTCACCGAACTGCACCTTTTGAACAGTGTGTGAGACTGACAAACTCTGCTCCTACTGAACATCTTGAATATGGCCAACGTTACAGTCGGATGGTGTGGCCAGACTGATCACAGTGCAGTGTAGAGGTGGTTTACATTTTATGGATTCTTCAGTTACAGTTTATGAAGCTATCTGGGGAAGCATGCTGGTTGCACACTCACGACGCGTGCTCCTTGCAGTCTGTACACGCACATTTTCACCCTTTGCACATGCGCCCATTTGCCATAACCCCCACCCTCCCGCGTTCACCTTACAGTCTGGTACCTGGTGCAGGTGCTCTTACTTCTGAGGAGGTAAACGTTTCCAGTGACAGCGTGTTCCTCGTACACAAAAAGCTCTGCAGGCTGCAGGCATATACTTCCTTCCCCCGTACGTACTCTGCTCCATCTCTTCACATTTGTTTTGCCCCGCGAAGTTCATGAGCTTATTTCGTGTTTCCGTATGTGCCTGCGTGCGTGGGTGTCTGCATGCGTCCGCGTGTGTTGGGGGCAAGGGCTCTGTGAGCAAGGGCTCTGTTTATGTAAACTTGTTTATATTGTTAACATTTTTTGTACATTCTATTCGCCAGCAGTAATCTTACAGGCATCCCATAAATTCTTTTATCCTAACCCAAGCCATTCTTAGACGAACTCAATAGCCTAGTAACCTTTCCAGTTCTGCCGAACACCTCGAAATTCTGTTGATGCCAAACATGAGAAATTGCCAATGGCTGTAGCTTCATCAGTCCAACAAAGTAAATCTTGCTACAGGCAGTTAAGCAGTTCTCTCACAGTTCGACAAGTTCGACTGAAAACCACAATACAGAGCTAGTCCAACCCCATCTGCAACAATTATTTCGTCAAGTTTCTATCGCTATATTTCCCGTTGACTTCTCATTAATGAGACTAGCGAGAATGTCTGCATACCATACCACAATCAGTTTTGATTATATCGATCGATTTTTTGCAGGAGATAATCTAGTGTCATTTACTGTACTACTTCATTCCACTTAGTCGATAGAACCGGCCTAATGCGTTTGACTTTTGGCAGGGAACAAACGCACTTGTTCTCAGCGCTCATCAGCTACGGAATGGCTCGGAGCATTCCGCCAGCCAAGACCCACGGCACCGCTCCCCGCACGCGCAAGCAGCTTGCCAGCCGAAAGGTGGCTGGTGGCTGTAGTAGCACGCGTACTTACTTGCGGAAGAGATACCTGACCAAGGCTGAAAACTATGTTGACAGTGAGTAGTCGGCCTTACCATAATCCTGTGGAGTCTAAGTCCGGAAGACGTACCTTAACCTAATATTCTGGGGAAAAGTTTTTACAAGGTCATCCAGGAATGAACTTTCCCTAGTGCTTCACATGGCGCTGCTGACATCTCTCAAACTACGATACATCCTGTAGGGACACCAATCTTATGGCTACTATTCAAACTGAACGCTCCAACAAACACCTGTCTTCGAGCCTGTGGTGTGAACGTCTTGCCAAGAGTTGTAAACAGACCTCAGTCACGGTGTGTCTTCCAGCCTGTGGTGTGAACGTCTTGCCAATTGTTAGAAGCTGCCCTCCAGGTGCTTGTTTGTAATTAGACCACCGTCTTACCACTGCGTCACACACGGCAAGTGCCAGGACTGCCCGGACACCACGACGCCCTCGGACTGTCTTCACTGCCGACGGCGCGACAGGCTATTGGCTGTCTTGCTGTACTGACCTCTGACCTCGCGTGCTAAGAAAGCAGTCAGGATCAGTGGTTTTTAATTTGGGAAGGGGCAGGATAGGACGCTTTTTTTTCCAAAGGAATAACCGCTGACATAAACCATGAACAAACCATGCAGAATCACAGCAACATGGTTGTAAGCACCATGAACATGAATCGAGATCAAGACAAAGGACTGCCGAACGTCATGCATTGTTTTTTTTCGATCAGGCGGTGCTCAGTGAGGTGCTAATGCAGGAACGACAGTCACGTAATATCAGGTGCCAGTGTATTGCTAATGTAAACACTTTGCCATACTACATGCTAATCTGACAAACGGCAGTGATATCGTATTATGTGTTAACGTTGGCCCGGAGAGCTACGACGATGATCTGTGGACTAAAAAGCCTTAGCTTATAGACAGTGCTCTTTTATCACAAAATAGGTTTAACAGCAACCACGAGACTGACAGACTTTTGCTTGATCAAACGTCTGTTCTTCAGCATACAGTTCTTACAATAATTCTCAGGGCCCTGTGAGGATTGCATATGCCAGATGTTGAACAACGAGTGCCGCATGCCTTAGGGAACTGTTGAAGGTCAAGTGTTGCTAGGAGTAACCGACTACATCCTTGGGTCACCTTCACCAAAAAGCACTCAGTGACAAAGCTCAAAAATTAGATCAAGAGTATAAAAATCACTTGTGACCCTGTTTCTCTAGCCCAGAATGTCGTCTGCGCCGTCTCGTCTGCCCGTCAGGGTCAGCAAGGGTGCGCTAGGGGTGGCTGGCGGGTTGCAAGGAGGGCCGAGGACCAAGGATACTAAGACAAGCGTTCGTGAGTCTGGCGTCAGACCCAAGGTCTTGTTAAGGAAGAAAGGTAAGGTTATTTTATTTTAGTGTGCCTTGTCGTGGGAAATTGGGAACTTTTTTAATATTGAGGCGAGTAGCATGACTGAGAGGGCAATGACCCATGATACTACACAAGACCTCATCTATACTCGGACATCTTTCCTCAACACCACCTCTGTACCTTCCTATCCCAGGCTCCCATCACTTCTCCGACACGTCAGAGTACAGCTAATTTTCCATTCTTATGCCCAGTTCATTATCTAATGTCTGTAGGGGCTTCATGACCCGGCATAGACAACTTAATGTTGTTTACGGATTTCCACGCATGCAGACTGGAATTGACTCTAAGCAGAGAGGTAAATTCTTCAGGGAAATCGCTTTCATTGTCTTGATGAAATTGTTTGAGTGATGCACAAATGTGATGACTACCATCCCCTGCAGTCACTTGCTATGGGTGGTGACAGCTTTGTCTTCTGGAGTGCTGGGACTGAATGACGCACAGTCCCAATGACTGTCACACGACGTCTGAGTGAACTACTGCTACCAGCAACATTGTCAACTCAATTCAATTCAGTTGAACTTTATTTCCCTATTTAAAAAAACATTGCCTGGTCTGTAGCTGGTGTAAACGTATATATTTAACAGAGCTAAGTGAAATCATACAGGTACATCCTTGAAAAAAACACCCCATAGCCATACCCACACTCAGCCACCCACAAACCCACCCACCCCACTTCATAAAGTGTGTACATTAGTATTAATTTAATACTGCCACTAACGTCACGTCATGTGAAGCTTGCCCTGATGTCCACAACGCACTAGCTGGGGGCATGATGTACACCTCATTAGCCGGGGTGGGATGTCCAACTCGTTACCCGGGGGTGTGGTGTAAAATGTGTTAGCCTGGGAGGGGGGAATTATTCTTCACACCTGCAATAGGGAACAAACTCGCCGCCAATGAAAGCGCTCGTGAAATACCTCATACGTCACGAATGATTCAGCCAACCAGAACCCCAAAGTCATACTACTGCAGAAAGTTTCCAATAAACCATCGGCAAAAGGCTACATATGTACAAAATATACTACTGTTGTACTAGTACTACTCATACTGCTATAGTTTAGCGCACAAAACAATAGTAATAGTTCTAAGCAGTACATTAATTAGTACTTCGAGTATTTAAGTACACTAGAACAGCATATAGTATCGTGTAACGTGCTGTTTTCGGTAATGTAAACAAGTTGGTAACTAAACTCAAGCGGCAGTCACGTGTTCCTTAGTATTATCCAAGCATTTCCATTGGTTGGAATTTTGTGTCCCCTCGTCTAGGTGTGAAAAACAATTCTGCAGCCGAGGGTGTGATGAAGGCGCACAGCGCATTGCCCGAAGGTGTGATGTACATTTCGTTTGGATGCCTAGTGTAAGTGTAGTAGGCGGCAGTGGCGGCGTGGGGGGAGTGGGCAGTGGGCAGTGGCAAGGGTTCTGCTGCTTCACAGAAGTAGACCTTCTAGCAGCTTCACGGTGCTGTTTGTCCGAGACAAGAAGTCGTGCCTGTGTGAAATAAGCTGAAGAACACCAGAGTTACAGAGAAAAGTTGAGATTGGCCATATGGTCAAACATGGTGTACTAATCAGTGAGTACCTGGGCCTAGTGATGTCACTACCTGTAGTCAGTGAAGTCATCCTTCAGAAGTCACTTGAGCCATTTCCTTTGCCACATGGGGGAGGGCGAGGAGGGCTGATAAAAGTGGAGCCTGCGACGTAAAATGTAGCCCCGGCTGCAGCCAACAGTTTAGGAAACGCGCCTCACTGTCAGGACGATTTGCAGCCAAAACGCACAGCGGAAAGGGAGGCCGGGGGCGGGGGGCGCATATTCAGGTTGCGCAAGCCTTTGATGTGATAGAAATGACGGCTAGTCCCGGGCAGCTGTGACGACTACCAGAAATAACACGACGGCTGCACAGACACGCGCCCAGCGCGGGGGCATAAACACGTACAAAACTATTACATGTAAACAGTCCTGGGTGTGCGCACATCGTATGGATATCATCTTGCCAGAACTCACCGGACCACTAACCAGGTCGTCTAGGTGTTTTTCGGATTCCCGTCTTACCAGAGATAAAGAACGAGCGCGTTGTAAAGTCATCAGCGGGCTAATAGATGTCTGAAAGATGGTGGAGTGGTTTCTGTCTATGTTTATTTCCCAAATAAAAGAGAAATGTGTGAATGTGTTAAAAAAAGAGTATATATTTTTTAAAATTTACATAGTTATTAGTCTATGTGATCAGAAACTGGCTGTGGCTATTTTCACTTTGAAATGAACGTCATGTCTCTGCCTCACAGTTCCAGAGAAGAACGATACAAAATCTAGCTTACCCATTCTTGGCGAGGGTTATTGAAGGAGTGGGTGGGCCGGATTTTGATAGACAGCTGCTGAGTGCATAGAAAAACGCGCTCTACTCGCTTTTGAATGCAAGCACGCAACACATGCAAACTATACGAGTACATTTGTATAAGTAAACGCCTCTGGTTTATTTGCCCAGTGGTACTTCCGAGTCTCGCGTTTAAATAACGCGTTATATACTGTTGGGAAAAAAAAAAGAAAACTAGTGCAAACTGCACGCGCTGCGTGATGCAAAAACGCATACAAGTAGTCACGAGGAAGGCGATGTGAACCTCAATTGTTACTGTAACGACCAGCCGCAGATTTCGTGAGCTATTTTCATTGCAACAGCAAGACTCCCCATGAATGACACAACCCAAATATTCCAAAGCTAAAAGAGGTGTAGCCCAGAATTTTGTCAAAAACGTGTGTACCCTCCACTGGCCTGCACGCAACCAAGGGGCCGTTGTCGCATGGGCTAAGCCATTGTCCCCAGAGACATTTGCGGGATCCCCTGCCACTCCTGCTGAAGCCAGAGGAACAGCTGGTTAAGGACAGATTCGATCGGGTTAAGGTCTGGTGAATTTGTTGACCACCCCATGCGAGTCACTTGCTGTTGTTGCTGTTGATGCAGGAAGGCGTTGACGACCTGAGCCCTTATTTAATGGTCTTATGCAATACAGGCAACGTGTCTGATAACCAATCAAAGTGCAAGCACAACCGTAAATCTATGGCTCGCCTACGTTATGCTTACAAATACTAATTCTAGCGTTTTACCGGGCTACAACTGACTACTTGCTTATGGTACTGTTTCTGCTAACTTGCGCAACACATGCATTAAGTCATAGCGACAGATACCAACGTTACACGTAGCTATACCTACACTACGAGGCAGCTGCAGGTTACGGTACACTTTTCCTAACGGGTCTACAGCACGACCAGCTATCAGGTACTTAACTGGATAACGCCGCGCTGTCCGTTGGGATGTGGAGACAGAGGTTCGTCGGCCGAAGACACACACAGGACTTGGCGCTACACAGATTCTGCTCTCCCGTCGCTCCTCTACTGTTCACACAGAACAGGGCCTACTCCTCGACTAGTCGGAACTTACAGCTGTACGAACAAGCCGCCACGACGCTGCACTAGCCGAGTTCCAGAGAAAGACGTTAGGGTTGGAAAACTCCTACCTTATATTGGCCTAGAAGGCCACCTAGCGGCAGGTGGTCAGACCTTTCGGCCATCCCTGGACATTCGCCACCCCCACCCCCGTCTGGGTAGCGGGTTTTCCCCTCTCTGATGTCCGGCGGTGCCGGCGCCAGTCATCAATCAGTCCGGAGACCTGTCTGGGTAGCAGGTTTTTCCCTCTCAGAAGTCGACCGCTGCCCG
>SMGT01013143.1:380580-393151 GCA_004794575.1 Lanistes nyassanus | reverse complement strand
ACCACAGTTACGCAAACTTAGTGGCCTCTGCCTCACTAGCTATTATCTAAGACTCAGGAAAACTCTTGCCAAAATTCCCATGAAATTTATGTCAGTGATATTTTGAACCCATGAGATTATGACAAGGTGAGCTTAAAGGGTGTACCGCTAGAGATGTCTGTCTATCAAGCATATTATAACAGGGATCAAATAGCATGTGAACTTGGCACTGAACAGGTGGATATGTTTCCCAGTATTGGTAGCCTGCACTAACTTCCCGCACCTGAGAGTGGAGTCTCTTATCAAACACGGCGACTCAAACTTGGCTTGGCTTGACCTGACATGGTGGACATCGCGCAAGGAACAGACCCCGCACAGCCAAGGCTTACGTCTTAATTTCTTTGACCAAGGCATACGCTGCTGGCTGTCACTAATTACAGCCGTGAGAAGCAGGCCTGTACCAGACGGGAGCAACCCTTTGCGTGGCGGACGAGGACCTTGGGCTCGAATCTCGTGTCTAGCATAAGTATTTTTTTTCCTCTGAATGTAGCACCTGCAGCTACTGATCAGGGGTTTTGTCCAGGTACTCTGACTCCTCCATTCCTGCTCCCAGCATCTTCAGCCTTGCACCCACCCACCCCTCCACCCGTGCAACCAACTGGATGTGGTAGGTAACAATAAGGCATGCAATAGGTACAGAGGCTATGTAATGTGGGATGCAGTGAGCACGAATAGATCCGAACTCAAAGACTAACCAGGTTAGATAAATTCCACTCCGCCCAAGTGCCTCCGTATCTACATCTCTGAGGTGTGAGCGTTGCGTGCCCGTAGCTGCACGTCGGGTGGATACGCAGGCATTCCGCGCCACGACATAGAGACTCTCCTGTAGGTCGATGATCATACGCGATGTGAACAACGCTCTGGGCTAGAGTGGATGTGAACTTTAGATTTGCATAACATGTCTTATCAGACACTGAAGACAGAACTTTTTAGCATGAAATATGAATTGAAATAGCAAGACTTAAGATGAAATATGAACACATCTATGGTATAAAATCATTATCATGGCATCTCTGCATGATTTATAGTGTGACATAGTACATAGGATCCGTGGTGTGACATATTACACAGGATCCGTGGTGTGACATAGTACACAGGATCAATGATGCGAAGAGTGTCTGCTCTTGGTGAACCAGTTGAGCATCCGTCGTCACACACCCCGGTACACTCAATAGCTCAGGTGATAATATATGTAATATATAAGTGATACACCACATGTATGTGGACGACACCCAGTCGTATTACTCTGAAACCCCTGATAACGTTGATTGTTTGATTTCGTCAATTCACTCAGGTATCCAGACTGGACTGTTGATAACAAACTTCAGGTAAATGATGACAAGAGAGACCCCCCTCCCCCCATTGATCCTGCACAAAAACTCTTTTCAAGATCTCTCTCACTAAAGATAGGCCAGTCTGAAGTTTCTTTTTCTCGTTCTGCTCGAAGTCTTGGCGTTACTTTTGATAGCTGCTTATCCAGGAAAACACACTTTGATAAAATTTGTCAGGCAGTACATATTGAATTGCGTAGGGCTGCTTATATCAGATATTACTTAACAACAAATGCTACAGAGAACTTTGTCTTTGGTTCTGCCTCCCCTTGACTACTGCAATTCTCTTTTAACTGGCATCCCTCGGAGGCACACAGCTAAACTCCAGAGAATTCTTGACTGTGCTGCTCGCATGACCCTCAAAAAGTCTGTGACCACATTTCTCCCCCTACCTGGAGAGCTGCATTGGCTGCCTGTAGCTCGGCGTATTGACTATAAGACTGCTACAGTCTGTCACAGTGGTGTCTCATATTCCACCCCGTCCTATGTGAGTGAACTAGATCTTTCAATTTTATGTCCCAACGAAGTCGTTTCGTATGACAGACGTATTTTTGTGACACCCAACGTGCGAAAGAAATCTATTGGTCACCGCGCTCTGTCATACTTCGGGCCTACTGTCTGGAACAAGCTCCCCTTGTCTATCCGCTATACAGACAGCATCTCCACCTTTGAATCGCTTCTCAAATATTGTTTTATCTGTCTGGTGTTTCTTTCTTTTACTTACCATCCGCCGCACTGTCCCTTAATGAACGTCCTAGTATGTGTCAGGTGCTTGCAGTTTGCTTAGCTGTTTATTTTGTACAGTTTCGTTTGTAAGATCTAAGTTCCTTAGAGGTTAAGCGTCATACATCCACTATTATTATTATTATTATACAGAGTAAGGTAAGGTATTATCACCGTGTACCCATTCTTATCCCAGTACACTGGATACATAGGATGTACCCAGAGCACCGGGTGTAGATAGATATACATTTAGGTGATGTTAGGTGATTTATCTCATTTTAGTAGATTTCTCACCATTTTATCCTATTTTTTACGACCTCAGTGGTCTACTGGTTAAGGGGTCCGCTTCTGTGGCGGGATGTCGGTAGTTCGCTCCGCGGCAAAGTCAGAAACTTAAAAAATTGTCAAACTAGTAGCTGCCCTGCCAGACGCCTGGCACTACAGGGAACAGTACTAGGACTGGTTGGCCCGGTGTCAGTACAACGTGACTGGGTGGGACTGAGGCCCGTGTTGTCTTTTGGAGACAATTTACTTGGCCAGGATGGCCAGTCTCCTCAGTCCACATACGGCCAGACCTCTCTCTGGTCCAAAACTAAGTTTGGATAGAGGACCTCTCGACATTTAAACTTTGAAAAAGACGACGTGTTGGGGAAACAATCCGGTGTTCCACTGACCCTTGCACTTGATTGGCTGTAGCAAGAGAGATGTTTATGCTGAAAAGCATAATTCTGGTGAGAGCGGAGCCATGACAATCATTTGGTCGCTTCAGCCAGGTTCGTATTGCAAACACGTTGTCGCCCGTGTTCACAAAACCATTTGATGAAAACACCGCCTAAATTTGTCTGAAAGGTTCGATCAACCAGTTTACAAATCCTTGCAGTGGAAACTGTTATGTTGCCTTGCAAACGTTGACTATCGGCGCACTTCAGCACCCAAAACACTGTACCTTGTACAAACATCGACCTGACCCGGCGGGCCAAGGTCACGTGAACTGATGAAAAGTATTTCATTGACTGGATCGGAAACTTCCTTCAGACTTCCTACAGCTCATAGTCTACATGTATCTTCATTCTCAGGGAGAGCGTTCTAGAGATTGTGATTTCGCTTCCAAACGTCTCTACAAGGTCATGTATGCTGGAGATGGCTTGAAGAAACCAGCCTAGCACGTGGTTCTGACGAGTGAGCGTTGGGTATGTTGGAGACATGGCATGTGTCAGCGTGCATCCATGTGTGTGTGTGGGGGGGGAGGGGGGTTCGCGCGTGCGCGCATAACATCTCAGTGCGAGTTGGATTGACGAGGTACCTGTCATTGTCTCATAGTCCACAACGAAAGGGGTTTGCGGTTCAGTCGGTTGTAATTCGCTCACCACCTGGGGGCAATATCAAAGCAGTCACTGCTGTCATTGTATTCAAATGTTGTCATTCTGCTTGCACCTGACATAAGATAACTGTGTGCGGAAGGATAGACAAGATGGCCAGGCTTGCTACCTGCCGAGTCTCACGGGGGAAGAGCTGCTGTGACAAAAAAATTCCATGCATTTGTATGCAAACGGCTTCATGCTTTGACTTGCTGAGTTTCCGCCTTGGACAGATAAAAGCAACAAAAGAAACAACAAAAGAATGTGCACACAGTGCAGCTGCTGAATAGCAAATAAGACAGCTGACTCACTGCACCAGACAGCGAACACAGTGTGCTGCCCTGTGCTGGTGACGGGCTTGCTGACCTTAATTAGCCTTACTATCACGCCCGTCTGCTGTCGTTACACCTAAGAAAATAGAACTTGCACTGTAAACAGAAAGGGTTCAATACTGTGGCACTTTTAGACACTTTCAAGCACTTGTATAAAGTGTATATGGTTTTGGTAATAGGAAATGTGTGCCTATTCCGAACATTTTCGGCACAGATCGAGTGTGGGGACTGTTTTTCAAATCTTCGCCCAGAATTTTTTTTTTGGTCAGTCACATTAATTATTAGTAGATCACTGCACTACACTCGAATGTGAACTAATTGCAGAAATATCCACTGTAATAAGGAGGATGCTAGCTGCTGCACTGCCTGTTGCAATACCATCCTTTTATCTGGTGCAGTCAGGTCTGGTTGCCCCTTGCTGTCAGGACAAACCTAGTGGTTGCTTCGACACTCTGTAAGTTGATGTCAAGGCAGACGTGCATGACTTGCTGCTCTCAGAGGCATACTGCCTTGTTGCTGTCAGCATGTTTGTAGCAGCCAGGGGCATGCAATCTGTTACATACGAGGTTACAAGGAGTCTATGTGTGGGTTTAGTACGTACGTGTTTAGCGTACATCATCTTGCAGATTTGAATATATTAGTATGTTGCAAACATGAACACTTCACCCGTGATCATATTTATAAACATCGATCTGACCAGACAGGTGCACCACTGTAAATATTCGGTCTATTGTGTGTGTGTGTGTAACTGTTCATAATGTTAGCTTTTGTTCTTGTATAGATTTTATACGAAGTTGTCCCTCATCAACATCAGCAAAAACAAACACAAGCTGCACCAAAAGGATCTGTCCAATGCCAGGAGAATCAAACTTTTCAAGCGGTCATTTAGTAGTGTTTCCTGTGTTATTCCTCTACAGCCGACTTGAGCAAGATTACACATACAACAGCTAATGCTGACTCTTTTCTTAGCCATATTGGTACACGTACTGCATTATTTTCTCCCTCCTGCCTCCCCTGATCTCTCGCACACGTTTTGGTATAATTCAACGCTCGCTTGCCACTCAGAGAGGTGCAATGAACTTGTACCAAACCAGTGAGAGTGTGGTGGTATTCAAATGTAACTTGGGCTGAGTTTCTTGTCTGGTTTATAGAGCAACATTTACGTTGGCGAAAAGCAGCACATAGAGACTAGCACACAAACACACGCGAATGCACGCTGGCAAGGCGCACGCTCACCTGTAACGACACACAAATGCCCTCCATTCTCCTTCAAGCCCCACCCTCAAGTCCCCTGCAACCACTGCCGAGCCACGGCGCCTGAGGTCAGGCGACAAGGGAGTGGGAAGTGGGAGGGGAGGCTGTGATGAGTCATCTGTGTGGTGCGGTGTCGCAGGCAGAGTGGTCTCCCCTGGACTTAGGTGCATGGCGGTCGCGTGGGGATGCGACAGTATGCGAGACACGTGTTGCCCGCTAAAGAAAATGGTTCGAGATGACGGTTCACTCATGACCGGGATTACAGTGAACTACAGTGAAAAAGAAACCTTTACACTGAACCAATGAGTATTTTCCTCGCTCTGGCTTGCTAGATTCGTTCTATGATGTACTGAAAACCAAAATAAACGCAAACTGAGGGAGTTGGAGATTTTATTTGAATTTTTTCCTTTCGTTCAAACGGGTTTGAATTGATCAGTTTTCGAGAAAAACGGTGTAGCGAGTCTTTGCACAATGTGTGCTCATCTGCCATGGTGAGAAAATGTTCCGAAGGTCCCACACATCCTGCTCCAGCTGACGAGCTGCTGGTCCCATAGATGTTCGATTGGGTTGAGGCCTGGGCTCATGGAGGACCAAGGCATCACCTGAGCGTTGCTCTGCTGCAGAAAGCCTGTGGTGAGCCTTACGGTGTGTGTGGGCGGGCATCGTCATGCTGAAAGGTGAGGTTGCCGTGCTTCTGAAAGTATGGCACGACGCGGGGCCTCAGCACCTGGTCCACATACCCTTGTGCTGTCACGCCGTTTCCTCGTCCAGGGCCGATGTTCTGGAAGACGACGAGGCCCACGAGTCGGATGAGGCGGACTCCATACCAAATCAACATGCTGGAGCCTCCCCACCGGTCGTTCTGCAGAATATTGTTGTTGGCGTACATCTCGTGCCTCCTCCATACTCTGATAGGCCGTTGGCGTGGCTGATGCGAAAGCGGCTTTTATTGGAGAAGAGGATGTCTCGCTATCGCTGCCACGTCCAGTTCAGGTGCTGCTGAGCCACCTGCATTCTCTGCTGCCGATGTCGTGCAGGGTTGACAACTCTTACTAGGCATAAATCCAGCAGAATCCTCTTAGAACCAAACGTCTTGCAGTAGAGAAGCAGCTAAAATGGTATTGGTAGTAAGCAAGACAGCTAACAGCAGTAGGTAAGATAGTAAATTAAGTTTTTCTTTTAGCAGTAGGTAAGATAGCAAAAGGGAACTTACATTCCAAAAGTTGCGGATTTATAGATCTCAAAATCAGCCCCGTCCACAATATCTAACTTCAGCTCACAATCCCGTGACATTCCAATACATCAGTATCCAGCCAGGACAGAGACAAGTTAGCTACTCCTTCCTGACAATCATAGGAACATACCTAGCTCCACCTAATTCTTACAGCTGGGATGATGACCTTGATGTTTCTCTGCCCTTTGGTCTAGGCAATCTCATAATCCCATGGGCAGTTTACTTTAACTACTATCAATGGTAACATCTCCATCTACAAAGCCTATTATGATGCAACTCCAGGATCTACCCTTGCAGCTCCTTTATTTTAGCCTGGGGTTAGTACCTCTGGCTACTGACCATCCGGTGAAATTTCCTGCCTCAGAGCCATTGAGTTAAATTAACACACAATAAGATTATTAGAAATGAATTATGAAATCTATGAAATAAATTAACCCTAGCGGATACAAAATGCTTGTTAAATCAATAATTATAGACTCTGTCTCCAAAATCTGCGCGTTCAGCCACACACACGTGCATGTACGTGTGCAATTGAAAAGCTGTGTGGACCGTATCCTTATTTGCCTGAAGTGCTGATAAGATTCTCCAGTATTCCTCGGAGACGGTCCCTCTCGCTCTATCGTGGAACGAAGGACATTGTCAAAAAGTCTTAATGCGGGTCTGAAAATAGATAACTGAAAAACATGGACTAGATTAGAAACTAAAAGTGAGTTTTCAGAAAGTGAATGTTGCATTTTGAATAAGTACTTGGATATACAGTCAATGACGCGAGAGAAGAAAAAATTTTGGTAATAACATACTTTCCTAGTTTCGTTAACAGCTGCTTTAGCTTTTCAGACAGATGATGATGATGATGATGATGATGATGATGATGATGATGATGATGATGATGGTGGTGGTGGTTCATTGTCGCTAGTAGGCTGAGAAAGTATCGTCAGTATCATTTGGCAGTGGGAACAGCTTCAAGGCATTGTCAGACAGTGTACATCAGCGTTACATAGCTGGAGCACGCCCACAGCGATCAATGGCCGCATGCAGTCAGCATAGGACGCAAGGGACGGTATTGTGACATCACACCTGTAGCGGATAACACACGTGTACAGTACGTTGTCACACGGCCCTCCGGCCCCAGGGTTTCGCTGTTCACGCTCACTGCTCCAGAAGACGGGTATGACCACTTTCATTCAAGCATTATTGTAGTTCAGTGTTCAGAAGGGCTTTCATCGGAAGTTAATTGTATGGAGACTTATCCTAAGCTGTCTCGACACCGCTGCGTACTTGATATACCTGTAAACGCGATAGGGGATTGTATCTTAATCTAGGTTTATTTTTTAAAAATGTGTGGCACGCTGAACCAGCGAGCCAGCTGGAACCGAAATCTATTGCCTGCAGTACTGTCCCATGCGGAGCTTGCACCAGACTCGCTGAACTGGGCGTGGCGCAGTTGCCACGGTACCACAGTGGAGGAAAATCGTTGTGAAACGAGCGATGTCGCGTGTTGGGCCGCGCGTTGTGAACCTCTCTTAGTCTTCGCGAGTAAACTGGGAACAGCACGCAGCAACCGTGTGTAGCCCCACGTGACTAGCTCAAGGCTGACCAGCTGGCGACAGCAAAATAAAGCCAGTGGACTTGTCCAGCGGGACACAGCAGGTAAGTACAGGGATTCACTGGCTCACCTTTCTCCCTGTTGGATGCACTGAAAGTCCGATGCTTGTCGATTAACAGTTTACTGGTGATGCTTCTCGGCTTCTCGGCTAAGATGAAAGTGGTTAGTGGCAGCACCTACTACTCCGTCGTTTCTTCACAAGAAAAGGAGGTGTCAGTGAAATGAGTAGTTGGGGGACTTTGTCAGTTTGGCACCGCGTCATTACGAACAAAATCTTTAGAATAGTGAGGGTGTCAACACTATCTATATGTAGTCGATAGTGCGCAAGTTTTCAGTTTGCACGTTCCTCTTCTGGTTGACGAAGAGTATATAATACTCTCGTAAGTCGGCCATTTTTTCAGAGTAGATCAACTACTAAAAGTGATGGTATATATATATATAGTGTATGTGTGTGTGTGTGTAAAGTATATACGATTGCAACAATATTGATTATATCTCTTTAATTCGTGCTGTTACACAGTTAACTGCGCACAACAACTGTTGATCTTATTGCTGTGCACAATAATTGCCAACACTGCTGCAACAGAGGACACTACTGCTGCGCTGATAAGTCGAGACGTGCTGTTGTGTGTCAATGCTATGAGTCCACTTGCTGGGTTTGCAGTTCACAAGTCGCCACCCCATTATATTCACCATCTTGCCCAGTGCTGACAGCCTTTGCGCCAAATAATCCTATTTTTTTAAAAAGCATATCCTGAAGGTCGCCAAGTGTCCGCAGACACTCTGTACTGGGAACTGCCCCAAGGGGACCACGTGATACCAGACATGACTGGGAAGCCCTGGTCCCAGGAACCGCCAAGTATGGAGTGATGCTGACATTTCACAGACAACGCCGCCAGGAACCTGAAAGTAATTCGTGTTGACTTTCAGTAATGTCGCAGAAATGGCAACTGAAGTAGTGTGCTCGCATTTTTAAATAGCTTTTTGCTTAAAAGAAACACGGTTTGAGTTCAGATTCAAGGGCCGGTTCCACCGGTGTTCATTCGAGTCTGGGTCAGACACCCGCACATGCTCTTACAGTTCCACCACGTCTTTCAGCCTCGTGACTGAGGGTTCAGATCTCTATATTTTTATTTAAAGCTCATGGGCAGTGGATAGCCGAGTGGTTACAGCACAGGACTACAAACCTGAAGGCGCGGCCACAACCTGGTTCAAAACCCATGTGCCGCAGTTCACCGTCCTCACGATGCTGGCGCTCTCAAACAGTCCAATCCCCTATCCACTGAAAGGATCACGGGGCATCTTTATCAGTCTCTGGTTTGGTAGCCAGACAAAAGGAAATCATTACGACATCAACAGACGGGAAGCTATAGTTTAAGATGAGCCACGGGCAACGGGTGGGTCAAACGGATCCGCGTGCGGGTGACGTCACTCGACAAGCCCTACTTGCTGAGACCCAGCAATACAGATAGCAATGCGCGTATGGGACGCTGCCGGAAGTAACTGCAATACAGTTCTGATATGTACAGGTGATACAAGGTAATACAATGTTAACAAAAATGATCAAATCAAAATCAGCGATCTCTTAAAACTAATAAAGCATAACGAAAATAAAAAGATAGCGTTTATAGATGTTTATTCATAGGTACAATTCTTATTCATCAATAATATGAGTCAATTAACATTTTTGCCACCAAAATAAATATTGACAAGATCAAAAAGGATAAAATATTCAGCAGAATTTTAAAATGATCAAATCAAAATTAATACAAATAAACAATTATGAAAATACTTATCTTAAACTCAATTTTCTGTTTTCTTTCTTTTTTTAAAATCAACGCATAGTTTGTGCAAACAGCTACAATCCTAACTTTTTTCTTTGGAGAAATATGAGAGAAACAAAATTTTAAAATTACTTAATAGCCTAAAACAGTGTATTTTAATAGACAGTTTAAAAAGCTGAGAATAAAGTACAGTGTTTTCAGACCCTCGCATCGTGCGTGGGAAGCCTGATAAGTCTTTGTCGTACTGTCTGCAACTGTAATAATATTTATTATAACTTTGTTTAACTTATTCATTATCAAGTTCAAGTTTCATTATGATGATAAGAAGACCAAGCAACTTCATTGAACTCAAATTTGAGCGACATTTGAGTATCACTGTCAATAAGCAATGAAAACTAACCCCTTCAGAGCATTACGGGAAGTCATCCTCACTGTTTTCACACTTGACACGGTGCATGAGGAACGCAAAAAGGGCGTACACATGGGACTAGCCCAGAATCTTTGTTATTACCAAGCCAGTGATGTCTTCAGGATGCACAGACGAAAGGGACTTGAACGCAGTACCAAGTGACCAGCGAGAGCAGCATGCGGACTGCAAGGGAGGGTGAACAAACCTACACACAGTCTCATCTGTGGAAACAAACAGGCTTTTAGCAATTTTCTTTTGTAACCCATCTGTGATGCAGCACGCGATATCTGTAGTAGTACGAAGTTCAACTTTAGGCAGTTTTGTAAAGTCTGTTTTCACTTTTTGCATGGTTCAGTTATTATGACTATTGGCTTTCTGACAGCAGTCAGAAGATCAGATGTGTGCGATGTTCGACAACTGTCGGTACAAGCAATTTTAAATTTATTTTAAATTTATTGCCATGCTAGGGTTCGACGATAAAGAGGTGAAATATTGTGATACCGAAGACCTTGACAAAATGAGCAAATCCACAGCGTAAGCCATATCAGGATCTGACCACCGCGCGCCACCTACAAGCCAACATGAGGCAGACTATAGTTTTGTCATCGGGTGACTAAATCTCCTCAAACGTAGTCCTGTCGCCAGCATTTTTAGCAGACACAAGGCAGCGAGGGTAAATTATATGCTAATTAATCACTATGTGCTGTAAATAAATCGAAATTTTTTGGAAAAAACACAAAACGAATTAAGGAATGCACATCGGAAATTGACATGATTGCTTTGTTTGTAACTTACAGCTATGAGAACCACCTGACTGATAGCTCCAGTAAGATGGCCAGTGCGAAGAGGTAGTTTAAAGTTCGGAGGAAAGGTCAAATGGAGTCTGCATAATGTTTAACTCTAGGGAAGTAATTCTTGGCCACTCGTGAATTCCAACCAACAGCATCTACACGCTAGTTCGCAGCTCTGTCTGAAGAGCTATCCGGGCCCTCTGGGCGTAAGTGGGTACGTGATCTGGACTGGGCCTGTGTGAGATCCCTTTGATAAGTGTCTTGTACTGGACCTGTTTGCGGTCACTGTCATAAATATTGTACAGTGAATCTGTTTGAGATCACTGTGATGAATGTAGTAGACTGGACCTGTTTGGGATCACCGTGATTAATGCAGCAGACTTGACCTGTTTGAGATCACTGTGATTAGTGTAGCAGACTTGACCTGCGTGAGATCACTGTGTTGCTGTCGCCGTGATTATTATCGTAGAAGTTCGACCAAAGGCTACAGAGCAGTGGCCTTATCTCGCTGTCGTGCACCACTCGGTTTCTGAGACACCAGACATAAGTCGCCGAGACAGAAGCTCAATATCACTTCAGCTGTAGCCTGGCAAATTTAAGATGAAAGTTTAAAAGGGGAGGTGGGTGTCATTATTTGCTTGCCGAAATCGCACCTCACCTGTGGATGCCGGTGGTGTTTCACATCCATCGCCGGATTGAATTTAACCATAAGGAGCTATAGATATATAACTGTAATTTTACACAAAAAACCCCCAAAAATTAACGCCAGTAATTTTTCATTTTCAGCCTGTGTCAGCGTTTGGGTTTCTTGTGTGTACGTATCGACTTGCGAACATCTGTCAAAGTATACAGCACTGAAAAGACTGGTCCAAGTGTACAGTGTGGAGAAACTCTTACCTGATAATTCTGCCCTAGCCGTACAGTGTGGAGGAACCCTCTGTAACTGCGAAAAGGTTCTTAACCTGTATGGTTCTAAGCCCGTGACGCCGAAGCAGCGGGTGACTTGGCCGGAGGATTGGAAAAAAGAAACCCGTGTTTGGAAGACAAAAGATGTTCTTCAACAAGACAAGACGGAAACTGTGCACTAAGGTCCCCATCAAAATTCCGTCCTTCTCCAAGAGCGACAAGAAGCGGGAGGAGAGCGCTGTGGTGTACGACAAAGGTATCACTTGCTCCACTGTACCCTACGCTTACGACATAAGTATCACTTGCTCCACTGTACCCTACGCTTACGACATAAGTATCACTTGCTCCACTGTACCCTTCGCTTACGACAAAAGTACCACTTGCTCCACTGTACCCTGCGCTTACGACAAAAGTACCACTTGCTCCACTGTACCCTACGCTTACGACAAAAGTACCACTTGCTCCACTGTACCCTACGCTTACGACAAAAGTATCACTTGCTCCACTGTACCCTACGCTTACGACAAAAGTATCACTTGCTCCACTGTACCCTACGCTTACGACAAAAGTACCACTTGCTTCACTGTACCCAACGCTTAAGACAAAAGTACCACTTGCTCAACTGTATACTACACGTACTACAAAGATATCACTTGCTCCACTGTACCCGAAACTTACCACAAAGGTAGGGCCTGTCACATGCTCAGCTGTACCTTGCCCTACACTTACGACAACAGTATCACTTGGTCAGCTGTACGTGTGCGAAAAATTAGTCATAAGATTTTGTGGATAGTTGCAGACCAA
>SMGT01013143.1:361693-380194 GCA_004794575.1 Lanistes nyassanus | reverse complement strand
CATGCTCAGCTGTACCTTGCCCTACACTTACGACAACAGTATCACTTGGTCAGCTGTACCATACATTTACACAGTCACAGACAGCTGTACGTGTGCTAAAAATTAGTCATAAGATTTTGTGGATAGTTACAGACCAAATAAGTTTATGTAATTTATGCTATGCGTGAGTAACAAAATATGTGAAATTTTGTGACATATTTCTGTTGATTGAAGTCGTTCTGCTATGGCTAATGTTCACAGTTTTTGTCATGGCCATGTGTGCTTGTTTACAAGTAGAAATATACAGAAATAGAAATCATTCAGCCAACCAGCTTGTCACTTTTATGGAGGTAGTGCATACAACCACGGTGATGATGACTGCAGAGTTACCAAAGGATAAAGGAATAGAATTAAATACAGGTTTCGAAGGGTCTATGACCCGAAGCGCTCTTCTAATTCTCTGATTCTCTTTCCAAGTTACCTATCATTCAGTTCCATTGGTTTATCTATGGTTATGGAGATTGTCTGGTTATGCGACTCCCGACGATTTTCCCAAACCTCTGCAACCTTCCTGTGTCAAGGCATTCTGACTCAAGCCGTAATTCCAACGGATAAAAGTCATTTCCAGCTAATTAGAGGCTACCTTTGACCTCAGGTGATTTAGTGGTCTGTTTTAAATGTGCGGTTAAATACTGCTCGTGGCGTATCTTTTAGGTCTGCTGTATTCGCTCCGTTATGTAAAATATTCACTTTATGAACCCCCAGTCATTCTCCGGTCAATATTTAAGTCTTAGGTATGAGTTCTGCCCCAGCCCAGACACACATGTGCAGGCCACCTTTCATCCCGTTTAGTGCAAAGACACAGGCTTGGACTTGTACATGAAAACAGAAGCCCTATCTAATACTACGCACCAACTCTAGTCCTAACCCCCTCCCCTCCAAAAAAATCATAAGCTTATATGGGTTTCGAACCTGCGACCTAACTGTGAAACCCAATTTCTTTATCAACTGGGCTGTGAATCACCACGGATCGGCCTCTTTACTGTAACTATAAGAAATCACGCCGTGTAGAGGTCATGGCTTGACCTATAATTATCTGTTAATGTGGTTAGCAACTGACGTGCGCATGGGCAGAGCATTTGGTAAGCTACGCATGAGCGCCCGGGCTGGGCAGAAGTCATTTGGGAAAAAAATTTCGCGGCCAGCGCACTAACCACCGACCTCCCGCCTTGAAAGTGGACACCTTAAAGTGTAGCTTGTGGTAGAAATTCCCATTCAGGAAATCAAATTCAAATATTTTATTAACAATTATGGTGCAAACCCTCTAATTTGCTATGACAGAATTCTAATCTGTCACTGCTTAGATTTATTAATAAGCAGATTTTGCGTTTCAAGTAAAGTTTGAAACTATATTAATCTTCCATAAAAGTTGGATCCCCCCCTCCCCAGTATGAGGTCATGTCAAGAAGGGGCCCGGAGTCAAGCTGGATGATGGTATGTTGGTGCTATGTAAAGAAGCTGCAGCAACATTAAAATGACATTGTGATGACTTCAGTTTATACCCTCACTAAAACTTTTGAAAGCTTGGCGTTCTTTACCTGTGCATGCATAATAGTGTGTACTCAGGTACATGTTTGATGGCAAAATCTTCTAAGGATTGGATGACGCATGAGTGATAACGACCTCTCAATTCAAATATCCAGATCTTGAGAAGAAGTAGTTCAGAAAATAAGACAAGGGCAAAAAAGTCAGCGAAAACAAGTGTTTGACTTCTTTCCTGACGATGGGGAAAAAATGTCAAAGATACTGACTTTTTCATCGACTTTTTTCCTGTTGACTTTTTTTGCAATGACTTTTTTCTCTTGACTGTTTTCCCTAAAATCTTGGTAAGTATGGAAATGGTTTGTGTGAACTAAGAGAAAAGATTTCAACAAAGGGCATGCACATACTACTTCACCATATAGTGTGTTCAGAGGATTTTAACGAGGAGAATAACAATTTAGGCCTCAGTACTTCCATGTCTCATTTCTATATATATTTTTTAAAATATCTGCTGTTTGGAACTTGATGTCATTTCAGGCACAATTGTTTAAATTATATTACCATTACTAGTACTATTTAAATCTTTTCACACTTGCTCACTTACAAAATTAATAACATTTAAACAACGAAAACGAAAAATCTAGCATATCAGTGCGTCGTGCTTTCATCTAGACTAAACAACAGCAGGGGTATACCTTCTCGACATGACGTCACTTCTGCTAATTTGATCCCTACTAAAGCTTTGGGCAACCTCCCGCTTGTGAACTGTCCGCAAGTCTCACTTTAACCGTTAGACCACCGAAGCATTAACCTGTGGGCTATTCTGGGTTTGAGCTCCAAATTTCACCTAACAGCTCTAGACAGTGAACATGGAATTTATAGAATAAAACATAATTTAAACATTATAAAATTGATAAATTACATAAACACGTGTGACATAAACTACTTTATGTAGCTTTACCCGATCAGTATCACGACAAGAACTTTTAGGCATATATTTGAGGACCTGTCGTGGGATGACGTTGGATGTTGCAACCTACAGACAACTTTTTTTGGATGTAAGGCTACGTGCAAGAAGCCCTCACAGCTTTGTGTGCTTAGTAAAAGCGGACATGTTGTTTGGCTGTGATGCCCACCAGTATTGCTGCGCTTTTCAAGATCACCTCTCTGACTGCCGAACAATCCACCCTCACCCCCCCCCCCAACAGTTTCAGTGGGTGGATATATGCGTGGCTGTTGACTTGAAAGTCGGATGGTGTGATGGTAACCTCAAAGAAGCGGCCTCTACTGTTCGTAAGAATCCACGGTGGCCTCATTCTCCTTGAGAAACATTTGGGCGTGTACGTTGCGGTACGGAAGAACGAACGAGTCTGCAACCTCCAGAGAACTGTTGCAAGGGCGTGCGAGTACCGCGAGCTCACACAAACAGGACAAGAATGATGAAACACTGTTCCTATGGGGTGGAAATTGGAGATAAGAGACGCCAGCATCATGCAATCTCATTATAAATTATGCCTGATCACTGCTCATTTCAGCCACGTGGCAAGGGAAGTGCAGTTAACTGGACTGTCAAGGCTTGTGTCAAGGGGTGATGAATGTGGCACTTGTGTTCAGCATTTCTCTGCACAAGATCGAGTGGCAGTAAGGCTAGAGGCAAACACGTGACCAGCTGCCTGCCTGAGCACAGCTCACTTGCTGTTTCAAAATGGGATTAATGAACCACATTGCACAGTCAACGTGTTATTGAAAGCAGGCACAATTTCTTTCGGCATCGAAATGATCAGGTTTTGGATTAGTGGGGTATCTGTCGTCTTGTTCCTGAATTCAGAGATTCTTCCGTGAGATTTAAACGTTATTGTTTCTCAGCGGATGGCGTTGGTGCAGAATGAGAAAGATAACTACTGACTACAGTCAATGATGTGCTATACGGTATGAATCTGACGTCCGTTCAGACGGAATTCTCCTACTGGCTCAATCGTACGGCCTCCATCTGTGGAGGAGCCCGATCGGGCAATGAGGTGTGCTATAAGACGTTCACCGCGCATATTGTCGTAAGGAAACTTCCCGTGTTTGTCACATAAGCCTTGCAGACAACACACATTCTATACTACCTCTTCAAGTTTTGTAGCTGTAGTTTGAAGAGTATTTCAAATAATTACTGTGAGTACTTTCAAAATAACCTTTCTGTATTTTTTTAAATACACAGAGCATAAAGACACCGTCTCGGAAGTGACACTCATTATTTCCAGTTGCTTTGCTAAACCCATTCTTAGACTTATTATTAAACGTCAGAGAATGGTTATTATTAGCTACAGTTGTTCTGTATTCCTTAATTTGAATTAATGATTATGCGACGTACAACAACTGCCAGCAGCAATGTTGATGTAGCACTGGGAAAACTATTCAGTTCTTTTCCTCATTATAGAAGTTTATAGTACAGGGGGGAACGGTTTACAGTCAGACTTTAGGACGGCATGCAGTATGGGTGAACGGTGTATGTCGGTTTGCATTCCATTGGATCTTTTCGGAGAATCGTGTATGTGACCCGTCAGAAGTGTCAGTCTATGAATGGCCTTACACTCCTGTGTAGTGTTCCTGTGTCGCCTAGTGCGAAAAGAAATCGTCAAAAGGGTTGCGTGTCTCTGTGCACAACCATCATTTACACATGCCTAGCTTTATTATTTCATAGTTTTCCCAGGAACACAAAAATCCCCTGTGCTTTGTAACAGTTCGGAGGCGAAAGTTCCCCTTTTTACACACTTCGAGTTCGATCCCGAGCCTACACATGAACTGCACTTTCAGATCGGCAGACGTTTTTCCTAAGTTTACTGAACATGCACTAATAGACGCACATAAACATGCATTCTCCCCCTTATGAGCAAAGCGAGAAACCTACTCACCAACTACACCCCCCACACATCTCCTTCTCCTAACTTTTCATAATAGAAAGACTTGCTACATTCACAGTCAGTTCATAGTAAATTATTTTTTAAACACGCATAAGCATTTGTTGCCCCACTTTTTTCAACTTTGCTTTTCCTTTAACCCCAGGATATAATCTTTGGCCGCTCCTGGATTCGAACCCCAACCTTCCAAACCCATGTCCGAATATCTACCTTAGAGCTATCCAGCTGTGGTTGTGAGGGAGCCCCCTTTAGCCTTGTAGGGCAGTTTGGCCGCAGGCGCTGGGGTGTAGAGGTGGCGGGAAGGGGCGTTGAGGTGGCGGGAAGGGCCGTTGAGGTGTCGGGAAGGGGCGAAGCGTCAGCTAGATGTACCGCCAGCCAGAGAAGCAAAAAATGGTGGGAAACCAGTTCGGAAAATCCTATAGCTGATAACTGTATGGTTAAGCTGCTCAGTCATAAAAAAAACCCGCTGTGGTGAATCGATGTGTTATACATCAGTTCATGTTCAGAGACAACAGACGGCATGGACCAACTGAACCAGTGGTGTTTATTTTTTACGACACGTTTGTGTAGCTCGACACGCCGGCTACGTGTTGTGTGTAAAGCCGGACACCAATTTTCTACAGCGCGAACATGCACATACATTATGCAGTTGTAGCCGTTAGCTAGAACGACCCCCCCCCCCCATGATAACTTCAATACAAAGTAAATCACACGTCAAGCAGTGTGACACGGTTCGCCCCACACATCGTTTTGCTGTCAGCCTGTCCTGACGCCCCTGCTCACGTCAGGCAGCGTCCAGCTGGAGGCTATTTTGACAGAAGTCTGCTGCATGTTCCGCAATGTGCACATAGCTTTAGATCGACGACTCGATCTTTCAGTTTCTAGTGAAAGGTTAGGTAGGGGGGGGGGGGTCCTATCTCTTTGGCTCTTTCCTTTTCCTGCATCCATTCTTCCCAACACCCTGCTACCCCCGTCAGCTATATCCAGGCAGGAACTGCTAGGAAGGAGCTGGCTGTTGTGTCTCGGAGCAAATATTTAACAATCCTCCTCCTTCTCCTCCTTGAGGGGCAAGTGGAAAGTGGGGCACTTTTTATTTCTGTAAGCAATGCGCCCGACCATACAGTAATAGACAGTCACAGCATATAATGTGTTGTGTGCTCCCACCACTGTTCCAGTAATTGCCTGCTTGCTGAACATCGACACCAGAGAGAGAAAGTAACTTGAGATTTGGATACTGTCTTCACACGACGAGGTCTCCCTGCGTGGCTGCAACTGCTTCATTATTGCGCGAGGCAACAGATTCATGCAGCAGGCAGCTGAAACAGATTTCCGAGATCTTGCAAATATAAATAAATAATAAAATCAAGTGATAAATGGTTTCACAGAAGATCGCTCTTACTAAGAAGGAAACAGCAATTATCAACTTGAATGTCGATTTGTGAACATTACAAAGTGTATATCTAACCATGCTGCTTTAATCCTTTTGCATTTCTTGACAGAGATCCACGTCGTGTTTACACAGTGTCAGTCAAATACCTAAAAGTATAAGTCCCATATCAATTTGCCGCAGGTGAGTCACACTTCATGCTTGTTAGAGACGATGTTTCGATGACACTTTCCACAGTGTTCTGTGATACCCATTCTAGTCTTCCAACTAGGCTTGCTACAACATTCATACAACGACAGCATTCAGAGGCGGGAGGTAGAAGGGTTCATGTTATCGTGACCTCACCGGGGTTTTGCTCACAGTCTACACTGCAGGTCCAAGTTGTCATCCCATGGATTTCTGAATTCAAATCTAGCTTGGGTGCATAAAATGTAAAATGCAGCCACAGCATTCAGTGTAGCTTCTCGTTCAAATAATTCTTATCACCAGACGGGCTGGCAATCTGCTAGTTATGCTGATATTTTCCACGTAACGGGTAATTATCAAATGTTAACAGATGCGCACAATTTATTTGGAGCTAGTAAAGGAAAACGAAGCCTGGAGTGTCACAGAATTAAGTTGTAGATCTCCCTACTACTCCTCCTTGTCGACAAGCATGGATGGAGTAAAGGCCCTATAAAAGCGAGCTCCACGCTCTAGGCAGAAGTAATGCACCTATTTTTAACCGATCATCACTATATATTTACCTGTTAGCGGCTTTGCACTCTCACAGAATAATGATGTCATTAGAAAGGTCTCAATCAACACAGTACGATCAACCGTTATCACGTCTAGTACAGCAATAAAGGGTGTCCGTGCTGTAGACAGTGCCTAAAACTGCTCAGGCGAGACGACAGGTAGTGACATAAAAAACAGGTAAATCCTCCCGCCCGAGCAGTTTCAGCTGACATAATGCCGAGTTTTCTCGAGGTTAGTCTTAGAGACGCCTATCACACCACAGCGTCAAACTAAGTGAACAGGATTTGCTTACGGGTGACTCATCGTGTGACCTGGGCATTGGCTGTACAGCTAGCGAGCGATACGAGATGTTAAGCTGGTGTGCGCATAAACCCACACCCACAGGCCTATGTATGCCAGTGAAGTGCAGCTGGTCACCAGGTGGTCCCCGCTTATCGCGCGTTAAGTGTAGGTAGGTGCAAACAGATGAAGTTCGACAAGGGGCCATCGACTGCTTACTCAAGCCCACTGCTTACAAGTTATTCATCTCGCATGTACTGTACAGGAACCTGTGCCCTGCGCCTTTCACCCCACACCACCTGGCTCAATTGAACGGTCAGCGTTTACTGGGCGCCTGCTGTGTGTACACGACTGTCGTGGCGGGAAGGTTCGTGCCCTCTCCTCTGGACTGCCATTTGCCTGTGTGTCGGATTCTTCCTCCGGACCCTAGTGCAAGCCTTCTTCGCGTGGCGAGTGGCCCTGACCCTAGCGTCGGTGACGGCCCCTTCCAAGTTTTTCAACTGCCGGCGGCGCTGTTGGAAAAGGTACTAGCGGCTGTGTCAGAGCGTACTAGGGGTGCAGACGCGTCTCTTCACACACGTCTCGGGCGCTGTGTTGTTGGCTGCCCACCTTTATTACCTGTCATCTGTTGAACGCGAAAGAGGCGCTGGGATATCGGTGTAATGCTGGTGGGAGGAAGTGTGTTGTGTGTCTGTCCTCGAGCGGTTCGCAAACACCTACTGCGATGGTACGTATACAATTACAAGTGTTCAGTTATGTACCGGTTACGAAACGTATAGCATTCAAGACTTCTGAGTGAATGAAATGTAGATCGGTAAAACATTTTTGTGCTTTTTCAAAGAGACTGCCGTTCCTGTGGTTTTCGTAGAGTGTTCTTGTCTCGTCCGTGTTAACTGGCTACAGGGAAGTTCCAGGTACTGAACACGTTCCACTGTCTATTGGACTTCTTTGCCTTGTGCGCATGCACGCGCACACACGCATACTACGTAACAGCAGCGCACGCATTGTGCGAGTGACTGCCTGTCACATCGGACGACCCACTGTTGACAGATCCGAGCACAGTGTATTGTACAACGCAGGTTGGCTCATGCGGCCCCATCCACACACCGTTACACAGTTTTCCTCAGAGATTGTGCTAAATCCCACCATCTTTTGTGGTTCACGTGAAGCTTAGTTCTATGGGGTTTTTTTTTTTTTTTGAGAGGGTAAGAGCGCGTTGTGTTGGTTCGTAGCTACATCTAGAGGGGAAACAAGAATATTTCTGGACAGTTGACAGCAACACAACAAAAATAACTTTATTAAACTTTTGGCTGTTTAGTTCGCCTGCTCGTTTGATAGTGCGCAAGTCGTCAAGTGGTTCAGCATTATGCACCTGTGAGCTCACACGAGCAAAAATCATTTAATTGCAGACTGGTGGCGTGTGCAGACAATATTAAATGTTTAGAAAAAACATCATTTGCGAGTGGTGGCACTTTGTGGTGTAGAGATATTTCGTCGTCATAAGGTGTAAGGCTGCATAGGTTGTCGGTAGGCATAGCGCTGGGCACAGTGAGAGCTGGTTGGCTGAAGTAGTGTGTCATGTCATTGGACTTGATTTCTCACCTGTCTGGCGTGTCATTGAGAGTGGAGAAGGTTATTGCACGTCATGGCTAGCGACACAAAGGTGACAGTTTCCTCTTCAGCAGCTGTCCTTGTTTCGCAACCAGGTGGGGGTTCTGTAACAACACCGTCGGCTGACATCAAACTGCGGTCGCGACGACCATACTCTTTCGGCGCTATCGTTGTTGACTCTAGCTCGGTGAAAAGTGAGTCGTCGTCTATCTCGGATGACAAGTACAGCAACACGAGCAACAGCAGCTCTCGGCCTTCGTCTTACGGCGGCGCCCCACTAGCGTCCTCCAAAACAAGGACACTGGTGCAGCCCAGACCTTGGCGTTTCTGGCAGCGGAACAAGATGGGCAACAGTCTGGAGCGAGACAAGGCCCCAGAAGAGGACACGTCACTGGAGGGAGACGACAGATCGGACACGACACTGGAAGGAGACAGCATGTCGGATAGCACCGAGTCTGACAATTCCGACAGCGTCAGTGATGGCTCTAATTCAACTATCACGGAAGACAACCCCCAGAAGCTTACCCCGCAGGCAGCAATGAGGACATCCATTGCAGAACCTGCAAAAATCCCTATCGAGCTGCAGCAGTCGTCGACATTAAGTCGTGGCTCTTTGAGAAAGTCCGACCGACCAAAAATGGTGACGTTCTCTGAAAACGAAAGTGCCAAGAAAAAGGAAAGTCAGACTGATTTTGCTCCAGCCAAGAAGGTTGTCGTTAAAGTTCAAGAGCAGCCTCTCAAGATTTCTTTTCAGAAGCCCAAACAAGTTTCGCTCCCAAAAGAGAGCACAATCAGAAGTCCAACAGTGAAAGACGCAGGTGAGAGATCGGAACCATCCATGCCTGTCAGAAGAGACTCGCGACGATCTCAAGAGATGCCTGTTACTCCGAAAAGTCCCGTCGAAGACGTGCTGTTTAGTATGGGATACACCATCGTTGAAGAGAAGGCAAAGACTAAGGACGATAATAGGGAGCATTCGAACAGTGAGCAGAGAGAGGCGTCGGACAACGACAAAGAAATGGTAATGGGCAAGATGATGACCGAGGTAAATCCCTCGATGACTACCAGTCTGGAGGAAAAAACCCCACAGCACGAGCAGAAGCTGCTCCAGAGCGATCCTCCGCCCAAAAAGCTCAAGGAAAAAAAGTCCAAAAGGGCCAACTTGGAATTGGACAAAGAGAAACAGCACTCAAGATTGTTTTCGTGGAAGAGGGACCACTCTGCTAAGCACAAGGCAAACAAAAAAGACAGTCCTAGTGCTGTAGGACCGGATGCTGTTCGACTTCAGCAAGACATCCAAGAAAGAAAAGACGGGTGGCCAGACGGGTGGCCAGACCGGGCTCAAGAGATTGTCGCACCGGCGGCAGGTGGCAGCAGTTGCAGGACGGAAGGTGGAGTAACGGCAGTCTTGGCGGGCGCTGGATCACCGGACCGAGACACCGCCGACAAAGGTAGGAAAAACATTTGAACGTTTGCTTTTTCTTTCACATTCTGTTCACGAGTTAAGTATTTGGTTATCGCCTTTCTCTGGTGGCTGACAGGGTCTACCACTGGCCTCTCTTGCCTTTCCGTTGGTTTCCCGCTTGACTGCCTGCTTTTTTTTTTCTTCCTGAGTGTGCGCTTTTCTGTCTGTCTGCTGGTTTGCCTAAAGTCAAACGGAAATTTCTCCTTTCTTCACTTCTTCTTCTGCTTCTATTCCTATCCGTATCCTTGTCTCTGCAAAGAAAGAAAAAAAGGATTTTCTTCTCTTTTTTTTTTTCTTGTTTTCAACATTTTCAGAGTCTGTTTTCTGGTGTCCAGAAAGCTGATGACTCAGAAAATTATTCTTTTATTTGTGAGAGAATGTTAACCGTCTGGAATAATTTTAAATCTTCTTGTCACAGTACACGCTTATCACCTCAGGATGAATTCTCTCCCTTACCTTCTGGTGTGGCCTCTGGAATGAGCAGCATAATATTGTGTTAGAATCAAACTTAAGTTTGTAAAATAAATAAATAAAGTAAAGCGGGCGCTCCCCTAAAGCAACGGGTTTTCTCGCATTTTCACGTCATTGATGTCACATTGTCAAGGAAGGTCCTACAGAAAGACCAGGCCCTGAACGCAAGACAACCGGATGGCTGACTTATACCCGTCATGGGGGATATTCTAGAATAAGCTCCTTGAATTCTCCATGCTTGACAACCGAATAGCTTATTCTGCCCTCGTTATTCGGGACACATTTTAGTCGGTAGCCCCAGGAGCGAATAATTAACTTATTCCAAGTTCGCCGATACAGCGTTTTCAGAGACAGAAAAAACTGTTTGACGTACTTGATGATTTAGACATTCATCGAAAATATATAGAGAGCTGATATTATGGTCATTGTAGATGAAGTTAGCGTGGGCACAGTTGTGAATCGGCATGGAGCTTAACACCACTGCTACAGGTCAAGGTCACGTTGTTTTAAAAGCGATTTTCAGGCTGACTGCACCCAACAATGCAGGTCCTTCGACTGCCAGTTCTTCAATCAGAGTGTCAACCTCACTACTGGTTCAGGTTGTGCTGGAGCAGTTTGGATTGCGGATTCTTTTCTGCTAGCGCAGTGATTGCAGAAGAGCGAAGTGCTGACCACAACGCGTGCGCACTCAAAGAGAATTCCCTCCGTCTTAAATTAACTCATTGAATAGTTATTCCTTCCCTATTTGGACCTTGCGCATACCGAATTGTATCCCGGTATAACTATAAGAAAGAAATAGTTGTTCCCGAATAGTGGCTATTGGGGTATAAATTTAGCAGAGTTTTTATCCATCCGTGACTGCAGGATTTTAACCATAGAAATATATATCTCTGTGTTTCAACTAACTCGTCTTTCTGCAATTTTTGTACATGAAACAAGGATGTAATGCTTTGATATACGAGATGTAGCTACCCTGCTCCCCCACCCTCACGTCAAGTTGTTAGCATGTATTGATACAGGCCAATCATTATTCCTTCTTCCTGCTTAACGGAGTACTCTCCTAGGTTAAATATTGTTCTGTCAAATTGTTGGCATGTATTGATACAGACCAGCTATTTTTCCAGCCATGTTCCCATGAAACATCATCCCTTTTTCAACAGAAGCGCGGGTTTTTAATTATATATGTTTACAGACAACTTTATTGCGGGTTGGGGTGGGGTGTCTGACAGACTGTTGAAGAGGAACGTGTAAAACTCTCTCCTTCCAATTTGGGTATGTGAGTGTGTGGAGAGTTAAAATTAGACCTGAGCAGTTCATTACATCTAAATAATAATAACAATTGTACAAAGCTGATTAGAAGCGTTATACTGCGTTCAATGCATAACTTATACCAGACATACAGTAGCCTACATTTTGCACAAAAAGAAATTGGAAATACGCCTATATCACCACCAACCATGTATGTTGGTGTCCAGGTTTTCAAGTTTAACATTTTTAGAAATATAAGATGAACTTTGTCACATATCTTCAAAGATTAAGATCACTTTGAATACTGGTATTCCCAGCGAACTTCGATAGCAAAAAGAAATGAAATACTTTTCTGATTGTTTAACATGAAAATAGAGTTTTACTTTGATTGGTACTTGTAATCCTTATGTCTTACAATAACAATGCAATGCATTCAATATTGTCTGCAAGTATGGGCAGCTTCAGCTATTATATTATGTCGTCAACATATAAAAGCAAAAAATAAATGCATATACTTTTAAATATCGGGGCAGTTAAAATTCTGTGTACAAAACTAGTCTTCAGTCGTTTAAACTTTTGAGATAGTTGAGACCTTTCTAAAACAAAGGTCATCGTTTATTATTCTCAGTCTTTACTTGGGTTGATGAATCTCCTCTCTTGTCATAGGTCATAGGTCCGAGGGCAGATGTACGTGTGATAAGGCTGGCCATCAGGCCCATTGTCCAGGCTGGTACGATTATGTGGCTATCTTAACGAGGCCATCGTGAGACTGGTGGTCAGATGAGGCCAGGCCACGTATCAACAATAATATGAGCAGATTACAAAACTGGTAGTCACGTGGTAGTCACATGGTCTTCATTAGAGACTGGGTTGTCTTCCTCAGATCGAGTATGATCACTAACGCACACCCACGTTGCTACATTGCAAGCCTGACCGTCCTTTGGGTTGAACGTTTTGTCTCGCTACAAAAACAGAATCCAAGGAAGCATGAAGCAACCCTTCTTATCAAAAAAAAAGATATCTTTAAAAGCGTCAAACTCATTTTTTTAAAACGTTTATTTATCCAACCAAAGTACAAAACACTGGTACAGCCAAAGGCAGGGCCAGGCAACAAGCCAGCTTATATAAGCCTAGACCTAGTCAAACTCTATTGCTTGAACACTTTCAAGTTGTGGTTGTCTGAAGAAAAGGGCAAAGACCCAGCAAAAGAAAAAGTAACTATAGGGTTGGGTTGGGTATTTTAGAAGGGCAGCGCTTCCACCTGGCTTTGATTTCGCACCATGGGGTGAGAGAGGTTCTGTTACTAAGCTATTCACTGAAAGAACCACCAGACTGATAGCTGCTGTAAGATGGCCAGTGCGGACAGGTAGCTTAATGTTCTGGGGCTGGGCGAATGAAGTCTGAACTCCAGAAAATAATCCTTGGTCACACCTGGATTCAAACCAGCAACCTTCCACCTGCTAGTCAGCAGCTGTACCGACTGAGCGTAACTCATTATGACCAGCATACTTGTGTGTGTGTTGAGAGCACCAACTACCACGGCCTTGAATACCTGACAGCAGCGACTGGCGTATGAGAAAGCCACAGGTGTTGTTGACTGTTAGAGTTGTCCTGAGATGAATCAGAATTGATGATTGTAATCATTGTTTTTTTTATCATTTTGATAATATCGCTTCGTCCATGACCTCGTGTGGCATTTCTACTGGTCGGAACATTTTACTGAAGGCGTGTGATTTTTGGTTTTCTGAGCAGAGCTAGCGTTTTTCACGACATGTTGCTACTTTACTCTTAATATTTACCATCCGTTTCTTAGGTATATGTCCAGGTTTGTTTTGTTGTTTTTGTTGTTTTTGTTGTTTTTGTTGTTGTTGTTTTGTTTTTTGTTTTACTGTGGGCCATAGTCAGTCAGCAATGAACTCGGACTGCACTAATGTGCATGGCATGGCAAGAAAATCATAATATCTGAGTGAGTTTTATACGACGCTGTGAACAGGTCGGGGTGGTAGGGGGCCGAGTGTGTTATATACACTGTGAATAGGACTGAGGTGGGTTTATTACAGGACATTGTGAAAAGGATGGGTTGGGCGTGATTGTGTTATAGGACACTGTGAAGACAGGGGTGGGTGGGGTTGAGTACTTTATAGCACACTGTGAACAAAACAGGGGTGGGGTGAGTGTGTTTTAGGACACTGGGAAGATGACAGGAGTGGGGGTGTGTGAGTTCTTTATAGCACAGTGTGAACAAGACAGGTGTGGGGTGAGTTATTGTAATGATTTTAAATTTAGAGATGAAAAGTGAAGAAAAAATGTGATTGAAATGTCAGAGTAAACATAGAGAAGTCAATACATACTTACTATCTTTCCCTCTATTCTTTTTCAAACAAAAAGAAGAAACCAACTTGTACCACATTTATTAAACTACAAGTGAGGATGAAGAACGAATAATGAATGAATGAACGAATGGTGAAATGAAGTTGCAACACCCTCTGACTAACGCAGTGCAAAAACGTAACAAGCAAAGGCGAGGAAACGGCCAAGAAACGAGTCGATTAACGATGAAAGGTTCGAAAAAAGCATGTAGCAAAACGAACTGGATTACAGGTCGGCCTCCCTTAAAAAAGATGTCCCGCATCTTTCTTGCAAAAGTTCATTTCGCACAAATGCAGACGGGTCGTGAACAATGTCCATCACTACTGACAAATGTCTCGTCAGAGGACATTACCAACCGCTGATGTGGATAAACGACATTGTTCTCTGGCAAAACTGACTCGCGTTGCTTCGCAGTGGGAACAATACCTATTCCGTAACTTGGAATACAACACTGAAAAGGCACCTTGCTAGGGCAACTGCGAACACTTTCATTAAGACTGTGTTAAAAATCACATGGCGGCATGGAGAAAATATACCCTAGCTGGCATCAACACTTACGTCCACGTATGACCTTCACCATTCAACTATTTCGGAAAACAACACAGTCTGAATCTCGTTGCTACCGGATACTAACAACAGTGGAAAGCCAACATGGTGTACACTCTAAATATTTTTAACACTACTTACGGGTAAAAAGTGTTAAAGTAAGTGCTAAATATGTGCCGCTTGTAAATATGCCCCTACTTGACTGAACACTTATTGCTGCCACACATTTGGAACATTATCAGAACACCATTTATACAGTTTCTGGTCATTTGAACACCTTCGAGAACACAGACCAGAACACCTTTTACCCTAAAGGGCTCCAGATCAATGTATGGGCAGCTTCAGCTATTATATTATGTCGTCAACATATAAAAGCAAAAATAAATGCATATACTTTTAAATATCGGTGTAGCTAGATGACGCAGACAGCGCCACGGTCGCTACGTAATAGAGCGCGCACTAAGACGGGAGACGTGCACGCGCGCGCGTTCTTTTCTCCAGTTCGGTGCTGGATACCGACCCGCCACAGTTATGTACACTGAATAAGACCGAGGTGGGCGTAGTGTACTATAGGTCACAGTGAACAGTGAACACTGCGAAGAGGACGGATGAGGGTGAATGAAGACCCTGTGAATAAGACAGGGGTGGGTGGGTGCGTTATATACACGCTGTGAACAGGTGAGGGATATTCGTGTTATAGAATACTGTGAACAGAAAAGGTTGGGCGTCAGTGTTTTGTGACACTGTGAACGGGAAGGGTTGGACGTGTTGTGACACTGTAAACATAACAAGGGTGCGTTATAGGACACTGCGAACAGGACAAGGATGGATATGTTATAAGAGACTGTTAACAGACGGGGCGGGCATGGTGTGTAATAGGACACTGTGAACATACCAGGGTGAGTGAATGATAAGACGGCGTGAACAGGACGGGAGGGGGTGTAAGCTTGTTGGACACTGTGACAGTATGTGGACGCTGTGAACAGAACGAAAGTGAGCATTTATTATTGGCAGCTTTCTGGCCGGCAAGCCCAGTTCGCACGAGTTAATGCCATGGTTGTGTGAACGGTTGAGCGAGAGGTGTCGATGTAGTCAGTTTTAGTGATGTTGGAGAGTAAGGTGATATAACTGAAATGTCCTGATGGTCTGTGAGATAACGTGACTGGGAACAAGTGAAGGCATGTGAGATGACAATAACTTACAGACAGTGTTAGTGACGCTGTACGTAAAATAAGAGAGATTGAACCATAGCCATGAATACGGCTCCAGAAGTTACGAACCTCGCTCACGAGTTGAGTGCTTTTCTCCGTGAAATTACGCAGAATAGCGGGAAAGAGTTATAAACCATATTCCGCCAATAATTTTCACTGCTACTTATTATTAATGTCCAGCATTACAGCAGTATGTCTTCTGTTTGCACTAGAACAGTTTTGAAACACCTTTGTTGTTTACTTTATTTTAATGATTTGGAGCATAGTGTCTTCTCTTGGTTTGTCTCGTCCTGCCTGAGGAAGCCGAATTGTTTAGAGAATTGCTTTCTACAGCACGCAATTTTAGTTACTCATAAACACTGAAACTTTGATCCGCGTTGTCTGGAATGAATAAATAGTTGGTGTATGTGTGTGTGTGTGGGGGGGGGGAGGCTGTTGTCTAAGGAGTTCGATCATCATTGTCAACCAGTGTTGACAATTTAACTTAAAAAGAATCATTTCAGGACCAAAAGGTTAGCAAAGACAGGAGTGAAACAAAAGCAAGTGATATGCGAGGAGTATTTTTAAACTCGGTTTTCCTTTATACAGGGAGGCAGTTAGAACAGTATTTGTGTACGGAATCCCCCCTCCCCCCGTAAGTTCATTACGGTGTGTGGCTCAAGGCTCGTCAGTCTGTGGTAAACGTGTTCGCACAGCGACACACTAGACAGGGCTTACGGTAATGATTGCTTCAGCGACCACCACTGCTGGCTTAATCTCCCTAAGAGCCTCGCCGCCTGGGGTTCTTACTTCCCCTTAACATCCTGGTCTTGTGGTCACTAATTCTGAATGTGGCGTGTGCTTTGCACTTGAAATGGAGTCTTCATTTTGCTCCGAATTTGACTCGTGGTCTGTGCCAGAACTGAAATTATTTCTAAAGGAGAGATAGCAACGCGTTACAGGACGCAAAACTGAGTTGCGACCGGAGCAAAAGGATGTTTCACCTTAAAGATGGACATTACGCTAGACGTTGAAGGAAGCGGCAATGTCTTACACCAAAAGTTAAATTACAGCTGTCGACCGGCTGTGTCTTAACAGAGGCCAGCGACTTTGAAAAACTGGAGCAACGTGGAAAATGTTCCCATCAAGTTCAGGGTAGTGTGCGAAACGCCCACCTTCTCATTTTGATTTTTACAGTCAGAATGTAACAATGTTCGCTGGGTTCAGTTTCTCTTCTTGTCACCATAAGTTTTTAACAAGGAACTCTATTGTTTCCTAGAGAAAGGAACTTACCAGTTCTTTTGAACTCTTTGTGAGGAAACAACGACGGCAATGTGACGAACTTGACTTTGGGTCCTTCTTTGCGGACAAAATGATCACTACACTAGTAGCTATATCTCAATCTAAAAACCACCCACACGACAAGTTTTACCATTTTCGTCCACACCATTCTCCTGTCTGTTAGCTGGAAAGCGGTGCACGGAAACCCTTTTTCGTCGACTATCTTTCAGCGATAAGTACTGCATACACAGCAATAATGAACGCTTCTGGCACATATATCTTTCACCCGCTCTTTCATCCATCACTTCAAATTTACTGACCAGCGAAAACCCCAACACAACTGCACGTGCTACATGTCACGTGGTACATGCCATGTGTTGCCAGTATGAGCCAATCATATTAACGCAAAATGGCATCATTGTTTAGCACGGACTTCTTACATATGGACCGAGCATGCTAAGACGCGAGCGCAGCGTCGCGCTGACTCACTCGCGCGGCGGCGTCCGCCATTTTACCATGCCTCGCGAGCTGGGGCGTACAAGGCTTACTGTAGGGCGATAGACGGCCCGGAGTCAGGTTTATCACTTAATTACTGCAAGCCGGCCAAATACATTTACATTTTATAAACTCTTTTCCTGCAAAAACAAAAGTGTATTGACCAAGGTAGTGAATTTTTTAAAAATACTTCTTAGTAGAGTGCATTAATGAGTAGATAAATAGGTGCCTATGTTTTTTCGTGTGGGTACGTCTGCGTGAGTGATTGAGCGTTTTATTTGTATGTTTATTAATCATTGAGTTTATTTATCAATATATGTATATTCTAATGCCAGGTGAACGACGATTGATGTGTTTTTGACAATTTTTTCTGAATACCCCCTGAGGGTAAAAGAATAAAGAAACTAATAAAGTAACTTGAACATACTCGCGCGCGCGCACACGCACACGCACACAGAGAAAGAGCAAAGAAAAATCTTGTTAGACTGGGGGTTTATTATTTGCATTTGCATCACTTATAGAGTAAAAAATCACTTGTACTGTGAGAAAAATAGTGCAAAATTAAGATACAAAAGTACTTTATATTCTTTCAACAACAAAAGTGCAATACACCGGGGAGGGAAGGGGCCTACATCTCTTCATGTTTTGGAAACCTGCATGAAAAATGCAATAACAAATAAATCAGTAAATAAAGATACAAATAGTTGTGGTTTAACAGTCCTTGTATTTTACAATGCTGATGACACCCAGCTAGTTCTCTCTCTCTCTCTCATGCACGCAGGTAAGCACGTATATGTCCAAGATGACTTTTTCCTTCCATGATGCAAAATGTACATTGCAAGTGTCGTAGAAGATTGTGCTGTCAGTACATCTAATATAGTCTGGCATTATTGTAATGACCACAAGCTATAGTGTACTCACAGGTGAAACGATTTTCCTTTCTTTGACTTGTTCGCGCGGTTCCACGCGGCACAACAAGGCATTCTCTGAAAT
>SMGT01013143.1:347836-361201 GCA_004794575.1 Lanistes nyassanus | reverse complement strand
TGCAACTTGGAAACCCCCCATAATCCGCCTCTGGTCTGCGAAATGCAGTCTGTAAAATGTAAGTTGTTCTTGCTTATTTTTAATGTAGGTTTTAACATCCTTTTTTCTAGGTGTAATGTCAGGAAAAAAGTTAAAATACAGATAAGTCATTTTCGTCTGTATAAACCAATGCCAGATCCCATTTAACCGCGGGCGGAAGTACTGACGTATGCATCTAAAACCTTTTGCACGCGCGCAGGTAGAAGCAGTATTGATTTCCTACAACTCAAGGTCAGTGTGTGGATTTGGGAACGTTGCCAAGAAAATGTGTGGTTTGCATAGCGCATTCTGCTAAGCGATGGGCTGAAGACAAGCTGGTTACAGAGACTGGCCTGCACACAGACGCAGGCAGGCACGCACACGACACACACACAGACGCAGACATGCACGCACACGACACACCGAAGGCGGATCCACCTATCCACTATGGTTTGGCCTTCCAAGGCCTACCCAGGCACGTAGGATGACGAGGCTTAAAGACTGCATCAGCACCATATTCCGATAGAGAGTGGACGCCTCATCTGTCACAAATGGGTACACACAGTGCACCGTCTGTATGTGAAATGCCAGTGCGGAAAAGTTTCGCAATGCTTGACTGGCTAAGTTTTAAAAGTGTTGATAATGTGATTTCAGAGCATGTGGTGGAGTTCTAAGTCGGAGGCAGTCTGTTAGCCAGGTGCAGGAGAAAACATTTGAATCTAACGCATGTTATTTTCACGCTGTCGCGAAAGAATCGTTTATTCTATCGGGTTTGAGAGATGACACTGAATGTTCAGATGACTATGCTGGAGTCGTTAATAGGGAAGTAACATGATATCTGTTTGAAATTCATTTTTACTAAGTAGTAGGCCCCTACATCACCGTTACAAACTGGCGTTACCTCGAGTTTAAAAATCACCTGAAAGAATACAATCCTTGTATTCAGTGGCCAGAAGGCGTCAACAACATGGTTAGAAACAGCGCCTCTGTGCACGCTCCTGTCGTTTTTCATGTTTTGGCCGCAGACGGACCATGGCGTCATATTCCCACGTGAGTGAGATGGTCACTCTCCCCTTATAGACTGGCATCGCTTTATGGCAACAGTTTGTATGGTCATCTTCTGGAGACAGTAATACGTCAGAAGTTCGGGCATCTATATAGGCAGCAGGTGGTAGAAAAAACGAGCAGGGTATTTTTTACGCTTTGACCAGCATGTTGGTGTTTGCTGGTGCCAAACAAAGTCTCTGTGATGCCAGAGGCACATATAAAAGTTAAAGGTCAACAGGCAGTGTAACATGTGCATGTTATTCTCTGGTGCTTGAGGACAATTTGTTTTTATTAGAAGATGGTGAGTTTTCCATAATCCACATGGTAAATATTATGTTTGATAGGAGGTGTTCTTCGTAATGGACAGTGGTAAATATTAGCTTTTGATAGGATGTGTTCTTGATTGTCCGATTCCAGTCGAGTCGCTCTGCGAATCGAAATGGCGGCGATCTACTGACTTGAGCAGACAAATGGTTGGGCCGTCTCTACACAGTAAACAAGGCAGTTGCTACTACAGCAGTCGGGAACAAATAAAAAAAAATCGATAGCCCCAGAGGCTAGTGGATTTCTGCTGGCATGAGGCCACCGGAGCACCATATATCCCCATCCCTGTTACAAGGGTACTTAGAATAGCTGTGCACTTCCTTCACATTCCCCCCCCCTCCTCTTGCGTGTGTGGGGGGAGGGGTGAATGTGCGGGCGTTTGTTTCACGGCTGTGCATCTGACAGATCTTTCACTGTTTCAGAAAACTAGGGTTTTTTTTTTTCAAATACTCATACTCGTACACCTACTTAAAATCAAGAGCTGTTCTCTTTTTTTGGAAAGAAGAGAGTCCAAGTTGTTGGCTAGACGGAACAAGACGATAAATTGAGATGTTCACCTTTTTTTTTTTAACTACAATGCGCTTTTCAGTTGAATCGCTGTGACCTTTACCAGAAGTTCATCACCTGCTAAGATCACGACTTATTGGCTAGGTGGGCGCAGGAAAGGGCCATGAACTCTCATTCTGTGTATGCGCTCATTTCTTTTTCCCCACATGTCCTGTTTAGTGGTTTCATGTGCGCATGCTAGGAGGAAAAAGTAGAATCGTAGAAAAGTAGAATTTCCGTTGAAAATCCTGTCCACTGTACCTTCTATACCTCCCTTCCAGCCGGCCTTCTTACAGTGAGACGTGCAGATCAGTGGGCCTGCTACTGTCTTGTGTCCACTGTCACGAAAGCAAGCACACCAACAAACAGCTGTTACAGATTCTTTAAAATCGGTTTGTTTTTACACGGATGGGATAGTAATCAACAACACAGTAACACCTGGGAAGAAAAACGTTCCGAATTTTTGTTTTTTCGATGTCTTGATTTTTGCAATGCAGTGACTAAGCGCACAGTTTCTGTGTGCGTTGCCAGGAGCAAAACCTCAAACCTGTAGGAAGAAGTGTTTCTCCCTTGATGCTGTTACGTAACGATTACTAAATTGAAAACCATAGCTGACTGACTTTTTAAAAGGATCTGTCATTGAGCAAAATGGCCTTAGGTAACTAAAGTTGAGTGTGGGTTGAAAATAAAAGTGAAAACCAGACCGACTTGTCAACGAGAATTATTATCAAAGCGATCATCAAAACATTATTCACTGGGTTAGTTCAGACTTAAAGCAGCAGCGGTTTACACACGCACAGCTACAAACTGAAAAACGGAGTTTAATTTTTAAACATCGCCTCACTCTGACAGAAGTATTGCCATTCTTGGCTCCTGCTCTGGGTAAAGGGGAGTAAGAGGAGATGCCGGGAGCTGAGCCAGGCTTGTACACGGTTTTCCTGCTGTAAGCAGCATCGGCGAGGAGAACGCGCACACACGGATCTAATCGGGTGTGTTGTAGGCAAGCGTGGACAGCGGCGCCATGTTGAAGTCACGTGTGTGTTGTGGGGTTTCCAGCGTCTCCGTGCGCTCTGTCCGCTCTGTGGACAGCACGAGTGAGTAGCTGTGGTCTCTCGATTCTCTCCCGCCCAACCCCTCACCTTCTCTCTCTCTCTCCTCTCTCTCACGCGCGAACAAAGCCAGGCAGACACACACGCAAGGACGCATGTTTAGTCGTATTTATTTCGTTCTTTTTTCCAGGCCTTGTTCGTCTTTGCCTGTTTGTCTTTGCCCAAAGAGTAATCAGCCAGTATATGAGTATTACTGTTCAGTGGCTATCGTTCGTCAGCTTTATTAAGAATTTGGCGAGGTGAGATGGAGTGAAAACAGTGATGACCTGTAGTTGTTGTAGACTCCATCAAGCAAGGAAGAAAGCTAATGAAAAACTGCAACTGAAAGTATTATCTGTCTACGCTTGTGCCTGCAGCAACAGCCTAAAAAAGAACACCTGGATGTTATTTAAATATCACTTTCACAAGAAAATCTCAGTGTTTGTTTTGTGTTTTCTGTTCTATCAGGCGAAGCAAGGACAAACCAGATGAAATTGCCGGTGCCTTGAGCTTAGGCTCAGGTACAGAAGGGGAGGGTGCAATGACAGTTAGTGTCAGTTTTGGTTGCTGAAACGTGTCCTCAAGCAGTTGTGAAGATTGGTGCTAGAGCACTCCTTTGAACGAGCCTGCGTGCCTCTCTGCAGCTAGTCTGCTTTTGTTATGCTTTCCTGAAATTCACATGTATGGTGTAACATTGGTAAGGAGTTTCCCAACCGCTTGAGATACAGTGCCAGGTTTCTAAGATTCTGTCCACTCACCCACCCAACCACTTCCTCCCCCCCCTCCTCCTCATGTCCTTGTGTTCCCCCATTCATCAATCATCTAATATATAAAGTTGAATGTGTGTGTGTGTGTGTGTGTTATACAAATCCGCACGCCAGAACCGATCCACAGCAAATTCGGCACGCGGGTTCTTTTTCACCCGTAGATGATCATAGGCCATATTTTGACCCTGTACCTAGGCCTTAACAAAAATGAAATAATAAATATGACGACCCGCTTCACAAGTTATGTACACAGCGATTAGCGTGCAAGGGAGATAGCCACACAATCTTTTCCCTTTCGTACGAAGAGTACTTTCCCTTGCCTCGCATGACAACAGGTCGACGGCAGGCAAAGGGTAAGGGGTAGGGGTTAAGGGATGGGGGTTTAGTAAAGGGGTAGGGGTCGGGATTACAGAAGGGGTATGGGTGGACGGGGTAAGAAAAACCCGGACAGATCCGGGTCCCTGGCTAGTTATCTATAAAGGGGAGCGTGAGTGTGTTCACATATGAGCAAGGAAGCAGTTCGTGACCGCGGTCGTCCAGACCGCAATTGAACTGTTACAACTTACAAACATTTCACCAGAGAGGAGTGATAGTCTAGTTTGAAAGGAATCTCTCCCTTTTATGTTAGCAACTGCTCAGATTCATTCAAGGTGTTAACAGCAGGTTGAGAAACTGATAATTTTATAGTGAATAAGCTTTTCCATGAGTACTAATTCCACATTGTACTGAAATAGTGTGTTAGGTGCGTATATTATTTTAAAAGGTGAATATATTTTCGTGTCATATTCCTACACCCCTAGTGCGCTGGAATAAATAATTTAGAGAAACTTCAGGGGTATGGGAGAAAAAATAAATAGCGGTCCCAGATGCAGAAGCCAAAAGGAAAGACGATTACAGCCAGTGTTTCTTTCTTGGGGAGGAACAGAATTTTTCAAGTAAGCTATAGTCTGCGGAAATTTGGTGAAGTGAAGAAATAATATTGAGAAAAAAGCCTTTAAACGGAGTGGGAACTTCAAGACCTTACCCACATTCGTCAAACTCCCAAGCAGTTCTTCAAGCAGTTGCACGCACTCTTCAGTGTCGTTGCTTGCATGCAGTTATGTGCCTTCGAGATTTTTATGTTTTGTTACAGAACATTTCGTTGTCTTAGGCACAAGCAAAAAAAAAAAACAACAACAAATCTCCAACTAACCAACCAAACATTAGAAAGTAAAACATCGAGCTTTCATTTACAGCGTGGTCATTTAGAGACAAAAACAAATCACCCACCAAGTGAGGTTCTGGGGCCAGAAACTTTTTTAAAACAGAAAAATGTACATTGAGCTAGCACACAAAATAGCATAAGTGCAGCGTATATTCATCCTAAAAATTTGGAAATGTAGATATAAAGATGTGGATATCTATGCATTCATCCAACCGTCTGTACGTGCAGATCTTCATATATGTATGTACCTATCTGCTTGTCACAATACCTGCTTGCCTATTGGGCAGATACCTACGGAAATACGTAGCACCCATCTCCCGCTTGTTACCTGCTCTCGCTATTGGTCACCATCAAGAAATGCTACTCCGATTTCGCAGACTTGGATAGCACATCGATCAGCCAGTGGTCTCTTACTATACGTCTCATTGGCTTATCAGTGTTCAATTTTCTACTCAACAATCGAGGGTACGAATTGGGGGTAGGGAACCCCGGGCAATTTTCTACTCAGCAATGGAAAGTAAGAATTGGGGGTAGGGAACGCCGGACTGTAGAAGTCGGGAGTGGGTGGTTACTCTCTTGGTCCCTTGGTGTCTGCAGCAGGCTGGGCGCGCTGTGTGCGGGAGTTCAGGCCGTGCAGCACGCTACTGGCACACGTTGGATAGCCGGGCTACATCAGACCATGGGCACTCGCCACTGCTGGCACAATCTCAACCAGTGGATTTGCTTTTTTCCCAAGACTGACGTGGAGCCCTCGCTGGAACTGAACTGGCAGTATCGTAAGTCTTGTGCCTTGTTGATGACGGTCGTTATCATTGACAGTTGTCATCTGCCGGCTGTACAGGCCAATATCTAATGCAGCACAGTGTGTTAGATGGCGCGTTTTCCCGCCAATTGATGGATGCTGTGTCCGGAGAGGTCACCTCTCGCTCGGCGACTGCGTGCAGCAGGTAGCGCGTGGGGGCGTCTTACAAATGTGCAAGTAGATGTGTATGCAGGGACAGGCTTGCTGCAGACGTGACGTAACAGCGGCAGTGCGGGGTCTCAAGTGTTGCACGACGCAGAGTGCATCGTGGCACGGCGTGTCTCTTGCTGGCCTCCACTTGCTGCAAGTCGTTGCTGCGTCCGACCGTGTCTTCACAGGCTGTTGCTGCCGCTGCAGGCCGCGCAGTGTGGTGCACATGCCAGTACCGTGATGCATGCGCTCTGTGTGGGCGTGTTTGGTGCTTCGGTGGACAGATGCATGTGGTCCTGTCGTCCAGTTGAATAAGCGAGTGGTGTTGCTGCGAAACTCATTTCCGACTCGAGAGAGTTAAATGTGAAACTATACTATCATGTAGGTGAGAAAGTGTGGCTTTGCTTGCTTGCTTGACTTGCGCGGACTTGATGTTGGTAGTCGTTGACAGAACTCTTTAGGTCATATGTTGGTTTCCGACAACAGCCACAGCCCAGTTTTCACAACTCGATGAGGCGGAGTGAGACAAGAGAGGGAGAAGGTGGAGTCTGAGAGAGGTTTATGCGCAACTGGCATGCTCCGAGAGGCTAAGTCTGGCCTTACAGCCATGATGTCAACATATGCAGCCAACGAAGTCGGTTTGATTTTTCTGTATAGGTCTCTTGCCTGTTTGCTGGCATGCATGTGCACTCAGGAGTGAGCGACCTCAGATGAGAATGTGACGTGTCATCCCTTTTGTGACACACATGTATGTTCGCGTGTCAGTGTGTTGGCGTCGATCGATCCGTCCGCCATGCACAGCTGGAGTCCCACGCAGGGATCTTGCCTAGTGTTCCTACGTTCGATCGCTAGATTTTGGCATGCCTGAGCACGCTGTGTGCTGCAGCTTTTGTCGGCGTACAGATTCGTGTGGAATCGTCCATGTGCGTGTTACCATCTTCGTTCACATCGAAGACGTCCGGGCAAAGAGCAGCCGATATAGATCTGGGATCTGCATGCAGACATAGACAATCCGATTTTAGGCTTGTATAATGCCTACCCACATGTTAGGTTAACCATAATGTTCAAGTTCGACCGTTGGAGCTATGCCTCGTATAACACATAGCCCGACCGTTGGAGCTAAGCCTCGCATAACACATAGCCCAACCATTGGAGCTAAGACTCGCAAAACACATAGCCCGACCGTTGGAGCTAAGCCTCACATAACATGTAGCCCGACTGTTCGAGCTAAGCCTCGTATAGTGCATATCCCGACTGTTGGAGCTATGCCTCGTATAACACATAGCCCGACCGTTGGAGCTAAGCCTCGTATAACACGTAGCCCGACTGTTTGAGCTAAGCCTCGTATAGTGCATATCCCGACTGTTGGAGCTATGCCCGACCGCTGGAGCTAAGCCTCGCATAACACCTAGCCCAACCATTGGAGCTAAGCCTCGTATAACACCTAGGCCAACCATTGGAGATAAGACTCGCATAACACCTAGCCCGACCGTTGGAGCTATGCCTCGTATAACACATAGCCCGACCGTTGGAGCTAAGCCTCGTATAGTGCATATCCCGACTGTTGGAGCTATGCCCGACCGCTGGAGCTAAGCCTCGTATAACACATAGCCCGACCGTTGGAGCTAAGCCTCGTATAACACCTAGGCCAACCATTGGAGATAAGACTCGCATAACACCTAGCCCGACCGCTGGAGCTAAGCCTCCTATAATTCCAGCGCCCAGATCTAGCCCTACGGAAGCCGTGTACAATACCAGATCACTTATACAGAGAGACTTTCCTAGCAAAGGCTTTCATAATACCCACGTTTCTACTTGGCAAAAACTACTAGAAAGACAAGTGGTTTGCCATTTTAGAAATTTTAATTTTGCATGATATACTGTTGTTACGACAATGACGAGAAGACGAGCAGTGGAGACAACCGCAACCTGGCTTGATAATGTAAGAGTTAGTTGCAAAGTACGAGCACTAGCTTGTTAGTGTAAGTGTTAGTTTAAAGGTAAAAGTTAAAGTCTGAACACTGGGTTGTTAGTGTAAGAGTTAAAAGTAAAGTCCCAGCACTGGCTTGGGATGTCCGTGCACGTGTGTGTCTGCTAAATGCTTGTCACTAAGACAAGAAGCTTGGAACATAGGTTGAGATTTCGACACCAGGAAAAGGTCGCTAACCGATGGTTTGTCACGTGATCGCGATCGGTTTAGTCTTAACCAGCGGCCGTGAATACGGCTCCAGATATCAGCACACTTATTTGTCCTAGTTGGCAACTTACAGACCCGGCTGCCGAATACGGCTTACATCACCGATGAGACACATAAAAGCCGTTCTCAAACTACAGCGACAAACTTTTTTTATTTTGGCGTTTTTACCCCAAAACACCATTTAAGGCTTTTTCTCAGCAAGTACGCAACACAGTGCCAGATAGAGAGGAAGTCCATGTGCTGGAAGTGAGGTTTGAACAAACAACCCACGTTTCTCATTGTCTTTGCCCTAATCGTTGCACCGCCCGACCGCCAACAACGATCAGGTGAAGCTATCGAAGCAGACAGCTTGAGTGAAGAAATGTAAGAAGAGAACACGGACAAGATACTAGAGAAGCGAAGTAATTAATACGATCTCCCTTTCTACTGGTTTCGTACTGTAAGCCTCACTCCAGTTATTCGCAGAGCTCAGTGGTTACAACTTACCCAGGCAGAACAGACTAGCTAGATTACCATGTGTGCTTTTTTCATGGTTGCTCGTTATTTTAGAGGGACAGTGCTTCCACCTCGTGGTAATTTTGCACTACTGGGGGGTGGGATGGGGTCCTGTTACTAAGCTATGCACTGACAGAACCAGCAGACGGATAGCTGCAGTAAGATGGCCAGTGTGGGCAGCCAGTTTAAGGCTTGGGGAATGTTCGAATGGAGTCTATGCAATGTATAACTCCAGGAAATAATCTTTGCCCACACTTGCATTTGAATCAGCAGCTTTCCACACGCTAGTGCGCAGGTCTACCGACAACGCTATTCAGACTCCTAGTATTGCCATGTCTGACAAATACGCATGGGTTTATATTCATGTTGTTCCCGAAACTGAAGCTTTCGCAAAACCGGATAAGGTTTGGATCAAAATGATAAAAAGTCACCATATTTATCACGTAAAAAGGAAAAAAAACACAAGAACAATGCGAATTAACGGTACGAATCCCTAAAATTATTGATTAATTGTGTATGGTCATTATAGTTAGTCGCTCGACTGCACGATGGGATGACTGTAATATGTCCAAATTGCCTGCTGAGGGACTCTATGACGGGACCTGACCGTAACATTAGCAAGGTTAACAGATGTGAATGCATTCCCCGATCATCACGGACGGCTGACCGAGAATGAACCTGTCTGTGCTGCAACTTTCTCATAAGTGCAATTTCAAAATGCTTATATAACTGTGATGTGTTTGTATGCACCAAAAATGTTATTTTCCCAATTGAGGTTCTATGCAATATTGTTCTCTTAAATAATTCGGTCGAAGTTGTGTGGAATAAATTGCACTGACAACATATATTTTCTTCCAGCGTCAGTTAGCGAGAAGAAGTCGGACACACGAAATGATGGAACTGCCACATCGTCACAAACACCGCTATCCCCGCCGTCGTCTGGTGAGAAACCGGAACCCCCACTACAGCATCAGCCTGTTCCCCAGCAGCAGCAACAACAGAAACAGCAACAGCAGACAGCCTTGGCATCGCCACACCCACCATCACCACAACAGCTACAACCACGACAACCGCTGCAACACCCTCTTCAGGAACAGATATCACACCTGCACCAACAGCCAATCCAGCTGCATCCATCACCACCACAGGTCCAGCAACCACCATCACAGCCAGTGCAGCAGTACCAGCGCACCGCTCCTCCCCCAAAGCCGCCTCACCTTGATGACGTTTCGTCCCCGGACACGCGGACCTGGGACAGTGACAGTCCCTATGGCAGTTCACGCAGCAGCGTTGGTCGCGCTCGTCAAGACCACATTAGCGAGTCTGACGGGGAGATAACTCCAGTTGGAACCCTCCGGAGAAGCGCACCTCGACGACACACGGTTGGGGGAGCAGATATTCGGGAGCAAATGGAGGTGGTGAGTAGGCCATGCAAGCTTTGTTTTGAGTTTTTAAGGAATGGGCGTATCATACTGACACCATCTCAGATTTTGCCAAACAGAAGAGATGGTTGTAGGTATTCACTGCTCTTCAATGTGTGTGCGTTATTTATGAATTATATTTTGCTTCCTTCGTCACTATGGCTTACTACTGATACAGAGGGTCATGGGTTTGGATCCCGTGTCCGGCACATGATGTTTCTCTCCATGTAGCACCTGTTTATAGAGTTGGGGGTCGAGGGTTTCTCCGGATAGTCCCGGTTTCTCCCCCCTTCATCATCCACAGGCTCACTTCGTTCCTTTCCCTGTCATGAGAAACCCTTTCGGTGATGACTTGATTTTAAACAACGAGCAACCAACATTTCATTCGTATTTGGCGTGATTAATGCTCTGTAAGAGATAAGTGAACTGCAATTCTTTAAAATGGGAAATTCGTCTTGACAGCAGTTATTTTTCTCTAATGGGGGCATGAATAGTATTAACAACAGCACAAAGGAGCTGCCTTGGAAAATATTTTCCTCCTTTGTCCCTGGCCACACAAATAACTGACATGTCAATTCGAACTACCCGCAAGCCTCAGCCCAGACTTGCTTCATGGTATTAGTTGGGCGAAGCTAACAATTTATAGCGTAGACATATTCATAAGTCCGATTGTTTAAATCATATGAAGTCAATTTTAAAGCAGAATATGTTTTGTGCTAGAAATTTCATGTTCAATGTCTACCTGGACCTGAAATGTACGTCGAATTCAAAGCCAACCTCCCTAAAGAGCCAGTCCCACCTTGTGTGACATACTGTTCATGTTCTGTGTGGCGTGACCCAGACGGGCTTGGGGAGAAGGCTTGTAGGGAGTCACAACTGTGAAACGTGACGTCTGACGTCTGACCAGGTATTGGCAGACGGCAGAGTGCTTCTTGTGCTTAATCGAACCTTGTGGTTTTCTAAAAATAAGCCGTATATGAGCACGGGAGACGACGAGTTGAGAGGAAGGTGTAGAGTTTTCAGTAACGCCCATGTTAGACGGAGACTGGGAACAGTGAGTAATTTTTTTGCTTGTACTGATGCCTTCTTCAGGTATCAGTACACCTCTAGCAGAAAACTACTTACTGCTCCCTGTTTTGCTCTAGACTGCTCGGCACACTCTGACATAGCCTGAGTCCAGTCCTGAAAACTGCAAAGTGACTTGGCATCAAGGCGTTAGAGTTGAAAGTGTATTTTTCAACAGAGGTTACTTCATACATGTATGTTTTAAAAACCAAATGGTGCGGTTACGGTAACTGTGTAGTCAGTATTTTCGGTTAAGTTACGTGTCGAATTCTTGGTGATGCTCTGGAAAGACTCATTGTAGCAACATTCCAGCGTTATGTGATGTTTAGCCTGATATCTGGGCGAAAAGACTTTCATCTTGGAACAATGCAATTTTAAAAATGCATTTTCGGGTTTGAAAAAAAATATAGCTCGACTGTATAGTTTGAGTTATTGCGGTCGAAAAGCTTAGTCCCTCTACACAAAGGGGTACTTTGCCCTTTAAGAAGGTGGCTCATCAGTTTAGGAAATGGCGTACTTTGCGCTACTGAGTGCAAGCGAAGGGCGACACTCACGAGCTCTACACGCCCTGCTCCCTGATGCGTCATCTATGGTCACATGGTGTGAAATATATAGACACCGGCTTTTTGTCTAAGAGAGATTACTCAGACTTTCTTGATAGAGTAGGGCGAATCCGAGAAAGCATTTCTCTGGGGAGTCGTTCAAAAACAGTTATAAAATTTTTAACCCCTTTACCTCCCACCACACACATGCCTGATTATGCGAGAAATGGCGTTAAGACTTGACTGAAGCAAAACAGTGGTTGGACATGGTGGTGGCCGCAGGGTGAATCATAGGGCAGACTTGCTTTGTGGCTGCTTTCGTTTATCTCTGTTTACTAACTGCGGTGGGTCTAAAGGTATTTGCAGCATAGAGGAATGACTGGCGCTCAGTCTCCCTCTCTGTGGGTTGGTGGCGGGGTGGGTACTATGTGTTGTGCATGATCATTAAAAATGTATGTTTCTAGAGAATGCCATTAAATTTCCAGTCTCCAAGTCAAGATTTCCTGCATAGTTGATAAGTTGACCGATTGACTGAGCACGAGGTCACACTGAAAGAAGTGACCAAAAACAATATTTGCTTTCTGTTGAACCTCGGCCCGTGATGACGTAATCTAAGACTTGGAACGAATCGTTGAGCCCCGAAGGACTCATCCACAGGTACTGGCAGCCCACGTCCTATCACGTGGTACCACAAATGTACTGTGCTGTCATCTCATCGCATTGTTCTGTGCTGTCGTCTTATCGTGCTGTTCTGTGCTGTCAACGCTGTTCTGTGTTATCGTCCTATAGCAATTCTAAGCTGTCATAGGGCTGTTCTGTTATTGTCTTATATAGCACTTTTATCTGGTGTCATCTTGTAACGGTCTTCCGTATCGCCGGAACTCTTAACATACCAACTTGTCCTGCCAGAACTGCTGCTCACAAGTAGCAGTATTGATGCCTTTGCAGGCCTCATCGTGAATTTTGACGCGATTAGCAGGAAGGCTCGCATGGTCTCGTCTTTTCTTGCAAGTAAGCGTTCCCATGTGTCGATCCTGTCTTTGGGGAGTGGAAGATACAGAGGTATGGAGTGGCAGTGATGGCGAGGAGGTGTGTTTGGGGGGGGGAGGAAGGACTGACAAGAAAATTGTATTCTTTCTGCCCGCTGAAGGTGAGAAATCTGTCTTCCTAAAAATATTTCTGCAGCCTGCTGAAGGCATTGTAAGAATTGACTGGCAGAAAGTCCACAGGATTTTTGGAAAACCCTTACCCGTTTCTCACTGTGTCACGACCCCCACCCCTGTCCATGTAAGACGACCTAGTGGGAGCACGTGGTTCGTGTTCTTTCACTCTCCTGTCGTTCAAACAAAACTCAACTCCGGTAACATACATAGGACCCACCACTATTTATTATCACCCAGGAGCACTGGACGTAACTGGTACCCTTTATGTTTCTCCTCAAACTCACACACCCAAGCACAAAAAAATATTCCCTTTTAACTACTTCACACCACTTCCTCGAAGTTTCACCCACGTTTACTTAAAGAGCAATATAAAAAAATCAAACATCAATCTCAGTCCAACGCTCAATCTTCACCCACTACTCCTCCCTGCTCTCGACTACTACAATTTAAACAACCAGGTGTTCGCTCCAGCAGAACAGCGAAAATATGCCGGTCACGTAAGTAGGCCTATGGTGGACTACTTTATCACAAAGCAA
>SMGT01013143.1:309842-347469 GCA_004794575.1 Lanistes nyassanus | reverse complement strand
CGATTTCTCTCTAGTAAAAGTTCGTATCCTCAATCTGTCCTCTACTGATCAGTGACGTGTTCCCGATACGCGTCGTCGCTCCCGAAAAGGACGCAAATTTCTCGCCTACCTGGGCTGCTCTTAGGTTATGAATTTAGATCGCACGCCTCACTCTGCGTCACTCCGGCGATCAGGCGGGACCCCAACACCACTGTCCTACTTCCCTGGTCGCGGCCACATGCGATACGGTCGGACTCCTCTCTCCTCGTTACTCGGGTGCGCTCCACGCTCCCCCTGGTCTGGTCACGAGGTCGCCTCTGTCTGCACCTCTTCCCACTCTCCACGTCCAAAATCGTCAGGTCTCGGCTCTAGGGCGAACCAATCCTGGGGTTGTACAGGGGTCTCTTTACCCCTACCTGGAACTCCTAAAATTTCCTAACTTACTACCTAGCTTTGAACTATACCTCCCTAACAATCAAGTTCGCCACACAATCACATCTCATTATAGAAAAGGTAAATTCAAACAGCAGCATTTTCAATCAAAATTCTCTTACAATGCTGTCATGACGATTTATCGTACGTGAAATCACTTCATCAGGAAAATATACAATTTAGCAGGAGATTCTGGAGACCATATCTCAGAGTTTTACCAAGTAATTTAGCACATCAAAAACACACGCACGCAAAAAAAGAAAATCCTGCTGATACACAATACCTTCAGCTAAGAGTTTGAAGGAGCAGGTCACATCAAATACAGTGTCAGTGCGTACGCTCCCTCACGTTCCCACACATCAGTTTCCTATGTCTTCTCTCTAAAGTTCTCGGTTCACAACTAAAGTTTTTCGTTAACTCCTCAATTCCCCAAGGAGTGAGCGAGCTCACCCCTCCCCCGCTGTGCAGTTCGGCTATACCGTTCAACGACTCCTATGGTAGGCCGATCTTATCATAAATTCACCTCACTTGTCACGGGGTTCGTGACACACTGCACGCTTGATATATATATTTGGCTATTTGTAATTATGTTACTGCAGTCTGACAGAGATTTCAAGAATGATGTTTACTGTTTAATGTCGTCAGGAACTATGGCCCTCTCATGACGAGGGAAGGGAAAGAGAGCGTGATGAAGGTTGCCGCGGGAATAGCAAAGGGGAGGAAATCGGAGCACCGGTAGATCCCTGATGGCCAGGCTTGTAAACAGGTGCCACAAGCCAAGAAAGTGCTTGTGGCGGACACAGGATCAAAATCCACGACCCTCTTTATCGGTGACAAGCACGTGGTGCGCTGTGCTAGCGGCCGCACATCCCGAATATCAAGTGAAAAGCCGGTTTAGAAGCTTCAAGGTTTTCGTGGTTTCTAAGGAAAGATAGCTTTGATTGAAGGTGCCAGCGCTTACACGCGGCACGACACAATCTCCTTCGAAAAGCGTTTGAAAGTACCAACTTTGAAGCATGTAAACCGGCCCTAACTTTACGGAACCAATGTGAATGCTGACACATGGCACAAGTAGTTTTCACAGGGCTCGCTCCGTACGTCTTACCGTTGCCTGTCTTGTCGCGGGTCCTCTGATATCTGGCACGCTGTTTTGAAAACGTAACATTTTACTGCCAGAGTAAGCGTTTTAACTGAGAACTAGTACATTTTATCCCGGACTGTAGTGCTTTTTCTAGCAAATTAGCGCGAGAAGAGATAGAAATTCATGTACTCATTGTCTTGCCGCCTAAATGTAAATGGTGCGCTTCCCCACCCCTTTGAGTTACTTAGGGAGGGTGAGGGTGTAGGTCAGTGGGCGAATGCCAGGTGGCGTCAACAGCGCTCACCTGCCCTGCTTTCGGGTACCGCCGAGATGGCTCTACACTTACGCCTGAGTACATAAAAGGGCCAGCTCAGCCACGCTTGGAGAGAGTAGTAAGAAAAACAAATTATCTAAACCAAGTAAAACAAAAACAGAAATAGTCGATGTTTCGGGGCATTAGCCCTTCGTCTGGACAGGGACCAAAAGGAAACAAAACAAAACACAAATAAAGAGAAAATTACCTATTTAAGGAGGACCGGCGGGACACTCAAAGGAAGACCGGAGAGACACTTAAAGGAAGACCGGAGAGACACTTAAAGGAGGACCAGCGGGACACTTAATATTCATTGGCTGTCTAAGGCTAAACAGCCAATGGCGTGGGGGATTGCCCTGCTTATCTAGAAATAGATGGCGAGGCGCCGATGACTCATTTCTCAGCTAAGTAAGCACATTTCTGCAAATAAGTCGGCCCCATGCACACCGACGGTACTTAGGAAAAACGTAACTAAGGCAAACTTGCGATATAAGTAAGGCAAAAGCAAAGAAATTAAGTTCGCTCATGCACACCAGCCCTGTAGTGTAAGTCGGGTGAACGGCCAGAGGAACTGTAAAAGACCGATGTGCAGCTGATTCAAATGGCTGCAGATATCCACAAGAGATCTGCACAGAGAGGCCGCTATTGGACATCGCACTGTGACTGTAGAGAAGAGAGTCTGCGATTCATGATTGCCCTCCCGACGTTGAGAAGGTCAGTTTGTGTAGCATATATAGATTCACACCATCTGAAAAAACGTCGTAAGCAACAAGGGAGGAAATCTCGTCTGCTTAGCTATCGTGACATTTTGTTGCCCATACCAAGTGCCTGGTTAGTGCTGTAAAACAAGGGACGGCTGGTACCAGCTGTAATAGGGCAACATAGTAATCAGGGGATACTTCGCGTATTTAAAAAAAGGTTTTTTCGTCGAATTACGTGGAGAGAAGTGTGTTCATTCTGTGACATTCGTCGCTGCTCCAGTACAAGTTTCAAGTTCATCATGTTGCTCCTGGATGTGCTGGGATTATTCTGTGTATCCGTTTTGTCGAATTTTGTCTTTCGATGGTTATTGTGATATAGAGGTCACACGTACTGTGTGTTAGTGTGGTTTGAAGCACTCGGGTATGAGGCGCCAAGAGGGGAATGGGTATCAAGCTCATGATATTTAAAGAATTGCATTCTATAACTAAAAAATTGGATTCTATAACTAAAGAATTGCATTCTATAAATAAAGAACTGCATTCTATAGCTGCATCATCTGTTTCATAGCTATATCCTTGCTAATCGGTAGGGACTGTCATATTTAAACAACTCATTTTATATATATATATAGGAACTATACAATGAATTCTGTTTACCATGCACATTGTTTACCTATAGAATTCATACTATAAATATATAATTGTTATTATGTAGAAACAGTTTATTTTATCTATATTATGATTCCTGTTTCAAATCTGCTGCTCGGACAATCAGCTAAGTTTGTGACTGTCAGCACACCGTCCCACTGATCTGTCACATTTTAGTTAGAGGGTGTTTCCACCTCAATTTTTTCGTACCATTCATTCGTTCTTGGTTCACCTTTCACCGATTTCTGTTTAGTTTAATAAATCCAATAAACGATGGCTGTGTCTTTCTGATTGAGGAAAGAAAAGGTAAGGTGCACTCAGCACTCATCATCATCTTCTCTCTTGCACTTTACCCCCAAACCTTTACAGACCACAACCCCAGACCTCATCGTGCCAGGGTGGTAGGTCCTTTTTTGTAGCAGCCAGGGGTCAACCGACTACGGCCCACAGACAGTCCGGACTTAAATCCCTACAGAACACTTCTGGGATGACCTTAGCTGTTCCACTGCTGCATTTGTCTGAAACTGTATATCACACTTGTCTTTGCCAGATTCTCTCTCCTCGTCTTTAAAAGAAATTCGCACGATAAGCAGTTCTATTTTAAATAGACGATATGTGAAAAACTGGGTTGAGTGTCTGTGTAACGGGGAATTTGCTGATACTGCTGATTGGTTGCTCATCTTTGCCTCGGCGCACAAGCCCTGCTTACACAAATTATCTGCAGGTGGAGACTTTTACACTAGAAAATCGCTATCACGTGACTTACTTTAAGAAAAATGACTATGCTTCGTTCGTCTATTCAATTTCCCAGTTTCAGTTAGTTGAAGAGCCCCCAGCTCAATGCTCTCAACAATCCAAAAGAAAAGATAGCGACTGCTAACAAAACATTTACATGCACTAGTAAAATGAGTGACTGACACATCGGCATACATTAATAACATAACTGACATTCACACACTGGTGTCAACATTCGTACACGTACCTACGTCAATCATACACTATATACATCAAGAAATCTTTACAGTACCGTGGGGCTGGAAATGACCCAGAAATCTTCACATCAAAGTCCGGCGAGTCCAACAACACCACAACAGCCCTAACACACAGTGCTTACACAAATACACACCCGACGAGAGGTCCTCAATCCTTGAAGAACATTCGTAAGATGAAGTACAGTCCTTTGTCCGTTCATGACACGACTAAGCGCGATACAGGCACTTATGAATGAGCAGAAATTGTTATACTATTCACTTTATGTGTATATCAGGTTTATCGCTGTCAGTATTGTGTTTGTCGTCGTCACGCTCTAGTGTTTATCCCTGTCAGTGTTGTTGGTCGTCGTCACACCCTAGTGTTTATCGCCATCCGTGCTGTGTTTGTCTCCGTCACACTGTGGCCTTTGTCGTTGTCACAGTCTTGCGCTTGTCGCCGTCACACTTTGGGGTTTATCAGTGTCACAGTCTTGTGTTGGTCTCCGTCAGCTTCACACATTGGTGTTTGTTTCTCGCTGTCACAGTCTTGTGTTTGTCTCCGTCCTTTGCGCCAGATGACATTGTTCTTAATGGCCGTGTTAGAATGATGTGATGGAGAAATACTGCTTTATGTGTTGGTTACAGGAAACCGAACGAAAGAGGGAGGCATTCTATGAGCTTCTTGCACATCGTTATCCTGAATACGCCCATAAAATTACAGGTGTTCATGCGCACTACAGTGTTCCTGAAAAGGTGAGCAGTATTCGATACTGACGAAAACTTTTTTTTTTAATTGTACACAGCTTTAGTTTCTCAGGTATACCTCTGAGTTTCTTGTATCTGTTCCAAGGCATGTGAATAGGGAATTCACTGCGTTGGAACGTGCGTGCGTCATTCCGTCTGTCTGCCTGCCTGTCCTCGTTGGCCGTCCGTCTGTTTTTGCGCTCGTGCACGGGGCGTCGTTACTCGCTGCAAAGAGCTATTAGATATGAAGCTAAATGTAGCGGGTGTGGGCCTAGTCCTACAGGCATTGCCACAGTCGTAGGCATATCTTCACATCGTCGATACGATGTCTTCCCTAAGTGTTTCCAGCGTGTTTAATGTCTTGACTGGTCGTGTCATAGAAATCTTTGTCCAACCCAGCTAACTTGTAAAGGTGGCGTTGTGTTATCAATCGCAGAGACTTGCCTTAGTTGCTGCGATTGTACCCATTGTTATAAAGATGGAGGAACAGACGCAGGAGAAAATGAAAGCGTACGCCTTAGCTAGAAAGTCATTTAAAGGATTTCATGCGCTGATCCAAGGTGAATAAAAAATAGTTAAGTGTATTAATAATAGTATAAAGCTATGTTTACCTATGATACTGTAGACACAGTGACAATAACGACACAAGAATTTTCATCTTTGAAAAACAGCTTGAAATGTTTTCTTTCCTATCTCAATCATTTGCTTAATGCATATTTTAAAATCAACATATTAATGAATGCAGTTCATGACAGTGTCAGCTGTCTGAAATGAAAGTGAAACCCATCGTATTTCTTCAAATTGTTTCGAATTACTACACAGTCTTCACACGAGGTGCATAGCTGTGTTATTTCATGGAGGTCTGAACATGTTTCCCGATAAACATTGTAGGAATATTTAAGAATGTCTGATGTAGTTGTTTGAAAACAACACATGCTCGTTTTCACTGCGATTCCCCCCACCCACCCACCTTCAGTCTATCTGACCTTTACACTATCCGGATCAGCCAATCGGATTGCAGCGATGACCAAGCGGCCTGGGACTTCAGAGCGCAGTATCACAGCCTCCAGTGTGTGCCCCAAACCGCTACGTCGCCATGCCCTTCACAGTGAAGTCGGTCCGGCTTTCCGTGACCGTCGTGCCGTCGAAGGGCTATGGCGGCAAACATTCCACAGGTTGAGACTTAACGCTCTGGGCCGGCTTCAAGAGTTCAGGTTTAGGTTTGCAGTAGTGATATTTCTAGTTTTTAGTGTGACAAGGTTTATTTACCTCTCCGCATAAGAAATTAGATCTATAAAATGCATTTGCAGCCACGTGCGCGCCGACAAAATACCATTGGGAGGTGTAGTGGAGGGAGCAGAGGCTTAGGATGCCAAAGTAGCACGTGGAGTTTCAAGTTGTAGTTGTTGATTTGGGAAGGAAAGTGTTTTCGCCTCGCGATGATTTCGCACTAAGGGTCAGGTGATGGCGTTAAAACGAAAATCTCCATATATATATAGAGAGAGAGAGAGAGAAATGCGTATGGGAGGGGGACGAGGAGTAGGGTGGGCTGAGGTGGGGTGGAAAGGGTGTTAACAAGTTTAACGTCAGTCGAAAGTAATTCTCTGAATTGTTAGAATTCTGTTTAGCTGTACGCGGTATTCTTTCTTGTATCAAAAAGCGGCAGGGCATTTTAGAAGTTTAAATTAGAATATGGGAAAGAAACCAGAAGAACAGCCCTGTTGTCTTAAGATGCGATGCGGAGTTTGTCTCTTGACCTTCTGACAAACTACTGAGCACCCAAAGTGTACTGTGCTCTACTTCTGTCTAGGTTGGCTTTTACACAAGAAAATCATGTGCTGAATGTTGATTTAGACCGCTCATAATGTGCGTTGAAAGCTTAAAGACATTATATTCTTTGCTTCACTACATAAGAGAAGATAAGGGTTTGTTGTTCGATATTTTAGTCTGTGTGTGGGCGTGGGGGGGGGGTCGCTTTATCACGAATGGTCAAGTTATTTAAGTGTGGAAGGTTTAACTTTTGCTTAAGAAAGGGTCAAGCCCCACCCCCACCCCACCCCTTCCACTGTACCGGCTATGCGAGCGATCCGAGTCGCGTGTTATCCTAGTCGACCGACAGCGGTAGCGGTCACTGCCCTGTCGGGTTTACCCGCTGGCCGAAGACTGTTTCTATCCTTGTCGTCATATATATTACCAGTCAAGAAAATGTCTTAAAATACGATTTGTATTGAGCTGATTGATGTGTCTTTCGCCCCCCCCCCCCCCACCCCCTTTTTTACATGTGTGTCTGGACGTTCCTTAATGCCTCGTGTCTCAGGAAATAATTCTATAAAAATAACTGATTTAGACGCTGATTAGCTTCATTCCGTCATTTTCCGCTATTTTGAACTGCTGAGGAAGGTCAGTCTCATAAGTCGCGTGACGTGCATACGTATTTACTGGGAATGAGTGATCAGGATCGTTCTCGATCGCGAGTCGCTGTATTAAGGGCACACTGTAAAGCTGTGTTCTAATCTAGCGTACCTTCGGCTAAATTCGCAGAGGTTTGGTCATCGCGGAGCGAACAGCAGGAAATCTGGGAGAGAAGGAACGGGGTTGAGGGTTTCGCTGCTTGTACTGTAAAGTCCGAAACTGACTTTGCGATGTGTCTGCAGCGCACGCGCTTTTTTTCGGCTGGAGATTGGTAGCTCTTTCGTGCGGACGTGCGGAACTCTCAGCAATACAACTCGCTAGCATTCACATAGCCTTGATCTCTTTTGCGGTGTAGTCATGAACTGAGCTGCGCACTTTGATTAGAACACGGCTTAAAGGCCGCTCCAACGACTCAAAGAGCGACCCAGCGATCTATCGACGCTGATCACGGACGATCGCAACCAACTGCGGCGTGGAGCAGCGCATGCTTTGCTGCCATATTGGATCCCATAAAGCTGGTGGTGCACACCGTCCGCTTGCGTAGATCGATATATTTTGGCCAAACACATTGCTGTGGAGCACACAAAGCGGGATGAGTGTTCGCTTTCTTCATGGCCGATAGCCAAAGGAGCTCGTGCGAAGTGCTGCCACGCACAGAATACGTCACGGTTATTGATGGTCGCGTGCGGGTAACGCCGCCAACCACACAGACCATGCAGGAGTGGCATCGACGGCATCGTATCTGCTGTCCACACATAAAGATTCACGTAAAATACACAGGGATTACGGGCATTACGGCAGGTCTTTTGACCGGAAGGGGAGATAAGAACGCCTATGCAACCCAGCCCTCCTGCGGCAGTTTCAAACGAAGCATGCAGCGTGCACCACAGATACCTGTGCTGCATGTGTCGACAACAGCGCCGAGGGCCGCGCAGGTGAAAGGTGAGTGAAGCATGCCACTCATCACCTGTTACTACCAGCAGCGGACGACACGGGCACGGCGTAGCTTCGCGACCCTTTTGACGCAGGGCAAGTACTATCGTTTACAGGAAGTAATTATCGGAAATCGTGCGAGGATAGCCTTCAGTATCCGTAATCCATCAGACTACGGGAAATGTTCTGTCACCTGCGTAATAACCTGATAGCAAGTTAACTTGGTGATGGATATTGAAACAGAAGTGTGGTCACGTGAGATTCTGGGATACGTCATGAGGAAAATGAGATTTAAAAAAACCATTTCTTTCTTTGCATTACTGATGAAATCAGTGACAAGTTTAGAGAGAATCAACGTGTTCCCTTGAAAGACAAATGAGACTCATTTCGATTTAATTGAAGTTCTTGTTGAAATCTTTAAAGCTGTTATCCTTTAAGTCTATTTCCAATCAATTTTTTGTGGGGGGTGGAGGGATTTCTGAGCAATTTAACTTCATATTTAATTCCGAGTAATCAATATCGCATTTCCAAGGTTTTTTATATTGATTTCCGCTCCTCACAAGATGATTTCCACACCATTAACTTTGTGTTCTTGGTTTGTGCATGACCACTGCACAGACTTGTAACTAATACTTTTGTTGTTAGCTAAGCCAAAGAGGGCGAATGTAAGAAAGATGCGCCACCAAGCGGCCCACGGCATCGTAGGCGGGGGGTGGGGGTGGGGGGTATTTGTTGCTTAACGTCCAGCCGCAAACTATGTGGATATCAGGACGGTGTTGCTTAGACAAAGATTACGTGCTGCCACACGTGGGACTGATGTCACAACACGGGCTTCAGTCCCACCCAGTCACATTATACTGACACCGGGCCAACCAGTCCTAGTACTGTTCCCTGTAGTGTCAGGCGTCTGGCAGGGCAGCTACTAGATTGCCAATTTGTAAGTCTTAGGTATGACTCGGCCTGATGCGAATCACCGACCTCTCGCCTCGGAAGCGGACTCCTTAACCACTAGACCACCGAGATAGTCGACATCGTGAGCAGAGACACCCACTAAGGTGTGAAGGGGAGGGCAGGGCCGCTGGGTGGACCACCGGGACAGTCAGGCGAAATGGAAGGGTCTTAGGTCAGCTGGCCCCTGGTAGGTCCGCCTTTAAGTAGACGGCTGCACCCCTACACAGGTATAACAGTGACGACATTCGCCACTCACATGGGGGCCTCGTTAGCTGCGGACTAGCAGATGGAGGTTGCTAGCTCGAATCCTGGTGTGGCCAATGATTATTTCCTGGAGTTAAACACTGTGCAAACTCCATTAAGCCATTTCCCAGCACATTATAACTGCCTGTCGGCACTGACCATCTTACTGCAACCATCAGTTTGGTGGTTCCTTCAATGCATAGTTTAGTAATAGGATTCCCATCCCCCATAGTGCGAAATCACCGCCAGGTGGAAGCACTGTTCCTCTAAATAACCACCTCTCACATGGGTGGAGGCCTGGACAGCTCAGTTGGTAGAGCTGCTGACTAGCAGGTGGAAGGTTGCTGTTCGAATCCTGGTGTGGCCAAGGATTATTTCCTGGAGGTATACATTGTGCAAACTTCATTTGGCCATCTCCCCGCACATTAAACTGTCTGTTCGCACTGGCCCTCTTACTGCAGCCATCAGTCTGGTGGTTCTTTCTTAGGTTAGTAATAGGACCACCTCCCCAATAGTGCGAAATCACCGCCAGGTGGAAGCACTGTCCTTTTAAATAACCAACCACTCGCCTTGGCAGGGGGCCTGGTTAGCTGAGTTGGTAGAGCTGCTGACTAGCAGACGGAAGGTTGCTGGTTCGAATCCAGGTGTGGCAAAGGATTATTTATCGGAGTTGCACATTGTCCAAACTCCATTCGGCCTTCTGTCTGCACTGGCCATCTTACTGCTGCTTTCATCTGGTGGTTCTTTCAGTGCATAGCTTAGTAATAGGACCCCATCGCCTCCCCCCCCCCCGTAGTGCGAAATCACCGCGAGGTGGAAGCACCGTTCCTTTAACCAACCAACCAACCAACCAACTTACATTGCCTTAAGGGGTCTGGATAGCTCCGTCGCTAGAGCTGCGGACTAGCAGGTGGAAGGTTGTTGGTTCTAATCGAGGTGTAGCCAAGGATTTTTTCCCCTGGAGTTATACATTATGCAGTCTCCGTTCGGGCATTTTCCTGCGCAATAAAGCTGCCTGTTCGCGCTGTACTGGAGCTATTAGTCTGATGGTTCTTTCAGTGCATAGCTTAATAATAGCGCGAAATCGCCGCCAGAGGGCAGCACTGTCCTTCTAAAACTACATTCAAATTCCCGAGGGGCCTGGATAGTTCGGGCTAGGTGGAAGGCTGCTGCTTCGAATATTTCCTGAAGTGAAACATTGTGCTAACTCTACTTGGCCATTTCCCCGCACATAAAACTTGTGAGTTTACTTTTCCCTTAATGCGTCGTCCTTGCGCTCGCTCCGCACGACCCCCGTTAAGGTGACGACATATGCATAGGTGGAAACTATTCTCACTGTATTATTTATGATTCTTGTATGCTTATTTCACAGCACACCGTGGCACGAGCCCCTATCCACCCACAACACGATCTCCCCACAACACAAGGAATAACAAGACTCCTTAATACAGTGAAACGGAAAGCGAATATTATTTACAGATAGCGCGTATTTTACATGATGAATAATAATCTAGGCTCATTGACAGAATATGACTCCCCGGGTATCTTTTTGCTCTACTATCTTAACAATGAAGAGAAACATACCTGTTTCAACTGCACACACAGCATGACCACGCGTAGAACACACAACACTTTCACCTGGTAGTTTGTACATTTCGCAGGACCTAAAGAAATCTTTTCTCATAAAAAGGGGCGCCCCTCTCTGTTGTCGTAGAAGACTGACATCAGAAAGTCTTCTTGGCTGCTCCTTGCTAGAACCGGACTCTTATCGCCGATCTCCCCTCGTGTCCTTTGCCTCTGGACACAGCTTACTGAGAGACGCAAAAAGCTCTCCCTGATGTCACAACAGCCAAGGCATTGTGCAACATTTCTCAGTCGTCCTTCGACCTCTGAACTCTCTCCCTAGAGCTCAGGTGCAGGCAGCCTTCCCTTAAAGTGTAGCTTTCGGATAGCCCCCACGCTGGAGATTGCCGAACACTTAGCAGGGAGCAACAGCCGAAGTGACGTCAACTCCAGAAAGAGCAAGCTAGGCGTACTGTTGTTTAGTCTAGATCAGAGCGTAGCTTTTTACAATGAGTTCGTCTCATTATCGGGTCGTTCATATTATGAGGAAATAGAAGACGTAGGAAAAGATTTAAATCCATTATATTATGTGTTTGAGACATTAGCTTCCTGGAATGGTGAGAAGAAACACAGGTGCTGTCTTGCTCAAGACACCGATCGCCATAAAGAACGCAATGAAAACACGATGCACTGATATGATAGATTATTCGTTTGCGTTGTTAAAATGCTCCGATTTATTTTCTCAACCACCTTTACTCATGGTCTGTGTTCCGAACTTGAGACTTGAAATAAGAGGTCGATATCATTCGTGCGTCATCCCGTTCCTCAAAGATTTTGCACCAAACAGGTAAGCGGAGTACAGATTGTTATGCACGCACACGCAAAGAACGCCAAGTCTTCAAAAACTGCACAGTTGATCAGAGTTGATGAGTATTCTGTGGCACCAAGGCAAAGTCCTATGCTTGTATGTGGGAAATAAAGTATTATTGAATTGTATTGGCTTGCATAGACGTTCGTAAAAGCGTTCCTAACTCTACTGACGACCATGTCTTCCGAAAACGGGCTTGCATGAGCGTTCGTAACCCCCTGACCGCTCATAAATGTGGTGTTAACTTTATCCACCTAGCTACCAGCCTTCGCGAAATTAGCCCAGAGTGGTCGTAAAGCTGCTACTATTCGCTTGCCTGCGACCTTTCACTCCATGGCAACTGCCTACGTAATTCCGTCGTCTGCACCTGTCTAGAGAGGGTCGAAACTGTTTCGGAAGATGACGTTTCAGTTGTGATGGAGCGGGTTCGCTCCTGTAACTTTCTCTCTCTCTCTCACTCCAAACCAAGGAACATATTTTGTCACAGAGGCCTTCTACGTTTTATTCGAGGCCACCGCTGCTGCTGCGCACATTCCCTTCAGCCCACCTCCCTGCCTCTACTGTCCAGTCTCGGCTCTCGTGGTGCGTTACATTGCCAGTACTGTCTCTCCTCTGGCTTCACCACTACTCTGAGGCCTTGCATTGTCCGGCTTTTACAAGGTGTACGCGGGCCGCGAGGGAAGCATTGCCAGTTACACCAGAAGCTAGCGGGTGAAAGTTCGGCGCGCAGCACATTTTGTGCTTGTTACGCGCACAAATCTCAAAATAACAGACCTACGAATATATTTACAAAACATCGAAAATATGTGATAAATAGAGCGCGCTCTCCTCTTCCTGTTAGTGTTAAGGAAAGTTAAGTAGAGTGAGCAGGAAATAAAGATAATTACGTTAAAAGGCAGTTTACCTAGCTAATTTGAATAGAAAAGGATAAGAAATATGCCTACAAACTAATCTAATCTATTAAGATGTTTGATGAATTTACTATCTAAAGAAAGAGTATATCAAGTAGAATTCGAATATGTTAGTTGTTAGTATCTGCAACTGTCCTAGAAGGATATAGAGACGTTTAAAGAGAGTGAGCCTAGCACAGCACGCGGTCAGATGACACAGCGCGTCACAGCCACGGTTCGCTGGCAGTACTCGACCCAGGCACTGCCCCCGGCGTCCGCTGTGGCTGTGAGCGTGGTGGCCAAAACCGTCTCCGTGATGGCTGCCACCCATCACACAGTAAATAATTTTAAGTTCAAAGATGAAACAGAGTTCTAAATATATACTCCACACTTAAAACTTTGTTTGCCAGACTAGATCGACTAGATCCTTTAATTCTCAATGTCGATGCCAAACGCAATGATTGAATGAATGTAGCTTTTTCAATTTTAGTCGTGCTGACTTCACAGTCAATAATTCTGCCAGATTAACAATGACACTGACTTTCCTTTTGATATTGGAAGGGTCATCGCTCCCAGCATGCTCACTGCATAATACCGCTAACTGAACTGGTGTTTATGTGAGCACCACTTCCTCCCTCACTCTCTCATTCAGCTCACACTTACCTTCCTCATGTGAGCTTATCATACATGCTGAAGTGTTCTTGGATATTGTGGCATTTATTTTTACCTTTTTGCATTACTTAAAAGACTGAAGTTTGCATAAATTCCTCTGGAGATCTTTGATGAGTTTAGATTTTAGTGCCATCAGTTTGAGTCATAATAATAAATCACTGAGTTAATTGATTTAAGGGGGAAATACCAGGTGCGTCTGTGGTCAGTTAAATTCTGTATGTACCACTGGTGTGAGAAATGCTTACCGGAACTATACAAGCTAAGAAGCCTCTTTATCGTGTGAAATCGATTTTACTGCTTTACCATATAACCTTTGTATCTCATTAATGAAATTTTCAACTCTACAAAAAGAAAGATCGATTCTGTAAAATTTCCAGAACTGAAAGGGGATATACACAATATAATACTGATGACAAGTGTCACATTTTCATCTGATTTCTTTAAGACAGAGAAATAAGCGGGCTCAAGAATTGTATTGGCAATAGCCAAATTCTTTCAGACACAAATCTCTGGGTGGGGGGGGGGGGGGATAAGAAAAATCTATTGGAAGTATACAGACGCACAAATAATTTTAAAGAAGAATAGAAAATATATTTTTCTTCGAGAGCTATTGTGCCTCTGTTTCCCCCACCCCTCACCCCCACCAACACTACCTTTTAAGGTGTTCACAAGATTGGTTGACAGTTTATGACTGATCCGTGATGTGTACTGTCGAAATTATGGGACTGCAAAACAACTTGTTTTTCCTTGTCCAATGAAATGTTTCGTTTGACGCTGACTCATTGTGTTCGTCTTCCGTCCCTACCTGGTCCCCCCTCCCCGCTTTTTTCTGTCATTGACTTTCGTTTGTAGGGGGCTTAGGTTAGGAATAAGCCTTGTCTTGTGTCACCTAGCAAGGGAGCTCATTTATACTTTCCTTGCAATAAGGATTTATTAAATAGCTTAGTTCACCCATTCAAGTGAAACGAATGGGGTGGGTCGGCGTGCAACGTGCCTAAAGGACTGGCGGGACAGATGCAGAAGCTATGAGCTACAGTTGAGGTGATTTTTTTTTAAAATCAAGTACCATTTACTCTACACGTCTGTCAACGCGAGCGACTTTATGACGGTTTTGGATTTTGACGACGTACCTGCTGACAGTCCCTGTGTCTGTGGGGAAACCCTGTCGGTTGCACGCTCTGCTAGCTCTGCAGGTGTGCTCATTTGCCCTGAGATGTGACTGAAACTGTCAGCTGATCAGCAGAGGAGGGCGAGTGGGGGCGAAACGGTGAACTTGTTCATCCTCAATACAACAGCTTTTGTGTGGGCCGATGGTCTGTGAGGCCACTACACAGATGACCACAGTGACAAGGAAAAAAGGAGGAAGAGCGAACTATGTCACTTCATGGCGTGGATAATGGGGATAATGTGAGTGGATTCTGGCACTTGTGAAAGTTTGGCCAGTGAGTAGCACTGATGGGAGGGATACATACCGATGTTGTAGATATGTCTTCACAATCCCCCTTCTTTGATACACATGTAGTTGGAGAGGACGTCAGCCTGCTTGGGGTGGATGTGAAGTAGTTTAGTTACCTTTCTGACCTGCTGTTACGTGTTGAGTAGAAGGGGTTTAAAGGTGGGGGATACGCATATATATGACCTAACAACACGCTTTTTTTAACTTGACTGCCTCAAGACTGCATTAAACAACTAAGCGGAGCTGCGCCATGCTCAGCCGTGCCAGTAGGAAGGGTGCGCCACAGGCTTTAGAATGCGCTTTAGGTGACTGAACAAAGCCCTGCGACAAATTTCACTGGCAAAATTGTTTTCAGCCCAGTGAGCTAACCTGTGCCGCTTCACTCCTGCAGTAGATGGGTACTTTACTGGGTTGAATTTTCCATTTTTTCTTTTTACACTGGGAACTGCGGTAACGTGAGCGTATAGACAGCAAACACTGAAAAACAAAATTTTACAAAAGGGGTCACCCTATCCCCCACCAATGCAGTTAAACATTTCTCATAGATTTCGAGGTTGTGAACACGAATATGACACTGAAATTGCCAAATTGGCTATGGTTTACGAGAGATCTTCAATAGTTCTTGGTGTAGTTGACTAATATATATAACCAAATGTATCTCTACTGTCCGCTTCTATTTTAGACGTGGTTTTGCGTGCTACTTGTATAGATGTTCGGGATTATCTCTAGCGAACAGCTCTTCCTCTCTTTTCCGTCTTTTAGCCAATAGCTCTGATGAAAGTTCCTCCTCAGTAAGAGGGGTAACCGCGGCCTCCTCTCTGTCGCAATACTCGAGTGGCTCGGTGTCATGTCTGGTCATACACAACATGACATCAGAACAGCAAACAGGGGTCGTCACACAGCTGATCTGAACAGTTGTCAGTTGTAGATCCTGTCAGCAAGTAGCCTACGGTCGATCATAGGCAATCACAGTGACAAAACAAGGTGTCTAGGGTACTTTTTGGAGTACCGAGGTTGCACTTATCTGGCAAAGATATTTCGGGAGCTGCACTTACCCGAACCAATTCAACAGTAAAAATTCCGTTCTCTGAAAAAGTTGCACATTGCTAGCGACTTCCGGCAGTATTTCGGCTAGAAGCACCCAATTCAGTAATGTCTGATGCCGTGTCCAAAACACACGTACTTTGTGCATACCAATGTTTGGTGACGTGTCCGACACACGCACTTAATGTGTAGAAGCACCCAGTTCGGTAATGTTTGGTGACGTGTCCGACACACGCACTTAATGTGTAGAAGCACCCAGTTCAGTAATGTTTGGTGACGTGTCCGACACACGCACTTTATGTGTAGAAGCACCCAGTTTAGTAATGTTTGATGCCCTGTCCATTTAACTCATTTTATGTGTAGAAGTACCCAGTTCAGTTATGTTTGGTGCCTTGTCCGACGCACGTACTTTATGCGTAGAAGCACCCAGTTCAGTAAGGTTTGATTCCGTGTCCGACACACGTACTTTGTGTGTAGAAGCACCCAATTCAGTAAGGTTTGGTGCTGTCTCCGACTTACGTACCTTATATCACAGATCTTACATGCAGATACGTCACTCCTTCGCGCTTTGTTAAGAAATTCTGCCTAGTTGAGGGAAGCAACTCGTGCTTCTAGTGTTGCGTCCCTTGTGGTCGAGATGTCTTATGCCGAAACCACCATGAAACAACCATGAAGGTTTAAAAGATTATCGCGCTACTTTATTAATCTTGCTCTGCTTGTGGTAGGAAGTGTGGTACGATGAATGCTACATATACAGTAGTATGTACCATACAGAGGCATGGTAGTCATTCTGATCCACAGATAAGTGTCTTTTCTTATTTATTTGTGTTATGTTCTGAATGCAGTCACTTGTTTTAATCCTGGTTGTGGTATGTGGTATGATCAAAGCAACATATACAGTAGAGTAGTATGTACTATACAGAGGAATGCTAGTCATAGTGATCCAGAGATAAGTGTCTTTTCTTATTTGTCTTTCTTGTTGTGTCCTGAATGCAGTCGCTTGTTTTAATCCTTTTATTAATGCACGCACCAATAAGGTCTTCGGACCCCCCCCCCCCGCCCTGCCACACACACACACAAACGAATAACTAAACAAAAAGTTCTGATTTTGCTTGTCTGCTTTACTGAACATGCCTAAACAGCAATCAATTGGTTATGCACAAAAAAACCAGCATCTTCACCTTTACGGAGAAAATTAATTACTTGGCAAATGAAGTTCATATAACATACAATATATACCTTTTCTTCATGCAGTCTTACTAATTAGGTCTAATTCTGCAGGGCTACAAATACAGTACTGCCATATAAGCACATATAACTTCCTTTATTTCTCCTGTGTGGGAATAAGATCATAAACTTCAGGTAAACGGAAATTAAACGCAGCCCACCACAAAGGGGTTAGCTAAAGGGATAGCTACTTAGTTTATGGTTAAAGAGAAATTCTTCTGGTAGCCATTTCTCATCTGCAGTCGGATTTTATCGCGTGATATCTTATCGGTGCGCACAGCTTGTACTGAAATCGACCTTTGGAGGTCAGTGTTAAGAGGCCATGTATGCCGAAGCGTGCGTTCTGTACTAAAATGATTTATACTGACTAACGTGTGTTACGACGGATGTATTTGCGAGCAGTGAACCTGTTGTGCCTTGGGGCGTGTTTGCCGCCAGGTTATTAGAAGCTACTGGGTATTCCTAGCTGGCTACGAGCACAGCAATGGCAGTCGGACTGGCCCAGCTTACGGGCTTCTGAAGCCCTTAGTCACCCTACCTGCCCACGACGGGATTTTGACACAAACAGTGAACTGCGCGCGGGGCGGAACTGCAGTCTATTCATCGGGACTTCGTGAACTGTCCATGGGAGTACGTGTAACACGCAGCGAGTGCTGGTGTGCAGTGCGTTGTACATCGCTTTGTATTTACTGACTGCAGGTGGCCATGTTATCAGACCGCAAGAGGAAAGCGATTGTTTCATCATGTTCAGGTTTTTAAAACGTAAAAGTTCTAACCACTTATCGGCTAAAAAACGCGAGACAAAGTCAAGCTCGACTTCACTGTCGACTGGGAAGGGCAAAGACGGCGGGCAAAAGGCAGCCGGTGCTGGAAGCCACGGCAGCGCCACCCCACATGTGGAAACAGGCAAAACAGACAGTAAGGCTGTAGAAGTCTGTGTCACTCCTCAATCAACGGCTTACGAAGTCCAGACAAAGGCCGAGGACAGAGAAAATAAAAATGACGACGGAGGCGAGCAGAAAAACAATGAAAGTGACGAGCATAGCGTCAGCGAAAGTAACGAAAGCAACGAAGAAAAGAACAGGTCTTCCGGTTTCCAGGAAGTGAATGTGGAAACTGCAGTGCAGGTAGCTGGGGATGTTGACAACGATGCCGGCCGTTTACCTGACAACTTTGTGGAGGAACAGCGACAGGTGACTGCAGGGCACGATGAAGGGGTAACTGTCGAAACTTTTCGTATCCTCCCAGTCGTATCGAAGAACTTTTTTTTTTTGGCGGGAAGGGGGGAACGGGGCAATGTATGCACATCTGATGTGCATGTGCGTGAGATTACAGCAGAATCTCAGTGCTTTAGCTCCAAGTACGCTTGCTTTACAATAGCAGTAACGAGGGAACTGATTACATATAATGAAGAGGCATCGAGAAAATCTTCAAGATTTAAAAAAAAACCACTTCAGAAGGAGCAAGCTAGGCATACTGTTGTTTAGTCTAGACCAGAGTGTAGCTTTTTACAATGAGTTCATGAGAATCATCGCGCGACTCATTATCAGGTTGTTCCTATTATGAGGAAATAGAAGACAGAGGAAAAGATTTAAATCCATTATATTATGTGTTTGGGACATTAGCTTCCTGGAATGGTGAGAAGAAACACACCAGCTGTCTAGCTCAAGACACCGATCGTCACAAAGAACGCAATGAAAACACGACGCACTGATATGATAGATTTTTGTTTTCGTTGTTAAAATGCTCCGATTTTATTAATATTAATTGTCATTATTGTTTGCACTCCTTATGATCTATCTATATGATCCCATAACAAACTGTCGATCAGAATCGGTGGAATAAAAACATCGATCAGTGTATAGTAGACACTAACGGCAAATCACGTCAATCGCTTGTAACTGTGGGAAGGAATTATTTATAGGAATTTCCAACTCGTGTTTGGGAATCAACTCACAATAAATCAGTAAACCAATGTGGGCTTTATATTGTTGTAGGGTAATTCAGTATGTGTGAAAATATTTAAATAGTACTGGTAGTGGTAATATAGATTAAAAACAAGCACGCAAACGGCATAAGGTTCCAAATAGCAGAATATTTTAAAATATGCATGAGTGAGATATGGAAATAGTGTGGCCTAAATTTATCCTCCTTGTTAAAACGCTCTGAATACACTAATATAGTTCTCGCGTGCCCTTTGTTGAAATCTTTTTTCTGGTAGTTTGCAAAAACCAGTTCCATGCTGGCCAAAATTGTAAGAAAACAGTCAAGAGAAAAAAGTTAAGAAAATAAAGTTAAGGTAAAAGTCAACAGGAAAAAAATGAATGTCTTTCACTATCCTCCCACCCCACCCCATCCGTCGGTAAAAAGAAGTCAAACATTTGTTTTAACTTTTCCCCTTTGACTTATTTTCTCAACCACCTTTACTCATGGTCTGTGTTCGGACCTGGAGACTTGAAATAAGAGGTCGATATCATTCGTGCGTCATCCCGTTCCTCACAGATTTTTCACCAATCAGGTAAGCGGAGTACAGATTGTTATGCATGCCCACGCAAAGAACGCCAAGTCTTCAAAAATTGCACTCCGAGTATAAGTGATCACAACAATCGCATCACTGTTTCGGTGTGAGAAATGTGAAACTCATAATAACACGGAAGCTTATATAGCGCAATATTCCAATATGCAGGGCGCTCTGAATTTTGCACAATATGGATAAAACAACTAAATTATAAAAACGCTACCCAAACAAAACCTTTACAAAACACACATTACATTGGAAAACGTATAGGTACAACCATAAACTATTAACTAGACAACAATAAAACGGTGGACATAAACATGAGTAAAGCTTGTTTAGAAATACTATAAGCACAATAAGTAACACCAACAATAGTACTGAAACATAAGCAGAACAACCTTAATAGTTAATTGAACAGTTAGATAAGGATGAAGTGCTACATTTTCACTTTTAATGTTACTTCAGCTCCTCTACAACAAACCCATGTACCCTCTTCTAGCTTCACTCGGGTCCGTTCTGCAGTCCAGGTCACAGTAGGGGTCTTCTGACTTTTACCAAAGATTTTTTTTTTGGTTGGTGATAGTTTCGAACATTACTTGTAAACGCAAAATCTGCTTATTAATAAATCCAAGTAGTGACAGATCAGAACTCCCTGATAGAAAAGTAGACCGTCTACACCATAAATGTTAATGAAATATTTGAATTTGTGTGCTTTAAAGAATGGAAGTTTCGTATCCAGAAGCTACACTTTAAGGTAAGCTTGAATTAGAACGAGTTTCTGGTCAGTCGCGCTAAGGCCCAGACATCCTTTTAAAAACAATGCGATTTTAGATTTTCTTTTGCTATGCTTTGTTTACTGGCACGTCTTGACGAGATTCCCTATGGGTGCTATTGAGTCTTTGCAATATTAAAGTATTGAAAGTACGGACCTTGTGCTCTGCGTTGTTCGTTAGGAAATTGTTGTTGCAGGTTTGCAGCGGTATTTTTTTTTAAGCGGTGCTATTCTTGATTTATATCTTTGTATAATTTCGGATTTCGCACCACCTACCAGGATTTTTTATAAACAGGTTTCTACATGTTATCATATGCTTCGAAGGGTCTATGACCCGAAACAGAAAGTTTTCTGCTCCATGTTGCCTTATTATCCTTCAGATATCTTCTTATAAAGTGGTTTTAGCGGAAAATTCCGCGAACCAACTCCTGGTGCCAAGTATAGTTGTAATAATCACTGTAATGTCCACTTCCTGTGTGCAGTGTAACATCACGCTGTATCAGATGTTTTCATGGTGTTATTGGCTTCAGGGTTTGTTTTGGGATTTTTTTTCTCCTTCCACGCACGTCAATGTCTACTGGGTGAAATAATCACATGCATAAATCAGCTTGATCACATGACAACTATATTTGGAAGCTCTTTCGGGGAACCTGGTTTCTCCCCTTGTTGTTATTCTTTTTTTAGCTGTTAGAGGCAAAACAGATCGAGTTTTTGACCAAACTTATGTTGACTGCTGGTGTCCGACGTGTATTTACACGTCTGTGTGTAGCGCCTGCCTATAGTCGCTTCAGGCGGGAAAACGGAATGCATGCTCACAGTTAGAGACGCGCTTTTTTTTTGACTGGTCGCGCTTCTTGTTTACCCACTTTATTGGTCCTTTCCACAGCCGGGTTGCTATGCAGGAGACGAATTTGTCAGGTGACGCTATTCCGCATAAGACCATTATGTTTCCAACTTCATATTTTGTGTGTTGGCAACTAGGCGTGTGATGAACTCAACGTGGGAAAAAGCGGGCCGTCAACCAGACTTACTATAGTTACCCCCTACAGCTAGTTAAGAGGGCGGAACGAGGGAGGGGGCTGAGCTGTTGTCGTCCCTTACTCTAAAATCCAAGCCCTCTCCCCATTGCTGAAGTTTTATGTTTTATGTTGTTTTGACTTTTCTTCACGACACTGTGCATGAGGTCACCAACGCCTGTCATACTCTGAATAAAACTACTTGCTGTGGGATGAGTTTCAGATTGGTGGCCTTCGTGTACTACGCACACATGTTTTCGTGAAAGTGGGGGACGGGGTGAATATCCTTGGGCCCCTTTTCTCGTGAAATTATTCTTAGCAAAGGGGGATTTATAATGTTTGGTCTCCAGTAATAGAAGCGGTTTTTTGTTGAGAGGAAGACCTATCAGGTAGTCAGGAACTCGATTGACTTCTAACGTGACTAAGGACTTGCTAAGGACTTGCTCTGAGTATTATATAATTATAAACTGTCACTATAACGTACAGAAAGTTTGCACCCCTTTCCAAGATAATATTGTTCTGTCGTTCTTATTTTCACTAAACATTTCTTGATTATATTTTTTAGGGTATTTTCTAAAAAGATTAGTCCTCTACATCTACAAGCGTTCAATTCCTACTTGCTTGTTATGAATACACTAATGGTAATACTGACAGAAAATTAATAAGTAAAGAGTGTTACATTGTAGAAGGTTTCCACAGCGCTATTGTTAAGAACCTTGTTTCTTTTACTGTATGTTCACATAGTATTGTAACTTTTCATTCAAGAAAGTTGACAACGTTAGTGACGCACAGAAAGTACATAGAGATAGGAGTAAGAGACGTCATTTTTCATTATCAAAACGCGTAAGATTCGGTCTTCTCCAGCCAATGGGAAGAGGGGAAGTTTGGTTGACATGGAAATGAAAGGATTTCGGGGAGGTTTTAACGCTTTTCAGGGAGTCTAGTTGGAGGCAGCGAGGAAGGAGGACGTATTACTAGTTAGTGAAGCTGTAACGACAACCCCAACAAAGTACTGGCAGCGCTAGACACAACCGTATGCTGACGTAAGCAATCAAGGGAGCCTATCGTACCCATACACGTAGCAAAGAGAGAGTCGAAAGTAAGGAACGTGGCAGGGGTACGATAGGCTCCCTTGATTGCTTACGTCAGCATACGGTTGTGTCTAGCGCTGCCAGTACTTTGTTGGGGTTGTCGTTTGACGATTTTATAGCGCTCTGTCCTCATTTGTTCTTGTTTGAAGCTGTAACGGTCAACCGTTGCTATACGTTCCTCGCTGTGGGCTAGCCCCGTATAACAAATTATCAAACCATTTGTGGTATAACTGAATCTGCTTGTTTCTCGTCGTGGGAAGTTATTGAGCACTTCCACGGCGAGACCTTTTGTCAACTTTCTCGTTTTCTTAGAAAGAGACAAGAAAGTTGTTAGGCCATCGATGTGTAGAGGACCTAACAGCGTAAGCAGTCAGTGTTGTTTCTCCATGTTCCTGCAACTCGACGTGGTTAGTCTAGTAGTAGACTGTGAGTGAACAGACAAAGAGAACATTTTCTACTAATTATGATTGGACGTTCCTCTAGATCAAGGATCTACGAGAAGCGAGGAGTTTATCCTGTGACGGTTGGTCAAGGACACTCCGAGGGTACCGAACCGAACTCTGTACTACGCTGTTTAATCGTTCCGGGAATCCATAGGAGAACCAGGTCGAACTGCTGCGAATCTATGTCGAAGGCGTCGCTGGGTCTTCAGAGCGTCTTTTACTCTGCATTCTGTTCTTCCTGGATCTACGCCCTGCAGATCGAACTTTGGGTTTCTGCGATCGAGTCCCATATATACTCAATACTGTCTTCTTCCGTATGGACTACGACTGCGAACCACTATTGAGTGTGAACATACATTGTGTTGATTATTCTGTTCCTGATTGGATTATAATCCACCGCAAGTAGTTTTTACGAATTGTATTAGTTTAATTGTAGGGTTATTTCACTTCCTGTTCTGAGATTTGTGACATACCTCACGTTACTATTACTACACACACACATGCACCCACGCACACACTTTTACATCTTTGTTCATCTACCTCTTTCCTTCCTCTGTTATCCTTTTATGTTCGTAGTTCAATAAATGTGTTGAATTATCTGGTCGTGTCCGTTTTGATTGAAAAGGGGGGTTAGCTTTAGGGGACTACATTACTTCTCTCTTCCCCAAACTCCAGCTCCCCCGATAAAACGCTACAAAGAGTAATATAAATTGAGGTTTTGTGCATCAAAACAATTTAATCTGCATACCTTGCGTGTTCTCGCTTCTGATACGCATAACTACCGACCAGTGTGCAAGCTATATAGCAAGTCGAGAGAGTATGACTCCTTTGATGCTTGTTATTGTCACTATAGATTGCTGCATGCAATTGACGTCGATGGACATGACTTTGACCATGTCACTATGTCAGCACACAGTTGTAGTCCTACGTGTTTGCCATGAACGATTGAAGTACAGTTGCCTGTGTACGCCTTGGTCTATCAATTACACAGAGCCTTCAAACAAACGTTTATCACACATCCAAACCAAACTCTCTTTTCCATGCATGCAGATAGCGGTCTAGGCTGAAATGCAGAATGAATCTTGGAGTTATAATTAGTTGAACCAGCGATCCAAGGCTGTTCGGGATCTTTGCACAAATTTAACCCATTCTTGGGGTTTTTTCCCCTTGCCTGCAGAAAGATTATGTAAACACCACCAGCGTAAGTGCACATTCTCCAACACCACAGTACAGCCCCGTCTTTCGCTTTGGGGGTCTGTTTTCTGCACGAGACGCGTACATGGCTGTGTTGAGTGTCGTCTGCTAATACACGATCGTGACGTCATGCAGTCTCACTTGCGCTTTTCGAGTTTGACCAGGTGAGCTTTTCCGAAAAAAATATAAATTAACGACTCGGTTTTTCCACTACTCGTAGTTTCGTCACATGATCTGACTATAACATAGTAGCGAAGCGAAGTTTGAACAAACACAGATTCAAGTTCTAAGCTTGTGATTTCAGCTTTAATTTCTGCTGCTGGCTGATGGTGGGCTCATTGGAGCCGGCTCTCAGCTTATATTACTCTATAAGCACAACAGCGAGGGATTGGGGGATCCTTAATAGCTCTGCAGGTAAACCTGTGGATTATTGTGTGGATATAGCTGGTTCGAATCCAACAGTGGTCATAGATTATTTCCTGGAGTGAAACATTGTGCAGACTCCATTTGACCTTTCCCCCAAACAATAAACTGCAGCTGTCAGTCTGGTGGTTATTCAGTGCATAGCTTAGTAATAGGACCCCATCCCCCAACCCCCATAGTGCAAAATCACAAATCACCACGAGGTGGAAGTACTGTCCCTCTAAAACTACCTACCTGAAGGCCATAAAAACTTGCAAGAGACCCTGCACCATCACATTAGCATGGAATTTCATTCAGCTTGAAGGAATGGAGCTGAGTAGTGCAATGCCGTGATGGCCAAGCAACCACTGACATTAAGTTTCATCAATTCTCAGCTGCAGAGTTTGCATGCATGATGGTGTCTTTGCGTTTTTGTGGATTTTTTAAAACAAAATATACATTTTTGTGGGAGGTGAGTTAAGAGACAGTCAAGTGAGATGTGGAGTAGGGCAAGTAGAATGTTTTAGCACTTGTCTGACAGGGCAAGTGAAAATTTTGACCCTGTGTTAAGCCCTGTGAATGATGTCTAAGGTAAAGTAGTGAAGAAGAACTATCGTGAATCACCTTGGTCATTTCATGTCATTGACTCTCCCATAGTCGTATTACTTGATGAAAGCCAAGAGACAAACCATGGATTTGTCCGGCTGACTGTTGATGATGTGTTAAGCTCCATTTGAAAATATACTTGTGCCTGATGAGTCAATGATACATGTGATCTCGTAATTGCTTCTTGTTCTGATTTGACTAGATCTATTTAACTATGTAGTAAGTTTTGGTTCACTACCTCCCTCTCTGAGGCACTAATTAGGTATATCTGGGTCAATGGTCATTTTGTGGCAGACTAGTTGAACTGCCACTAACTGATAAATTTAAGTAATCGGCAAAGCTAGAAAATGTCAAAAATTAATGTCGCATTCCTATGATTATTACAAAATGACACGAGCTGATTCCATCTGTGATATGATACATGCCATACATCATGACACTGTACACTATATACAATTATGCACTCATGCATGCACACAAACACATTTGTTTGTTTTATTATTGCATAATTTTGGTGTCAGTCATTTGTCTCAGTCAATCCATTTTCATGTAATCTAGACCCCTCGTCCTCGAGAGCCTTTGCGTCGGCGCACGACAGTTGTGACCTATAACCCCCATGTGTACGGCTCCCGAGTGCAGGACTATGAGGATCCAGGCACTATGTCTGACCTGGAGCTGCCCTCTTTCCAGCGCGCTGGATATGCCAGGGCCAGCTTACCTGCACTGCGCAGTTCCGCCACATCCTTGGAGCGATCCTTAGGTAAGCATGGCAGCAGTCACACCTACACTGGCACCAGCGACACTGACACATAACTGTTGCAGACACCACAATGCTGGCAATTATTATTGGACTGTTGATGCTGACAACTGTTGGTTATGCCTTGTAAGCTCTTGCTTAATATACACTTCTGATAAGTGCCTACACCTGTCTGAATGGAGTCATGACATCATCCCAACATTGCGGTATTGTGAGTAGAGATGGGTATCTGTGCAGAAAGCCGTACCGCTATCCAGTTTGGTATTTCACTGCCATACGTTTTAATAATACTGGTATACCAGCTGGTGCAGGCAACCAGGCTTGCTTCCTAGCAAAAATCTCCATGGACTAGGTGCATGAGAAAGAGAGGGAAACAACATAATGCAGATAAATTGCTCCCCAACCCTCGAGACACATCTGTGAAGACCTCATCTACTGGGGTGGGGGTGTGGGGTGTTTTAACCATTGAACATTGGTCTAGGGTTCAAGGACAGAAGTGAAGATGCATTTATCTGGAAGCAATGCATCCCACTGAAGGGAAGGCTGTGATTAGCATGCTGCAAATGCCTGCTGGAAACACCGCCACAAGGAGAACCAGGGACATCTTCAATGAAAGCATTACCACCAGAGAGATTGGACCATAAAACAGTTTGGTGATCTATCCCAGCAACTTGTCGATGCGACCATTTGCAGGACACACAGTCCAGGCTGCAGTGTCAAACTGCATGCCAAGGAAAAGGAAAATCTGATAAGGCATCTTATCCGACTTGCTGAGGTTGACTGAAAACCCTACTTGAGCAGCTTGGAACAAGGCCAGTTGCATGTGCTGCCTGCGTGATCCTTTGTTCGCGGTCAGAAATGCCTGATCATCTAGATACACTCTGAGGCATCCCCCCCACACACTCTGCATACCAGTGCATGGATGACCATGGTAAAGACCCATGGAGAGAGCAAGTGGTCAAAGGGCAGAGCCCAAAACTGATACACCTGGTTCATCCAGACAAAGTAGAGCCACTTCCTGTGTGGTGGGTGGATCAGAACATGAAGCATCAATGTGGCGTTTTATTTCAGTTATGCAGCTGACAGAGTGGCTTGCAAATTCTTATATCCGTAAGAGATTAAACAAGAAGGCTAGGCTAGTCCTAGCACCACGTCCGTCACTCACTCTTGCTTTTTCAATAAAAAGGGTGGCCTCGTGTAATCCACATTTATTAAACACTAACACAAAACAGATAACTAATGAAATGGATGAGATAGGAATGAATAAGGAAAAGGAATGGATATGACAATGTTCACACGGCCGCACTGTCAAAAGTTGCAATGCTCATGAGGCACAGACTTAGCTCCAGTACTGAACAGTACAGTCTGTAGGTGCCTTGGCATCTAGCAGTCACAGTGGTGGTGGGCGGCGGCAACGGTGGTGACGATGTGGGTGACCACATGAAGATGATGAAAGCAGATGATGCTCAATGGCAGATGACGACCACAACAGCAACAACAGGAAACAAAGTGTAGAGTGGACGGAACAGCAACGCAGTAGGATGCAGAGAATGGTGGCCATAGGGGGTAGAGAAGACTGACAAACGATGAATCCGTTCCCCTGGAACAGACAGCTTCCAGACTAAGTACGTGCCAGCACAGGCCAGTGACCCACACATACCCAACAAGTCATTGCAATAATAACACTGGGTCAGTAAACATAGCTAGCTGCAACTCAAACTGCGATGAATGAACTGTTAAAAGGATAAATTCACTAACAGGTATAACCAGGAAAAACTACAGGGAAAGTAAGGGGTAATGAGAAAAGGTCATGTTTACATTCACATGCTTAATGCTTGCATTGCTACAGCACATAACGGTTAAACATTTGCAGCTATCATAAAGGGATACAGATGTACCAGACAATGGAAAGCCACAACGGTGGATAAACACATGTGCCCTCAGCCTCTTGGGTGGGTCGGCAAGTTGCACTTGTATCAACAGTGGTCTAAAAATGGTCAGTACAGTTACTAGACCATTATAACTTAGCACAGCGTACCGGTAACCTCTCTCTAGGCTGATCTGTCTTGTTCTGATGTTTTGATGAGCGTTACACACTTGACCAGTATTGCTAAGCTACTGGCCTGTTCACACCCTAGGGACTGTACTAGAGGTGCAATAAATGTACAGAACGACGTGCCGAGAAATACCAAAATCCCCATAAATACAAGCACCTACCCCTAGAGCATAAAGCGGAAATGTAGATACATTTTTGTCACCCATGAATTATAGAAATGGAAAAATACTGGTACTCTATGTCTCCTCGGACAAATGCTTGCCCACTAGCGACAAAAGATGTCATCACGATCGGTGACGTGCGGGCATACGTAAAAGTAAAGTATACTTGATGCATGAGGTAACCGCATGTTGAACAAAAGTTGGGGAAAGACTGGTTAAATGAAGTGAATACAAACTGTGACAGTCAGATCCAGTGATGTCACATAATCGCCTGGAGGGACAGCCAACCAGAATGACGCTGGGGTCTCCATCTGGAAGCACACTTTCTGGAGGAAGTAGTTGAAGGGTGACAAGTCCAGAACAGTCAACTATAATAGCCAGGTGATGAGAGGTTGTGGACAACCAGCATAGCTGACTGGGCAAGCCCCACCACAGAGTGGGACAATATTTCCTGTGCCTGGGGATCCCCCAGCAACCAGAAGGGAGAATTAGTGCAAATGGTGCAGAATGATTGCCCCGCAGCAAATGAAACCCTAACTGGACCACTCTTGGCCCATATTCACTGTGACTGAGTTGTTTCCATGCTCCCCCTGCAAGAGATGGGCTGCTGGCCTGGGGAGGAAAAGGTGCTGGGTGGGGGTGGGGGGTTGCAAGGAAGGGTCTCCTTATGGGACATGCTGACATTGGTGCCTGCACTGGTACTAGCACTGAGGACCCGGTTTCCCCTTGGAGATGGGAGAGTCTGCACTATCGCTTGGGCTGAGGGTGTCTGTGCTGTCCAGACTCATCCCTATGCTTACCAAGAGAAGTAAGCAGGAAGTCCAGTTGTCCCTCTCTGGCAGCAGAAGAAATCTCCCAAAATACTAATAAAATGTATGGTCCAAACAAAAATGTGGTAGTTATGGGGCCAACTCACAGAGCAGGTGCTGAGTTAGGAAGAATTTGTTGCTGCATGGAGGAAAGAGTCTTGTCTGGCCACCACACAGTTACTAAAAGCAGAAGCTGCAACCCAAGTGGAAGCCAGCACCACTGATGTCAGTGTGGAAAAGCATATGCTTTGAAAGTCTGTATCCCAGTAGAAGGCCTTGCCATCAGTGATGCTATCTCCAACTGGTGCCAAGCAGCTGTTTCATGGAAGTCACAGTTACTCCACCAGACAGTCACTGCTGAATGAGCAAGAGTTGCACTGGACAAGAGTGAAAGGTCATCCTGGGACACCAGAAGAGGGTCTGGTTGCTCTCAAACAACATCGACCCTTCCCCCCCTTCCTCCTCAGCCAGGTCCTCCAAAGAGGAAGACTGAAAGGAGTCCAGCAAGATTCTGTCACCACCAGAAGCATGCATCACTCCAGGAATGACCAGAGACAGAACGGATGGGTGACAACTGGAACCCAGACTACAGGCATCGTGACTAGAGGGGCCACTAGACCTAAGAACAGAAGTAGCCTGGGGCGCCAGAAGTACACTCACTGAAAGCTAGCATGTAGGTTCCAGTGAAGATCCAGGTGGGTTGGCTGTAACCAAGTCAACAATGTCCGAGCTAGTTGAAGTTGACCCAGTTGCCCACTCAAGAACTGCACAGAGCAAAGGAACCAGCTCGCTCTCTGCATTTGCTGACTGTCCTGTGGGGAGCATGCCTACTGCATGGAGGCAACTGGTGTGGGTCCACCCCTGCTCTGAAACCAACAGGGGGTGCCCCTGGCAGTCTGCGCAGCTTGGACATGGCAGGCTTCATGGGACATCTGTGCTGCATGCCACTCGGAAGCAAAGCAGAATCCCATGGCTCACAGCCAGGACAATGGACAAATGTCTCAGGGGCACACTGCACCATTGCTTATCCATGTGGCTTCTCCAACAAGGTCACCAACCTGCACATCGCAAGCAGATTCCCATCTTCCCATGAGGTAGTCATCAGCTTCTGTGGTAAAAGGACCAGAACAGGGCTGGTAATACCATCAGGACCAGAACAGGGCTGGTAATACCATCAGGACCAGACACGCTAAATAGCAAGGACCGGACAGATGAGGTTGACTGTTGAAAGCTAGATAGAGAAACAGTAGCAAATGCAGAGGAGTGTTGTGGAAGATAAGAAGGAGCAGGCAAGTTACACAAACAACAGCAGCACCAACCAAACGTGACAGCTCTGAAGGGTTGTGCACTCAGAAAAGACACAGGATGCACCCATTGATGGGATGGGTCATGTGGCCAGCCTGGGCTGTGCTCACATAAAGGGCAGAGGAGGACCAATACCCTGGTTTCGCTGTTTGTATGGGATGACTGCACATGCTTTGCTCACTGGAGAAAGCATTTGTGGGTCATGGTAATGTGTGTGATATTATGAATGACTCTGGTTCATCTGCCACCATTTCCATCAAAAGAAAATGAAATGCTTCAAACACCAGTTGCTGCAACACACATGACTGTGTAGGCTGTCAACAAAAAACTTGTTTTACTTTTTTCTTATTTTGCTGCTATTACAGGAAAAAAACAATGCAGTACGTTATCTGTGTTTCTTATCAATGAACAGAGCCATTTAAGCTGTTGCAATCACTTGATTTTCTGCTTTGGGTCTTTTGCCATCTAGCTGTTGGTGCAGAAGGTAGCATGTTAAGAAACAGCAGCAAATAAACAGTGTCCACAGTACAAAACAGTTCACTGATCCCGAGGTACAGATGAAAAGTCATGGCCTAGTATAAGTGTAGATACTGACTAGAAAAAACATGACAACCATAGCAATGCCAGCAGCTATTACATTAGTGCTGACACTGATCACACAAATATTGAAAGACAGCAAATCTAACCCATGAACAAAAGGTAAGCAAAGCTGGCAATTAAGCAGCTAAGACACTTACTCCAGTACATGTAATACCAATGTATCCAGTTTTGTAATAACAAAGCTGACTATGTCAAAATGAAAAGTTAAATACTATGAAGTGATGGCTCGACAATCTGCAGAAACCAAAACAGATTTGTTATAAATCTTCCAACTTGATCAGTTTAACAATTTGCTGTTTGCCAGGGTTGGTCTTCCTGTTGTTTCGAGATGAGACGAAGAAGGCTGTGCTACCCAATGAGATTACATCACTGGACACAGTGCGGGCTATGTTTGTACGAGCCTTCTCTGAGAAGCTGACCATGGAATTCTTAGACTCACCCAAACGGAAAATTTACATACTGGAGGCAGCCACAAATATCTTTTTTCAGCTGGAGGATCTTCGGTAAATACATAGAGCAGGATGGCATGAAGTGTTGAAGGCCTTGAAGAGAACCGATGGACAGATTATAGTTTTTCACTATCCTTTTTTTAAAAAATGTTATTAATATTATTCACTTAAAATGAAGCATCTGAAAAGATTTTGCATTCATTCCTCTGCTGGTATTTTTAAATCATGAGAAGGGAATATTTAGCTTTGTAAATACAGGAGAGTCTTGTGTTAACCAGACAACTGTTGTCATCTGTTTCCTGATGTTTTGTCACTCGTATACCAAACAGTAGTGAGAAACAAAATGGCAGTCTGTGAAGTAGCCTTTTCTTCTGTCACTCAAAGCATACTTTATAGCCATAAATCTCTTCATAACGGTAGCTAAAGTATTTGAGAGGAATCTCTTGACTCTTTACTGATTACTCTCTGTTAAGAATAACAGCCAAAAAGAAGCGTTAACTAGTTTCTTATGTGCTAAGAATAACAGAGGAGCAGTCTCCTTTCCCCCACTACCTTCCCCAGAACTTAAGACCAGTAACCATCATTATAGTGTATTGGGTACACACCAGCAAAAATAAATTTCCTGATGTGTATGTCAACTTGCACAACAAAAAATTGGTTTGGGTGGAGGGGAACATTCACCACATGCTGTTTGCTCTCTTTCCTCCCCAACTACATAAGGAATTTGACTTGGGGAGAAACAACACTAAAGACAGAATTTATTTCAAACTACAATACTAAAACTATATCATTTCCTCAACCCCAACATGACTTACTATACCAAAATTTACCCACCCTCTCAAACAAAATGCGCTGACAATTTAACCAGGGTGTAACACAATACCAACATGAAAGAGGTGAAGAGAGAAGAGGAGATAAAACTATAGAACAAAGAGAAAAAGCAAATGGAAAAAAGGGAATGAGGAAATAACACAGGTAAAGGGAAGAAGGTGAGTAAGATGGGTAAAAGGGTGAATGGTGGCCTGAAAATGATACCAAAACTTTGTAAGAACATGCGACCACGATGTAACTGTCCTATCTCCCTCAAAAGCTCTCTCTTTACAACTATGGAGCATATGGTCAGTGCTCGTCTTCCCTGGACTGAATCCGAGGGTTTGCTCTGCTCTCTACGGTGTGGTTTCCGACAGGCCTGGAGCACTGTCGATCACTTAGTTCATTTTGAACCGTTCATCTGGGATGCCTTTGTCTGAAAGGAACATGTTGGGGGTCTTCTTTGATCTGGAGAAGGCCTTCGACCCGACCTGAAGGCGTGGCATCCTGATTGACCTTCACAGCTTTGGTTTTTGCAGTGATTAGCCAATTTTTGTTCAGAATGGATGGGTGTTTTCAGAATTCAGAACTTTTTTTATTGAATCATCGGTTCATTGTTGGGCTGGGTTCTGTTTTTGTCAGACTCTTGTCCTCACGACATTGGTGTCCCCCTAGGGCAGTATTTTGTCCCCCACTCTCTTTCATGTAAAGCTAGATGCCATTTTAAAGTCAGTTCTTTCTGCAGCTGAGCCTTTGTATGTTGATGACTTTGTTTTATGTGTCCATGGCAGGTATCTCCCCTGCCTCGAACGTCAGCTGCAGCTCTGTGTAAATAGTGTTCAACGTTGGCTCTCTTCTAAGGGTTTTACATTTTCCATTGCCAAGTCTGTTTGTGGGCATTTTTGTAAACTGCGTGGTCACTTTCCAGAGCCCATTAGTATTGATGGTTCAGTGCTCCAGGTGGTTAAAGAAGAGAAATATTTAGGGGTCATTTATGATCGCAAGTTTTCTTTTTTTAGGTCACATCCGGTCCCTTCATACACTGTTCATGAGGGCACTGGATGTTTTGCTTGTAGTTGTGTGCACCAAGTGGAGCACGGAGCGGAGCCCTGTTCTATGTTTGTACCGTTCTTTGGTCCAATTCAGACCAGATTATGGTTCCATTGTGTACAGTTCTGTCTGTCCTTCTTACCTCAAACTTCTTGAAACTCTTCATCATCATCATGGCCTCCGGATTTGTCTGAGGGCCTTTCACGCTACACCCATTAACAGCCTGTATACTGAGGCTGGCGAACCCCTCTTTCTCTGCGCTGCCTCACTCTTATGATCAGGTATGTTGCCAAGCTGAGGGCACGTTGGGACAACCCTGCTTACTCTGTTGTTTTTCGACCTTTGCGTGCTTCTTTGTACAATCTTCGTCCAAAGGAGCCACGGCCTCTCTTTTTCCCCCTTTCTCACTGTTATGATTTTTGGCGGCTCGTTGCCCTAACCAATCAAAAGAAAGAACAGCTTGTTACTGTCAACTTGATTTGTTTGGAGGAGGCGGAGATGGCCAAGCAAGGGGCAAAGACAACCCCCTCCCTTCCCCGGGTGGCCCCAATGTTATGGTTTTCGCGGCTCGCTGCCCTACCCAATCGGGAGAGAGTGTGGTGGAGCGAGGGAGGTGGTTGGGTGAGAGCTGAGGTTAACCCCCTTCCCCCCAGTTGACCCGTCACCCTGAACGGGTGGCTGGGTGGGAGGTGGGGGTAAACAACCCTCCCAACTACAGCCCACCATCCCAAACAGGTAGACAGCCATTCGCCCTTGCTAGTAAGTTCGTGTCCCGGGCTATAAAGGCAGCCGCCCGCTAATTGGAAATTGCTGAATACACCCAACAGTTCTGGGGTAGTTACATTGTGTAGTGGAATAATCTATGTTGTAACTGTAAAATAAATAGAATAGTATATTATTGGTGACCTCTTTTATTAAGTTGTGCACGTGACAAGTAAGGTGGTGGGGCTTGAGCCGGTGTGGGAATTCACAAAATTGGGCAACGATCGCATTGTTAGTTTCCCCCTTCTTGACACATATTTATGTTGTTGTAACCCTAGTTGGCGAGCAGGCTAGTGGAAACATATAAATGCAATACCCCTAGACACATGACAGAGTATTACCAAAACATTCACCTGTCTGCCTCTGCTATTCCCCTTTACCAACTTGCTTCCAGATCTCTTCCATATCCTCCCTGGATCCTGCTGCCTCTTGACCTCGCTGCTTTCTCCAGGTCATCTACCTCTGATCTGCGTTATCTTCGCCACTTTCACAAACTTCTTTCTGACTATCCTGGCTTCTGCTGCATCTTTACAGATGACTCCAAACTTCCTTCTGATGGTTGAGTCGTGGCTGCAGCCATCCCTTGCTTCTCCTCTCACACACTCATGACCCGCCTCAGTGATCACAGTTCTGTCTTCTCTGCCAAACTTTCTGCCATCCTTCTGGCTCTCTCCCATGCTCACCACTCTGCTGAGAAAAACTTTCTGATGCTGGCATTCTGGGAAATACACGTGTTGACTGAGCTGCCAAGCAGGCTCTTTTCAGGGCCCCATCATCCTCTCTTCCATGCCTTCCATTGACTTTCACCCTCTCATTTCTTCCTACATCTATTCTCTTTGGCAAGCACACTAGGACATTCTGTCTTCTAACAAACTTCATTCCATTCTTCCATCTCTTTCTGCTCATGTATCATGAGGAGCCTACACAGACAGACGATGTTGTCCTGACACGTCTACGACTGGGACATACCCATCTCATGCACCCTTTCCTGCTCGGCTCAGAACCACCCCCCACCTGTGCTTACTGCAATGTGCCAACACTTACTGTTTTCTTGTTCTCATTTTAGCCAGGTCTGTTAGTGGGATTTTATGCCCCCTTCTTTTCCGACATGTTTGTACTGCATGTCGGAAACAAACTTTTGGACTCCTGCACTGTAGGACTTTTTACATGCAATCCATTTTTATTATCGTATTTAAGCCTGCTCTGATTTTTACCTGTCCTTTTTCAGTTTAGTCCATTTCCTTTTACCTCCATGCTGTATCCTGTCCCGCCATGATATGGCCTTCGGTGCAGACATGGCGTAAAACACCAATACTCACTGAACCACAGCACAGAGATGACTTGACCATCATACAAATTCAAACCAACAAACTAGGACAGCTCAATCCCAGTAGTAGTGTTTTGTTTATATTTTCAGTTCATCATTGAGTACTAAAGAGTTGGGAGGCGGGGAGCGGCATGGGTTCCCATAGTTTTGCTGAAGGTCATTTCTATTCCCCACTTTAACTTCCCAATGGTGTACATGTTCAGGGTGCAGGTTTGTGCTAGCTACATACACAGGGTGCCGTGTCTGAATGCTTAACGTAGCTGAGATACACCTATGAATCAACAGAAATAAAGCGTATGTGCAAATGCAGGAAAGCTGGGCGGTGTAACACCATTGCAACTAATTCTAGCAGATTGGCAAAAGCACCACCCACAAGCAGTCTAAGGAAGTTACCACTGTGCAAAGATTTCACCGCTCTAGCATCTGCACAACATGGCTCCTTTAGCATGGTTAAATATTCCCTTCAGACATGAGACAGATTTTCACTTGCCAACCACGTGATCTCCTGTCACTGCAACACCATTATCAGTTCTTTCAGTTGGTCTGTGACAGTAGTCTAATCAATCCCAGATGGTGGCCAGCGCATTCCTAGAGTGTAGTCAGTGTCAGTGTGGGTCAAATTGACTTTCTTTACACATCAATCTAAGCTAGATCTACAAATCAACTATCATACAAATCTGTCATCAGCTGGTATGCACAAACAAGGTCCTCGTACCTTGCTCAAGACTCCGTGTGTACAGTGATCACTTTTCCAGGACATACAATTTTCCTCACTTTTCCTTCGAACATGGGTAGCAGTTCTTCAGGGCTTTTTCTTTTGGGTCCTTGAGGGAAAAATTGTGCTACATCTTTGGTCCAAAGGAGATTGATGGTAGGAGTATGTGGACCTATGAAAGTCTATGCAGAGATGATAGACAAAGACCAAAGTCTATATAACAGCTTTGAAGGGAAAATCTAATACCAACATGCACTTTAATGTGGGCCATTGTCGTGAGGGCAGTGCCCATCTCTCCCTCACTTCCTTACCTTCCTTGACCTATGGGTCGGACACCATTCATAATTTTTTCTGTGATCGGGACTATCCTGTATTCATTATACAGATTTTTTTAAATTTTATGACCATGTTTTTTGTTGCTAGTGGTGCTGGAAATTAGGAGATATCGAAGGATTTTTTTTGTCTGGGTGTGCTGGTGGAGGGAAGTCAAGAGAAAGAGAGAAAGAAGGACTAAAAAATAGTAATAGGAGGAGGCATGGACAGTGGAGAAAGGCATCAGAAGATATGCATGCAAAATTATGCGTGTATTCACAGGAAAAATGAGTAATTATGCTGTCTTTCTACCATCTCTGCACACAACCCTACAGCTATTGACTGAAGAATGGTTGTTGTGCATCCAACAGGGACATTAAGGACCGCACTGTGTTGAAGATCCATGAATGCGAGAGTACAGAACCACAGCGAGTCAAATGTCATCCAGAAGTCAGAGGTCGCATTGTGCAGAGTACCAGTTCTCTCTCTAGACCCTCCTCTCGACAAGGCTGTCCTCCTGGTTTCATACCAGTTTATCAAAGTCAAGAAGAGGTGAGTTAATTTTGCATGGCTTCCTCTTAATTTCATTTCAGTTTATCAAAGCTGGGAAGAGGTGAGGTACATTTTGCATAGTTACTATTACCATTACTACAGGTAGAGAGTCAATCTAGCTTCTATATTTTACCTTACATGGTTTCAGATTGCAGTTAACGTGGAAGAATCCATACATGTAAATCTGTAGATTTTCCATAACTTTTTTCCCTTAATGAATTGGGGGCTATGATGTGTCAGTGATTTGCTTCTGGAAACTAAAAACAGTTCTTCAGGTTGTTTCTCACAGCAGTGTTTCTATGGAACAGGTCTTTCATATAGGCCAGGGTTGGGGAAGTTTTACAGTTTTCAGTTTAGTGGGCTTTTGAAATTCGATAGCCCACTGAAGTTTCCACTAGCCCAGTTTTTTTCTTTTGTGTGTGTGTGTTTCAGCATGACAGTTTCAGCAACACATTTTAAAGATTACAGAAAGAAATAAGTACTGTTGAAACTCTCAGTCTCGAACATAAAATCATTTTTAAAAATTGAAGTGATGCTTTCCTCAGTGATTCATATCCATATACATTTTCTGGTCATCAGGTAGGTAATGGCTAACAGTGATGCCTGCTGCAGCTGGCATACATTAAAAACATCATCTGACAGCCTAGTGATTTATTATTTTCAATGGCCCAGCAAGATTTTTATTGTCTGTGGGCCACCAAGACATTGTATTTCCCCATCCCAGGTGTGAACCTGCACATGGACAGGATAGTGTTCTCAGTCTCCCCCCCCCCCCCCCCCCCCCCCCCCCCC
>SMGT01013143.1:270777-299516 GCA_004794575.1 Lanistes nyassanus | reverse complement strand
AATTATACAGTTCTTGTCCTTCAGCTGATGTACATGCCAGCCTCATGACCATGCAGACTTGCATATCCGGTGTCAAAGCATGGATGGTCCACAACAGACTAAAGTTGAACGACGGAAAAACAGAGGCTCTTCTCTTCAGTAAAAGAAATGCTGGAGTGACAGAATATCCCACGGCAGTTCGGATTGGTGATGTCGACATCCCTTTCGCCGACTCTGCAAGAAACCTCGGTGTTATTATTACCTCTAACATGACACTTGACAAACACATTTCCAACATCTGCAGATCCGCTTATTCTGAACTCAGAAAAATCAGCAGCTTCCGTCACCTTCTGTCCGATCAGGTTGCAAACCCATTTGTATGTGCCTACGTTCTGTCTAAACGCGACTACTGCAATTCCTTGCTAGCCGGCTGTCCTCTATATCTGCTACAGAAGTTACAGAAACTTCAAAACTCGGCCGCTCGCCTTGTCCTGAAAGCGCGCAAAACAGACCATGCCACACCTCTCCTCCGCACTCTGCACTGGCTCCCCATTCAGGCTCACATCGACGACAAGTTGTCTACTCTCTGTTTCAATTTTTTCACCGGTGCATGCCCCAACTACTTTTCAGAACTTCTTACAATCTACACTCCAGTGAGACAGCTCCGCTCCTCTTCCGACGATCGCATTCTCTCATAACCCCGCATCAGGACAAAAACATATGGACAGCGCATGTTCACCTTCTTGGCATCCCCCCAATGGAACTCACTTCCCCACAACATTCGCCACTCCCCATCACTACAGACTTTCAAACGTAACTTAAAAACTTTTCTTTTCCGCAAGTATCTTGACTGACGTCATGACTGCCTGTCTGCATTAACCTACAACTTCCTCTATTATGATACTTTTCCACCCATCTGTGACTGAAGGACGATCTATATCCCAACCTGTGTTTCGTTCATCTCTCCCTCTGTGTGTGTGTGTGTGTGTGTTTCGTTGTTTTCAGTGAGTATGTGCCTCGTCCGCGCGAAGTGTGCATGAAATGTGTTCTCGCGCGTTACAAATCAACATTTTATTTATTTATTTTACTTATTTAAATGGATGTCAGATGGAATATTTATTGCCGACTTCCCTTTGTTGCTTTGTTGTTAGGAGCACCTTCAGTCTCTTTTCTAGATTTAAAACAGTTCTTTTGCGCTTCTCAGTGGATTTTGTGTCGACATTTGATGTTTCTCAGTGAACATCTTTGCAAAAAGAAATCTGCCTACCTTTTTCCGCTTGACCAGGAAAAGTGGTATAGTGTGCAGAACCAGCTTGTTTCATTGGTTGGTGGGCAGGTTAAAGAGGGAGTTGTAAATGGAAGGTCATTTATATAGAAAATAGTCTCCGCAGAAATTTTTATGTCGTATGCTAGATGAAGTTGTATATGGGAAGGTCTTATATGGGAGGTTTTGCTGTAAAATACTAAGGGGCGATTGTCTTTGCTGTCTGTTCACTTATATATTATTATATCTTTAATCTATATGTATATCACACTAATAATGTATTTTTCCACGAGGTGTTAATCTTACATGTTGTTAAGGCTATTCTGTTCCTCTGACTTAAGCTGTGGGCGAAAAATCATCACCACCACGTTTATTAGACAATCTTTGCTACTTGTAAAGTTTCCAAATAAAATGGCTGTTCACTCGATCACCTTTCTTCCTCCAGGGGGGAATAGAAAAAAAATGGTTTCTCTTTACAGATGGGCTTATATCAGCCATTAAAACACTCAGCCCCAGAACAATAATCTGACAGCAAAGTTCTTTTTGCTGCTTTCATTGTCTTTGTCTCCTTATGTGCCAGATGCCATAGGGACTAACTTTTTCATGACAAGAGTTATTGTCCTTGCTTGGTCAGAGTGACCCTGCCTTAGTTTCCAGTCTTGGTTTAACTAAAGGGTCTTTGATTACACTGCTTAATTTTGTTTTAGATCAGTTTTCAATTATGTTGAATGACCAGGATGTAAATGGACATTCTAATGCAGTTTAAATATTTCAGTTCTAGAACACATTATGTATCCACGGTCTATTATTAACTTTAACATAAATTTTAAATCTTTCAATTGCTTAATATGAACTGGACAAGGACAAAAAACAGTCAATATAATAAAAACAATACATTTTAAACAATATTTTTATTAGAATAATGCAAAATATTGTTTAACAGCCGTGCACTACATCAAGTCTTGGAAACTGAACGTGCAATAATATGTGCTGCAGGTTGCCAAGACACAGAGCTTGCCTATCTCAGTTTCTCACAACTACCAAGACCTCATGCAGAAGGAGCATGTCCAGTGGGAGATGGAGCAGGAGTATGGTCAGAGACGTTCACGTTCACGTTCACAGACACCAGAACCTGCTGAACGTCCACGATCTTTATCAACTGGAGGAGCAAGAACAAGATTTTCACATTCACCTGATCGCCTGCCAACCCCAGAAAGACCCCAGCATCTTAACCCAATCCCAGAAAACCCACGTCTTCTAGCCAATGGTTTTCGAGAAGCAGTGGTTAATGGGAATTATGACAGTCTGCCTGGGAGACACCCTCAAGTACTTCACTCTTTTGGGCCCCCTACTGGTCATCACCCTCAGCCACAGGGAGGGAGGATACTTTCGCCGCATCCAGTAGAGGCCCCCACTTTTGGCAGTGTTCATGCAAGCTATGCACAACCCCAGGCCTACATTACACACAGCACACGAACAGGACCATCCACTGGGCCTCACCATGCAACTGTGCCCCCTTTGGAAGGAAGTAAGATGTTTTAATCCTCCTTAATTGTTTCCTTGCACTTTTGATTTTCATGTCTCTTGGTCTGGAACATTTTTGACTGCTAGCCAGGTTTGTTGTGTTGGGGATTTTTTTGTTTGTTTTTTGGTGGGGTTGGGTCTTAACAGTTTTCATTTGCAAGTTAGGTAACTGGATACAAATAATGATTATTTTACATTTTTGAATGGTATGAATATGTTCAGTGTATTTGTAATTGAGCTTCGAATAATTTTGTCTGCTTTAAAAAAAATTAATAAAAATTGTGATTCTTTTGCATAATATTTAACCATAAAGGATTTTAATTTTATGTTCAATCATCAGCACTGTAGAAAATCTGACACGGTACATCCAAAAGATCAGAGTATTTTCTGAATGTGTAGATGAGATTTGAAAGCACTGCTGTGGCAAGGGCTAATCTACTGACTAATGCCAAGTTCTGTAGTCAGTCATGTCTCTAGTCATGGTAGAGCCTAGATATTTGAAAGTTTCCATTTCTTCCAGATCGTCTTGATTCATAGTGATCCCTGCCCGTGTGTCATGTGTTGTTGCTTATCACTTTGCTTTTCTCAGAGCTCACTGAGAGCCCGGACTCATGCGTGTCAGTTCTTGCAGTTCTTGGCTGCTACCACCCAAAATGTTGATGTTATCAGTGAAGCACAGGGTGGAGACAGCTCTTCCTCCTACTGAGAGAGTACCTGTGTGTTTGTAGCAGGTGTCATGCATGATCTGTTCAAGGAAGAGGCTTAGGAATACTGCTGACAGCATGCAACTTCATTGAACCCCAATTATGTTTGGGAAGAAGTTGCTTACCTGATTAGAGTTAAAGCACTGCTCAAGTTTTTAATGTTAAACAACTGCAGTACATGCCAAAGACCCTTGTGCCATTACTCTGTTGAAGGCTTTCTTAAAGTTGAAGAAGTTGTGGAACAGGTCAGTGTGCCAATGTCAGTGGAATATTTGTATATGTAAATAAATAACTGAAAGCAAGTGTCTGTTAATATGTGGCCCATGTTATTATCCAGGAAAATGCAGGCTGGTATCTGGCTTGATCTGGAAGTCATACAGCTGCTTGAAGTATTCAGTCCATCAGTTTAGGACTGCCAAGCTTTCTGTCAGCAGCTCTCCTTTCTCGATCTCAGTCATGATGACCTGTTCTGTTCTGCTTTGGTGAGCTTTTCTAAGGTATCATGCAAGTTTTCTGTTGCCCTTCTGTTTCCAAAATTCTATGGTCTTCCACTGCTTTTGTCAAGATTTGTCAAGATTTGTCAAGATTTCTTTATTAATCTCTGGACCCCAGATGGTGGGGGGAGGGGGGAGACATTAAGGATGGGTAAAGGAGTTTGGTACAACCAGAAAAAGAGATGGGTTCAAGTGTTACAATGACGGAAAAGTATCAAAAGCATAGTACATGATATATATACATATAAGTTCATCTATCAGAGCTACACGACTCTTTCTTGATAACTGCAATAAATTTCAAAACATTTGTCAATTTTTTTCTTGTTCTGTACATTAAATAAGATCAAACTTTACAATTACAGATGATGGAAAAATGCTAAAACTTCAAAAACTCAATAAAGATGAAGATTTTCAACCAATACATTTTTATCAAACAAATATCAACATACATTGTTGAAAGATAATTCCTAAACAGGCTGTCAAGGTTGCACATATTCTACTTTTCTGCAGCCAAGATAACCATCAGGAGATGTTTATCTACACTCCAAATTAACAGTATAACGTTTTACATGGTATACTAGCATGAGGTAGGAAAGTAACAAGGACCCATTATGATTAATAACCATAATCCAAACGGGAACAGAATCATCCACTGAAGGGTTTACATTTCACAAACACTCTTCACAGACACAGTTCACATGAAGAGTGTTCGCAGGAGATAAGTTTCTGTCATCGAATTTCAGAGTCCGATCCGGATAGCGAGGTTTCGGCGAATGTAGAATAGTACTAGTGCAGTCACCTTGCCACGACCTTGTAGCAACTGATGACAGAGAGACGACTTGGTCCCTTGCAGATCCCTGGTCTGGAGAAAGTCCTTAGCATGACTACTTGGAATGTTCTTCTAGACTGCTCCCTCACTGTTTTCTGGAGGGTAACTCCAACATAGAGTAACAAGTACTTGAAGAGCCTTCCCCCTCGTTTTAACGGTTAAACCACCTTCATACTGATGGCCTAACTAAAGCTTCTGACGCTTTCAGAAGAAAAGAAAGCTGACAAAACTTGTCGTGGAAGATTTCAATATCTTTGCATGACAAAAGAAGAGGATGCGGTTTACACTGATAACCATTTCTTATGTTGCTATAATGAGTCTAGTCCGCAACAAGGAAAAAATATAGCAACCAACAACCGTTATATAGCTTCTCCAACAAGGTACATCCTATCTCCTTGCTGCATCCAACTAGTCTCCCGACTAGACATTAATTCCTCCCCAAAATCCGTTTACATCCCACCTGACCTAAACTTTCCTGTCTTCCCACTGGCCGAATAAGTCTGATTTCTATGTATTTTTAATGTTAAAAGACGTGTTCTCCTTTCTATATTTACGTATTCTCTCTGCGTAACTAAACCCGTTGGTACGTGTGATGTCAACTTTCTTGCATGATAAAATCACATTAACGAATGGACATACAATGATAATATTCACAACAATAGCGCTGGAAAAAAATGGGGATGGGGGTTAGGGGTGGGAGTTGGTGGGAGATAGGAATACGTGTGAGCTATGACTGTAGCTCGCTACAGACCGGTGTAGCTCACTACAGTGACAGCTGAGCTGGGTGCATATGGAGAGAAATAGAAACAGCTGAGCCATATGAGAACTCGGTGTCGCAGCAGCCCATTAAGTAACATGCTATGCCATGATCAGTCTCTTTAAAGGCGTCTTCTGTTAGATAGTCCCTGGGTTCTGCTGAATCTTCACAGATGGATCTAAAAACTTAAAGCCATCCCTTCCTACAGATCCTCACAGACCCTTCTAACCTTTCTGGCCAGTCGTTACCCCATCTTTTCTGCTGAACACTTTGCTCTGAAGCATGTTAAGTGCTGTAGTGAATAAAACTTCAGTATCTTCTCATATTCACCTTCAGCACTCTATGCACTGTCTTCCCAGTGTTTAAATCATCCTTCACCCATCATTTAAAATAAAAATTTAATTACCCTTACTTGAATGATTCCATGAAAATAATTTGCTGTTTTTCAACTATGTCATTAAAGCAGTGCAAGAAAACGGTTCTTCCAAAGGACATAAATCGGCAACATGAATCAATTGCCCATCACATTATGATGGAAAAAATGTTACAACAGGCTGTTACTACTTGATTTTTATTTACATCACCAGTTGCAGCATTTAGTGCTCCAAGACCAAAGAAATATATATTGTCACAATTTTTTCATTGCCAGAGTTTATATTTTAGGACAATGCATTCACATTTGCAGCAAAAATGGCACTTTAATTGTAAGATGATTGCAAATATTTTAATATTACAAATAGTAATACTACTGAGTAAACATTGTAAACAGGTTGCCAGGAAAATCCATTTGAGTTAAGCATTTTGGACTTTCTTGAATTTCGTCCATGCTTGGATTATTTTAATTGTATATTTTATTGTACAATAACCAACTTTAACAGATCACTTCCTATGCCTACATTGATTTCCACTGCATTGTTACTGCACATAAGATTTGTTTCTTTAACTACTTATCACAGAAATAAATGTTTCAATTTTTACAGGAGATGGAAACAGACCTTCCATACAGTCCCACCTTTACACTTCCATGTCTGGAGGTATATCATCTGCCTGTGTTGGTGGTGTTCCTCAGTGCTCCACTGGCTACCATGTACCATCAGACAGAGAGCTGCCTGCAAGGGCACAGAGTGTCACATCACAGGACCCTGAAACAAGGTACAGAATATGCTTTCATCAATTCTTTATTCATAGTTTCTGGTTGGTTTTGCATCATTTACCATCTCCTTTGCTTTCATATCAACCTGAATTCTGTGTATGTTATCACATACTACTGCATGTATCACAGTCAGCAAATGCCAGAAATACATGTGATCAAGGCATTCCAGGTAGAACAGATTTTTTTTATCAGTTATGAACTTCTGGTATTCAAAGAGTAGCTGCGGATAATTATTGTTCATGGAATGCAGGGAGTTGGGGACAAAGAAGTATATAAATTGTGTACATCTCCTATAGTGACTAAGCTTACTGTCCCATGGGTTGTAGAGATTCTGAGCACTGTGCTGGTGTGGGTGTAAAGTATGTTTTTTTAATATAAATGTGAAGCTGTCTGGCAATGTTAATTTTTCTTGGATGGGGTTTGAGGGTTATTGTGTGCAGGATGTGTAATTTTGTAGCAGCTTTTTTTTCCAAATATGTATATTCTCAGTTGATTCCACTCATCTGATTGCTGTCACCATTTCTGTGCCTGATAGTTATCACTGAAACAGATGCCAAAGTTTTAATGAGAGTAAGATGGTGGAACATTCAGACTGACATCATGCTGGAAGTAAATGATCTTGATTACTGAAGAGACAGGATCAACTCAATAGTAAGTGTTGGTCTGCCTATTTACAGAAATCGCATGGAGAAGATGGAGGCACAGCTGGCCTCGCTGGCTGCTTGGGTGCATCATTGCCAGACACCTACAGAAAACATTCGCCGAGGACCTGGCAGCAGCCGAAGTATGAGTTGCACACAGTCTGATGGAACAGACACACTTCCCGGCTCCACTGCCAGTAGTATGCTTGACTGCCTCTCTCGTCCATTGCCTTTTAATATCCTGCACTGGTTGGTTGAAGGGACACATTTGGGTGCTGGTGTACATAAGTGCACACAAACAAGAAAGTATGCTCACTGTAGGATATATTTATATAGTGCCAGTTTTGTGCTTGCCTTTTTCTTGCTCAAGCTTTTACAAAATCAGAATCCAGTACCGAGTTCTGGGACCCTCAAGGCTACAGGAATCCCTTAACTCTTTGGGCCCGCAGGGACCCGCATGGCTAGACCTATGTAGAGGCCGCATAGATTTACACGTTTTACAAACAATACCGCTTAAAAACTACCATACAGTAATATATTTTACATATTTAGAAAGATCTTTTCTTCGGCATCACAATGGAAACAATACTTTTAGTTAAAAATATTAAATACCACTTACTATTTGGTGCCAAATGTAGTTACTTTTTGCACACACAACAAACGAAACACTTGTATCCATTGTTACGACGGAAGTAGACCTGGACAGCAGCTACACTAAACCTCGTTTGGCAAGCCGAAACTGTTTCNAAAACTCATTTAGACAGTGCAGGGGAAACAACCGATGATAGAGCTTTACAATGATACAAAGTTTACTTCCCTTTTACCGCTAAATGCGTCGCTGCAAAGTTTTGAATTTGTCATAAGTTTGTCGACACCGAGACCTCATGGGTCAAGTAGGTCGTCGTACGTTAGCTGACCCCATGGGATCCATTGAATTAAAGTTGTGTATATCTTTAAGAAGGCCCATCCTTCATGACATTTTCCCATGGCCCCCAATAGCCTCTCAATGCTCCTAGTGTGTGTGTGTGTTTATATACACAGACTGTATAGATACAGTGTACTGTTAGGATTTAAAGTACTTGTTTCAATATGTTTTGTGGGGGGGGAGGTTGCATCCATCCATATTTCTAGATAACAGCTTGTATTCATCTAGTATATATACCCACCCCATGCTTCCCCATGTTTTGCATTTGTGTGTAATACAGTTGGGTCTCAATTTATAAACTTAACTCGTTCTGGCGCATGGTTTGTAATAAGAATAGTTCCTAAATTTCCCATACATTTCTATGGGAAAAATTTTAATTGGTTCCAGGCCCCCACCCCTCCACCCACCACCCACACACACACACACACATTTTAAAAAAATTTTTTTTTTAAAGAGAAAAGAAAGATACAACAAAAGGAACTTAGCCAAGCAAGAGTTAGACAACAAGTCAAAGTTTCAGGGCATGGCCTCTTCTTCAGGATGGCACAAACAGACAACAAATAAAAATAACTTAACTGACAAGGATGCTGATCATGCACAGTCGATGTACAGGATGAGAATGTGGGAAAGGGAGACGAAGCATAGGAACCAGAGCATGCCAATCAGTGGGGAGGAGTACTGCAACCAATAGAAAGATGTGGGGGACAGTTGGAATAAGGTGTCCAAGTAGTAAGAGATGTTTTCAGTGGGGCATTTCATTTTTTTAAAACTCACCAGTAAAACAGAAGATGCTGAGGTGTGGAAGAGATGGAGGGAAATGAAGGGGTTTTATTTACACAGTCACTGTCACAGTTTTTGAGGTTCACTCAGAGTCCTCCTTTTCCACACTGGTTGGGTGTGGAAGACTAAGTTCTTGTTCAGAAGAAGAGGATGATGGAAAGGGTTTTCCCACTTCAGGCCCAAACTTTAGCTTCTTGGCAGCAGATGGCAAAGAAAAGAAGCTGTCCAAAGTTGTCTGCTTCTGTCGTTTTCTGAACATCGTTCCGAAGTAGAGCATGGCATTGTCAGGGTGCCTCTGCAGGAGTTCAGTTCACAAATTGCGTCATGGTTCATATTTCGATTCACGTTCTGATGCAAACAAAAGTTCATAAATCAGAACATTCACAAATAGGTGGTTTTTAAGACCAACCCCACCGTACACGCAATAGAACTCCCAAATGCACAGCAAAATTCCACAACGGAGATACCCATAGTACATCTACTCAAGTTAGAAAAGAATAAGTATATTTTAAATGCTCTGCAAAAAGAAACACTGGCTGCACATCTTCAACACATCTGTTGTGAATGGCCATCATCAAGAACAAAACAGGTCTGCCGTACTAGAACATTTACTGCTGCTTAATGCAGCGCAAGGCCATTGGCCAAATGGTTAACCAAAACAAAAGCTAACATTTCTGTAGATAATGGTTGACTTTGTCCTGTTATTGAAAATGTTACTGTAGAACTTAAAGCCAAACAGCTGGCTTCGTCACCAAAGAAACTGTGCACACAGTGCGCTGACCATTTTCAAGAAAGCTAGAACTGGTAGTTCAGCTGATTTGTGTTTGAAAATAATGTAATGTCTTACATCATTTGTTATTATTTGTTATTAAGATGAAATCATCCACGAAAAAATAAAGTTGCTACAAGTTTATTGTTTGAGCAGTTAAGTTTCGAAGTCAGCCCTTGCAAGAATTTGGGAAGTTGTTAAGAGATATACCCTCTAAAACTATGCTATGGGGTAAGCTCATCCTTTAAAATCTGAAGGAGGAAGTACAGTACTCTTTAAACAAAAGCTGATGGGGAGCTTTAATGTCTTTGATATTATCCAGTGAATATGGGCTTTTGAGAAAGTATTGAAACAAAAATATTTCATTTTCTATTACTTTTGCTTTTGTGGGTTTCTTTGTCATTTCCCCCGGGCTTTCTCCATCACTAACCTAAAATAGGCTGAAAAGTTGATGTAGGCTTGGGATTTTCTCTCTGATTTCCATTCAAACATAGAAGATATAAAGCTTTCCTAACATATCAGATCCTCTCCCTTTCACTCTTACTTACATTATTAGTGACATTATGCCATTGCCCCTATTATGAACACAACTTGTTTTTCTCTTTTGGCAGTTGACTGTTCATTGATAGTATTCAGACCAAAAGGGGGGATAGGTTGGTTAGCTGTTGCTGAATATCCCACCACAAACTATAGGTGCAGGATGGGGTTGCTTAGACAAAGTTCACGTGCTGCCACATGTGGGACTGCTGTTGCAACACAGGCTTCAGTCACATTATACTGATATTACGGCAACCAGTCCTAGTACTGTTTTGTATAGTGCCAGACATCTGGCAGAGCAGCTACTAGATTGCCAATTTGTAAGTCTTAGATCTGATTCAGCCAGGGTGCGAACCACCTACCTTCCACCTTGGAAGCGGATGCCTTAAACACTAGACCACCGAGGTGGGTAACTCACTCCCAGTAGAGATTTTGATCTATTGACAACTATTGCTTATGCAGAGGGACGCATAAATTTCAGCACATTTCAAATAAATGCTCCTTGCAAACTACTGCACTTGCAGTAATTTATTTATTTGGAAAGAACGTTAAAATAATTCTAGAACTTTACTGAAGAAATGCTAAATAGTACTTACTATTTGGTGTTAGATGTATTCACTGTACGCGCCTTGCAGTTTTAGCCGCACGTAAGAAGCCCATGACTTCCCTCAAGGTGTCTGTGTAGCTTAACAATATGTAGCAATAGCATAATAGCAGTGCATGCTGAAAGGAACTCTATAAAAAAATGATACTGGTATTGGAAAACACCATGACATCCCTTGCTGGCAAAACACTTTTTTGCAAAAAAGTCTTTAGAAACCCCTTTCTGAAGCACCAGCAACATTACCAAGTTTCTTTTGGCATAGCCTCTCCAAAGCAGTGGAAATGAGACTGGATTGGGGAATCCAAGATTTCTTCTAGTGTTGCTGCTAATACAGTAGATGAGCAAGGTTACTGCACACACTTTTCCTTGTGTCTGCTTTAGTGTAAGTAGAGATTTATTTCGAGTTGATTGTCAGTACTTGGGTTTGTGACCTTCACACTACTTGTCTGTGAATTTGATTGTGGATTCTTTTAGTAGTCACTGCAGAATACTTTCCCAGACAGGGCACTAAGCATGGATTTCCCTTGCCTGCCTTATTCGATTATTGATTATTATGTACAAATGCCTACATTTCAGGTTGTCATATTCCTGAAAATCTTTATTGGCCATGCAGCTGCTGATTTTCTTTACCTTGATTACAGAAACCATCTAACACAGGGCCTAAGTCCATGATTGTGGAGGACCTGGTGTTCGCTTACTGTTGATTTCAAAACTCTACAGTAGTGATGCAAGCCCAGTTCATTCCTCACCTTGAGATCAGTTTCATTTGCCAAGTATCTAACTGCTGTATATAATTTGTCTTGTTTGTGCACCAAACAATTCAAGTTGTTGATAGGCCAGTGCTAATAAAAGATGGTGAATACAAAACTGAATAAATATATATGTGTAAAGTTGAAAAACGAACATGCTTATAGTGCAGAGGGTAAATCCTTTAGGTTAACTGTTCAATTTGCTAGCAGTCAAAAACATGGTTTGATGTGGGTGTGTAAGTTTGGGTTGAGGGAGACGTGCACAATCAAGTTAAGGACTGTTTATTGCTCTGGCAAGACACACAGTTCTTTTATGTTTACAGCTCTGGCCAGTTGCACAGCTCTTAAGTTATAAGAATTTATGAGGAGGGGTTGGGATGCATGCTTGCTTTGATGATGATAAAGCTCGATGGTTGAAGTGATGCTGCAGTCTTTTCTCCCCACCCACCTCACCTGCTTGCCCACTCCTTAGCACCATGCATACACCAGTATGTTTAGGCTTTTGTCTCTTCTTGCTATATTCAAGTCAAAATAAAAGCTTTTGCTTATTTTTGTGTATATTTGTGGATTTGCTTGCCAGTACATTATACAGTCTGACTTGTTCTGTTGTGCAGGGCATACTAGTACTATAATGTGACTTTCCTTTAATGGTGCTTACATCCTGGCCTTTTTCATAACTCCTGCCCATACCTGTCATCTTCCAGTGTCACATGCAGAGGCATACTTTTTCACTTAAAGCTGTCAGATCTCATCTGTCTTTGAAGTTGAAACCAATTTAATGATGAATTACTCAGAAAACAACTTTTTAAAAATGAAATATTAGGATGATTCCTTTGTCTGAGTTCATAGATTGATAAAAAGGTTACAGTCAGGTATAGCCAGTTGGCTGCGAATGAACATTAGGTGCATGTACCTACACTATGCTATGAGCGAACAAGTCTGTTTTATTTTGTTCAGCTAGTTACTGTCTTTGACATCAAAATGGTCAGGATAAAAGTAAAACAAGCTGTGTAAAAACCAAGTAGTTTGTGTGTTTTCATTTTCTTGAAATGCAATCTGGAGAATACAGAATTACATGGTATCATGCTTCTTCCTGATCTACTGACTAGAAGGCTTCAGAAAAGCTAGTGGCTTTTGCTAATCTCATGTGTTTCCTATGTTGTTTTTCTGTTCCATTAAACAGGTTTGTCAGACATCCCCTCAGCATCTTATTCACTGCCTCAGCCAGCGGTCACAGTAGATATGCAAGAGAAAATAAATTCAGTGCAGCATCGCGTGAAAGAGCTGCGTAAAGACCTTCAGGAATTGCGCAGGATGGAACAGCTGAACCAGGAAGCCATGCGTGACACTTTTAATGAAGCTGTCACCAAAATTAAGGTGAGAACCATGTTTGGAGATCTTTGCCATCAGTGTGTAACCTGCAGGTGCTGCTACCACAGAGAAAATACTCAAATTGACTATGAGTGAGTGTTACCAAATTTTAATGTATTTATGTTGGCTGATCATGAACATAATGCCAAATATAATAGTTTGTCTGATCTTAATTCCCCCCTCTCCCACCACCAATGGGTGACCCCTGCCTTATGTGACCTAATTTTCACATTGTTTATTTTTGAAACAAAATCCAGTATTTACATGCAGTGTGCTAACAATGCACTATTATCATTAGGAACAATATCAGCTATCAAAACCTCTCCTTCACTCCCATTCATGCAAACACAATCCACACCAGTCTACATAAGTACACTTGACCACCTCAAACAAGGTTAAATTTTTTTAAACGTTACGTGTGCAGAGGAAAATAAGTTGGACATCTTTGTCAGGGTTGCTTCTCCTGCCCATTTTATGCTAATCACCTGTAAAGTGAGAAACATTAGCTTTCAATTCATCGAACCCTAGTTCAATCAATCTTATCATAGCTGCCTTCAGAAACAGACATACAAAACTTGACCTGTGCATGGCTCTAAACAAGACAAGTTTTTTTTTTTATTCGCACACAACTTTCGTCTTCTTCACAGAGTTTCCAAAGTGTGTATGCACGACACACAAGTTTAAGGGCTTTCTTTGTTTTTGCCCAAAGCAGATCGATGATACAGCATAGCAGATGACATTTTAAGTTAGCAGGAAAAAGTAGCTTCCCTTTGTCATTTTTTCTAAAATGATGCATATAGATGAATTCTGTTTACGTTCCCAGGTAGATCTTTTGGATAAGTGTGCGCACAGCGCATCCTTATGATAGAGGCATATTCATATTAACATAGACTAGAAAAAGGTCTTTAAAATTGTTATATAAACAATGCAGAAATGAAGGTCATCTGCACTTCCTCTCTTTATGGCTTTATTCAGTAATGGTGAACAGTAAAGTCACATTAGCTCCATTTGCCATTATTTGTCTGTTGAAGCGACTAAAACTCTCATTTTGGCTTTTGTGCTCTCCCACATGGATTACTGCAACTTCTGGCTGGATGCCCTCAGAATCTTATACAGTGCATTCAAAAGTTCAAAACATTGCCGCAGGTCTTGTCCTGAGGGTCCCACGTTCTGACTGCATCACACCTCATCTGCGCACATAGCATTCACTACCTATAGAGGCCAGAATTAAATACAAAGTCACCTGTCTCTGTTTCCCCGCCTTCAGTGATACTGGTCCCATCTATCTTTCAGATCTTCTTCATACTTTCATCCCTTCTCTCAGATCATCTTCATACTTATACCCCCATCTATCTCTCGGGTCTTCATACTTACACCTCAATCTGTCTTTCAGATCTTCATCCTTACACCCCTGTCTGCCCCTCAGATCTTCTTCATACTTATACCCCCATCTGTCTCTCAGATCTTCTTCATACTTATACCCCCATCTGTCTCTCAGATCTTCTTCATACTTATACCCCCATCTGTCTCTCAGATCTTCTTCATACTTATACCCCCATCTGTCTCTCAAATCTTCTTCATACTTATACCCCCATCTGTCTCTCAGATCTTCTTCATACTTATACCCCCATCTATCTTTCAGAGACTGGGTGCACAGAGCGTTGCTAGTTTAGCCCCGAAAATTTAGTGGTGGTCCGATTGCCACAAAGTCTCTTAGCAGGAAGGTTAAATCGAAATCAAAATGGTCAGAATCACACACCAATTTTACCACCAACATTATAAAAGGCATACGGCACGAGTTTACAGAGAACGTTTTGATCCGATTGCTAGTTACTGTGATGATGAACTGTATCAACGGTTTCGATTTAGAAGAAACGACGTAAATCGTATCGTCGATGTTCTTCGACCCGATCTGGAATACGAATGTAAACGAAAGGGGTCACTTACTCCACATTTGCAGGTGATAACAGCGCTGAGATTTTATGCGACGGGCAGCAGATAATTGGTGACACATTCCATGTGCACAAGACAACTGCAGCAAGGGCCATTCACTGTGTGACCAAAGCGCTGTGCTCTCGAGTCGGACAGTACATTCGTTTTCCGATGAAGGAGACGCCAGTAGACAGAAGAGAAAAAATCTATGCAAGGAGCGGGTTTCCCATGGAATGTTTGGGCAGCAGTGGATGGGACTCAAATACAAATTCAGGCACCTATACAAAATGAACACAAATTTGTAAACAGATGCGGAAAGCACAGAATTAAGCCTGTGTTATGACAGCAGTCCCAGGTGTGGTAACTAAAATTGTCTTCAGCATCCCTGTCCTAATATGCACTTTACTTCCTACTTACTTATTTACAGCCTTCTCCATTAATATACAGTGACAGAAGACATTGGGAAGCTTAAAGATATTTTCAATAGCACAGTTAGCCGTAACAGTCTTGGATAGCAAACAAAAACACAAGAATATTTGAATTTTTTAATATACGGTGTACATGAAGTATTGTAGTTAAAAATGTCGGAAAGAAAAAAATCCCCAGCATGTTAAAACAATCACTTGTAGAAATTTTGTTACAATGTGCTTTGTGTCATATACATGACTTGGGCAACTGTATGCCCTAATTAAGATGATCCTAAACTCCTGAACTGCTTTTAAGCAAACTATTCACATTGGTGTTTAACTGATTGGAGTGTAATGAATATGTCATACTTTTATTTACCAACATAAAAAAGATTAAAATAGTCTACATTTTAACCAATAAATCTTAATTTATTTAAATGTAAATGAAGTACTAAATCATAACTTTTTGAACAAATAACTTGAAACTTAAGTAAGTGAAACTTACAGTTGTGATCAATCTTAGGATTGACCTTGCTTCAGTATTCTGCTGCAGCTGTAGTCTTCTTTACCTTTTCTCCTTTATATAATAATTATAATATAATATCTATATAATAATTTTACTGTAACCCAAGTTTGTGGTTTATTGTGTTTATACTGATTCATTTTCTAGGCTGTCCTAGTAGCAAAAAATATACATTGTTTTAATACAGAACTTCGTGCAGGCTTTTACAATAGCAGAAAATATTTAGAAATACAAACTTAACACAGAAAACTAAGATTCTTCTAAGGAACAATGTCAGATGTAGATTGCCCCCCTTGGAAATCCGTTCTACAGTTGTTATAAAGCAGGCGTTCATGCCATTTCAGTAGTGGAAACACAGATCAACAAGAAAGCAACTTGTTCAGAAAAAGAATTTTCTCAATGGATTTTCCTGCAGCTTTTTCAGCATGTGTATTTCAATCTGAATTTTTCCATTTGTTTGTCCCGAAGCATAATGCTCTTCCTCAGATACTCTTTGTACAGTTCATCTATTTCAGATTTGTTGTCACTTTGATGACATCTGCTGCTGCCAGTTTCAGAGACCAACCCCTCGCTCTTAAGTACCCAGTATTCACATCTGACACACAACACGAGATACAAAACCATTAGCTGTTTACTTGCAGATTATTGTCACCGGGGCTACTTTTGATGTTTGTCCCCACCCCCAATTGTGATTTTGGTGTGCTTATGCTAGTAATGGTCAACTTGTTATGTTTGGAATTTTTCCACCCCTGTACTATGATATAAATGTAGATGATATAATGATATAGCTCTCATTGGCAGAGCTACCTTTACATATTTTGTTAATATACCATTATCCTTTCATTGAAAGTGAGCTGTTCTTACATTTTTTCATTTGTATAATTTAAAGACTACAGAAGTAATTTCACAAAGAATAGGAGTACATAATACAAGAATATTGTAGCTACATTGCTGTTAAAAGAATGACAGCCATAAACATTGCAAAAATCCCATGGAAAAGTGCACCTAACCTATATACCGCTCCAAACAAACTACTGATGTATGGGTCTAAACTAATCTCTTTGATCTCAGTTCTGGGGAACATAATGTTTGAATTTGGAAGTCAGTATTATTTCAAACATCCAAGCTATGGAGGCTGAATGTGCTTGATTTGTTCATTTTAGGCACATTGTCTTTAAATAGGAAGGTAATTGGGAAAGGTGAAGGGGGGTATGTCACAATGTATATGACCAGAGAGAAACCAAACACACTTTTCCATCTTTACTGTATGTGAAAATGAACTTTGACACCTTTAATGAAAACCATGTTTTTTTTAACTTGTTTGTTACAATGATTCTTATATCGGAGTTCTGTAAAATATGACTGTATAAATCTTCATTTTGTGTGATACTGGAGATGGTAATATGAACTGACAAATGTACTTAAAGTTCATAATGAAACCAGTCATAAGACACGGCAGGAGTTACTGTTTTTTTCCTACCCTTTCTCAGTTCTTCCATTTCCTCATCTTTTATTGATTAGTAGGAAATAGGAATTTTCTCTCCACCCCCAATGTTTGGTTCTGTCAGTGGTGTACCTCTGTCTATGCCGAGATATGCTGGTAGTCTTTTTAGTTTTTTGATGTTAGTGCTCATCTCCGTTAGATTTGCAGTAAGCCAATATAGTGAGAGGACTCACTGGTGGCAGTGGAGAAGCTGGTGCTGGGTATTGGCCAATGCTCGTCTCACTCCTACCCTGTATAATGTATTTATTCGTCATGCCCAGCTGAGCTATGAAAATGCTGAAGCCGGTTTTTGATGAAGGTGTGGGCCTTTGTATAGCTGGGTAGCAGACACAGGATCCCATTGTCGTCAGGAATGACTTCCAGCACTTACCCACAGTCTGGAATAACTGGAGACATTCTGCCACATTCTGAAATGAACCAAATCACTACTGCATTGAAAGTTCTTGCTGTTACTGTAAACACAACTAGGCTTAAGGTTGAAAGGTTCATTCGTGTATCAGATATACAAATATATGAATATATGCATGGATGGATGTGGATACATGTTTGTATCTACTAATATTTTTTAACTGAATACAATATAAAAACAATAATATTGATGCTCAAACAGTAGTCTTCTCTCTCTCATAACATGCAAACTTAAAATGTTAATTCAGTTACAAAACCTGCAGCTTAGTATTGTTGTATATATAGATACATTTTCAACCATCATAAAGATTATTTTTTTAAAGGAATTAATTTCTGTAAAAGTACTGAAACTCAAAGCAACATATTGAGATTTAAAGAAAAATGAATGAAAACTATGTTCCAGGACCTAAATGTATTTACTGTTCAAATTACAAGCATTTGGGTAAGCCAACCTGATTCTTGATGAAAGTGGCCACCATCAATGCCGCCTGCCACTTCTTCAGTTAAATCAGAATCTTCAAATGTATCAGCGATGAGGTTGATATTTGGCATTTCCTCTTGCTTTCCTCCACCTGTTGGGGGTATTTTCTTGCCCTAAGCTGGACTCTGGCCATTTCGGCCAGTTTCCCCCCAAAGTTCTTTTACTTCGTCTTTTTTTTATGTTAATGCTAACCATAGAAACAGCATTTACTGCACTCAACACAGCTGCCCATGCAGAATTTTTTTGCTGCTGTTGATTTGGATAGGTTTGACTGAAATTTGCTTTGCAGTTCATGTTTATTTTTTAGGTATCCTTCAATTAGCGCAATATCTTCAGGATTAGAAATACTGCCCTTTCTTAGTTTCTCGGCTGATGCTGACATTGTGCTAAATAATATCCCCAGAGTGTGATTTGTGCGCTGCAGGTCAGAAGTTCGAATAGACTTAAACCCTTAACCCCATGCAAGTGTCTTGACCATATCCACGATTCCCTTTGCCTCTTCCTCCTTCCCCATCCCAGTAGGGTAGGGGCCTGTCGAGCCCCTTTTCCTTGGCAACAGTCTGCAGTTCAGTTAACCTTTGCACCTTATCTGCATTTGTCAAGTGTCTAGAAGAAACACCAATGACAGCAGTGTGGAGCAAGGTAATCTGCAAGTTTAACTAGGTGCCACCACTACGTTTCTCTCTCCTCCTCCCCACTCCGCCCCCCCTCCCCCCGCACCCTTTGATTTTTCTCCTTGACCTTCTGGATCTCTTGTAACAGGGCAGCCACCATCTGAGGGCAGCATTACTCTCTCCAATAGAAGTTTGAGATCAAGAATAAACACGTTTTAATGTGGACGTGCACCACATGGAATCATTCTTAATTACATTTTTCTTTTGAACAACAGCACGTGCTGTTATATATTGTATATAAAAAATACAAGATGAAGGACAATTAAAATACAGTGTCATCACATGATGCAGAATCTGTCTTTTAGATAACCCTTGCAGAAATTGTGTGAGGATAACATTTTGAGCCACATACGGAAATTTCTGATTTTATTTTTAGCTCATGGCTTTAGCTGACTGCTTGTCGCGCTAGCAGACAGCTCCCTAACTTGCAGCTAAAATCAGTCAGTCCGTGCACCCCGGCTGTGAGTTAGGCTTAGCTGTCAGCTACGAAGCTTGCTGCTAGGCTCTAGCGGCGATGTTTAGCCCCCAGGTTACCCCATGTGCTGTGCACCCGGCCCCAGATCTTCATTCTTACAGCCCTGTCTGTCTGTCAGATCTTCTAACTTACAGCCCCTGCAAGATCTCTTCACTCCTGATTCCTTTTTTCTTATGACTTCTCAGGTTAGGACTAAAAGCTACGGTGAATGCTCATTCTCCTATGCCATACCTCATATCTGGAACTCCGTCCCTCTACATATTCACTCTTCCATCTCTCTACGGTCTTTTAGGTCCATCCTTAAGATGCACCTATTCCAGATTTACTTGTAGTCACCTACTTGTGTGCCAGTGTGTGTACATGCATGTCTGAGTGCATGGGTGGGCTGCACACTCGTGTGTGTGTACATGAATATGTATGTATCCCTGGTTTGTACAACACCCTGAGCTCGTGTGAGAAAAGGCACTATATAAATGTTTATCATCATCATCACCATACCAGAAACAGGACGTGGAAAATCGTGGGGCAGTGGCAGAGGTTTCTGCATAAAAACTTCATGTAAGGAAGTATGAAGAAGTTGAAAGCAAGTGCCGCAAAGCCATAGAAATAATTTGGCACGGCTCTTCGGAGTAATGACATCAGCCATTCAAATAGCCTCAGATTCCATCTGCACAGGAACGTGCAAATAGCTGTTGCCATCTCTAAAGCTCAGACAGCAGACCTGCTCATTCCTAGCAGTGTTGTCACCACTGACTCTGCCCACACACCGCTCTAGATTTCTGGGGCATTCATAGATCTTTGTTATGAAAGCTTTCGTCAAGTGCCGTCAAGGGGCTGGCTGAGGGGCTGTGAGGGGGAGTGGCTGGTCGCTCTAACAGTGTTGGCGGTCAGTCAGGACTGCACGACAGTGGTAGCGGTTGCTCTTAGCAGTGTGGTCTCTCTTTCCAGGTGCATTTGTGTTGAAAATCAATTGGTGCCAGCCATTTGCAGTCTTACCAGGGGGTGGTTCTGGCATTGGTGGCTCTCACAGGTTTTATTGTACATTTAGCATTTTTGATCCCCCTTTTTCATAGGCTTGACATATATCTTTTTTAAACTTTATTTTAGTTTAGTTCCCTTTCCACCAAAAAATTATAAAATGTGCAATCACGTTCTTTTAAAAATAAATCATATGGATCAGGCAGAGTTATAAACAGGTATGATAGTTTTGAGGCAGGTAGAGTCTTCGACACTGTAATTTTTCCCAAAGGTGATGGCTGTCATTTTTAGTATACAGTTATTGCCTAAATTTTATATCTACATGGACAGGCTGCATCGGGAATAGTCAATCCTTAGAGTTTTAAAATACAGGTATACTTTTGATAAGTGGGATTATATGGTTAGCGTTTTGAACTTTTTCAGCGTAATTGGGAAATGTACAAAAGTTCATTTGCATGATGTGGATTGTATGGGACTCTAAGATATGAATGTCTAGCCCTCTCTCCGCTCAATGAATTTTGTTGTTCTGTTTAAATAGGTACTCCAATGAGTTTTTTTTAAATACTTCACACAGGGTTGCTTTATATATCATTGGATAGATCTTGTTATTCTGAATACAGAGGTATGTAAACCAAGCCTGCAAGTCAAATAAAAAGCTGATGACATTTTTTTAATAGATTTTTGGAAATTTGGCATGGAATATTTGCGCACCTTCACATACATACAAAGCAAATAAAAGATAATATATCCTTCCTAGCTATTCATTAATTCTGTCTATATTTACAGCTAGTTCAATGTAGCAACAATGTTTGCACAAATTCAGATCTATTCGAGAAAAACAACATCCCAAACATGGCCAGAAACAACATACTTTTACCAAACATTAATACCATAATCTCACACGTCACATTTTGAGGTTATTTTACTCAGCAGCTATTAGAAGCAGAGTTCTTGACATTGTCACTTACAATGTTATGTATATACAGATTAACCATTGATTCTTTTAAAAGTTTTAAAATAGTTTTTAAGTTTTAAAATATAGGAAGAATTCTTTTAAAAGGTAAGTTTTAGGATATAGGAAGTAATACTTCCTGGAAATTTTCAAAAGGACAGTGTATGTGGTAGGGTCAAAAGTGGCAAAGTTTTAGCATTTTGTTAATGGTCACAACTTTATCAGTAGTGAAGTTACGCAATTATATTATACATAAAAAATAATCAGCAAAGGTTTAGGAATCATTTGCTATGACAATTACTTCTAAATACATCACCTTACATTTAATGCAAGGTCTAAAATGCCAATATGCAAGAAGTCTGCAAGTTTTCTTCTCTAACCTAAGCCAACTTGGACAATTTTCAAGCTATGATGCTAAATTACATATCAAAATGTTCAGTCCAATAAGGACTATTATATTAAGTTTTGAACACAATATAAGTCAGAAAAAAACAACCTGGACTTCTAGGTTCTTAAATTTTTTCCAGTTGACGTCATTTATTTTTGCAACATACCACTGCTTCTAGGATTTTTAAAGCCAGGGTCAAAATCTTTGAAAATGACCCTCCAGCCTAAAATCTGAGTCATTTTGTAAAAGGCAGTGGTCAACCCAAGCATCTTCTGGTGTATCTTGGCCAAAGGTTAGAAAACCCGTCTCGTTTTGAACTGCACAAAGGACCCAAGGTTGTGCATTATCAGGAGCTCTGTCACATTAATTCCCCTCTCTAAAATTATAACTGAAACCCTAACTCGCAATTAAAAACTGAACCTTTTAATGATTAAAACTCGCCCTAGCTTCAAACCAAGAAAGCTCGTGTATAGATTTTCCTTGTTTACAGTGTACTGTACTGTTGAAGTTCCCCTTCAGTCGAAAGCATGTTAAAATGTGGCATTCGTTCAGAATGAACAGATTTCAAATATTTCAACAGAAGAATAACTAAAATACCATGTAAGCCCAATATTTTCAGTTGTAAATGAAAAAATTTAATGTTTAATGCAAAACACGATGAGATCTAATCTATGGAAAACAAAAGCAGCAACTACAACAGGCCAAGCCACGTGACCGGACACTTTCTGTTTTTCTCTGAAAATATATCATAAAGCCTACAAACAGTTACTGATAATTATTCTCCAATCACAGTCCATTGCATCCATATAACTGAGAAACATCCAATACTTTAAGAAATAATAGCAAGTCTGTAACATCGAGGCACTCCCATTGCAAATTCTGCTAGTGGCGGACATCGTCACATGGTCACAAGTTGAAACCAGTTTGATTTGCAAGTAAATCTTAAATTCTAGTCATTAAAGCCAAAAATAATGTAAAAATATCCTTAAATATCTTTATTTCACAAGAACAGTCTGCAGTTGAAGAAATCTCTCATCGGTTTCATGATTTACTTTGCCGTCACACACTACAGCATCACCCATGGGGACAGCGACAAGCAAGCAACGTGATTGCGTAGTGGTTGGTGGTGGTGGTTATTTAGAGGGACAGTGCTTCCACCTCGTGGTGATTTCGCAATTTGTTGATGAAAATGCTTGGGAAACTTCACATAGCATTTTAATCACTTTTTATTTGTCAATATCTTTTTTTTTAAATACACCATTTTGAAGAGCGTTCAATTTTACGATAAAAATAATACTGAAAAGGTTTTAAGAGGAGCAGGCTCAGCTTATCGATTGAAAAGGTAAGGGGTCAAAAACGTGCATGGCGAACAGAGTGCTGAGGCCACTAAACAGTGCAATGATAGGATTTTCAAACATTTAAATAACACACTTCGACAAAACAAAACGAAAGATGCACCATTAGAGAAAAGATAAAAAAATATTCTGGATTAAGTTTTATAGTTATGTGATATTGTTTATAGGGTAAATTTTTTAGTTGATTAGGGGCGAAAATGTGAATGTTTGCAACTGTGCAGTGTTGTCAGCGGGGGCATTTGGAGTACCTAGTTTAAACAGAAAATGCTGTATCATGAGGAAAGAGTTAAGACAGGACTAACTGCAGAATGAATAATAAGCTTTGCCCTTTGCCCTCTGTTCTCCCTCTCTCTCGCTGTCTATATGAATATGGTTATTGTAATAGGTTGGCTTAAACTGTGTTGTCATGGTTGTAATTGTGGCTGTAATGAAATATTTTTTTAAATTAACTTTAAAAAATTGTTTGACTTCTAATTATGACCACTACTTTCATTAAGGTTTATTGACTTGTTTTATAATGTTTTGATTTTAGTTTCAATTTGAATTTCCAGAAGGTTATATCAGTTGTGCCAGGAACAGAGAAGCTAGTACTTGGTTCTAAGCGTCTTGAAGTGACCAGACTTGCTCAAGAATATTCAGAAGAAAAAAGTCGCGTGGAAAAAGAACTAAGGTTAGTATCAAGTTTCATTTATTTCAACAGAAATTTCTAGACACTTTCAGTCACCAGTCGGTCAAGCATTACTCCGATGCATGTATACACCTAATTTTGTTATGCTGTATCAAGAAAAACAGGACCAATAACGAATATGTGGAAAACATTGATACTGATAGGTTAAAGTAAAGAAAGGTTTCTTCAAAACCTAAAAATGGCATATAGAACAATAAACAATATAGAAAACATAATTATTAATGCTAAAAACAACACTTCAAACAGGTAGAATGCCAGTTCAAACAAAAGAAATGTACAGAAATAATAATACAGCAAACATTAATACTACACATCCTTTAAAAAAAACAAAAGGACCATGGCAGCTTAAGAAAATGGAAAAGATGGGGGGGGGGTGGAGGGATATGAAAGACATGATAAGTGACTGAGGGATGAGATCGTGAGAAATGTAATGCTGCATTTACCTAAACAACTTATCTAGTGACTAATAAACAACAAACATGGACAGAGCGCTTAAATTATCAATGCAACAAGAAGTACTTGAAACGCTCAAAGTAACCATATGCAGACGCGTGCGACTAAGGGAGCTTGCCGTACCCAAACGTAGCAAAGAGAGGAAAGAAAGGGACCGGGCAGATCCTCAAAAAAGATCTGCCAACCCTTCCTTTATAACGACGGTAGTCTTCACACAGTTAACCCTTGGTACAATTTAAGTGCTCGGTCCTCGTTTGTTGTTTATTAGTTAAAATTTGCACCTTGAGGATTCCATGTAATTGTCCTATGTCGTGTTCATCTTGGATCCTAGTTGTCAGCACTAGCTTAGTGAGCAGCCTGATTACATTTACTAGGGATCCTCTGTATGCACATGTTGAGTCCGCAGTTGGCTGCATTGAACTGTAAGCCACGCGGTCCTGTTTGTGCAGGCAAGTATAGTTCACTTTTTTTTTAATTGTTACAACAGCAAACACAATTTCTAAAATGTTGTACCTGTTAACACACAAAGCAGTATTGCAGAGATTGGTTAGCTGTGTGAAGACTAGCGTCGTTATAAAGAAAGGGTTGGCAGATCTTTTTTGAGGAGCTGCCCGGTCCCTTTCTTTCAACCCTCTCTTTGCTATGTGTTTGGGTATGGTAAGCTCCCTTGGTCGCATGCATCTGCATACGGTTACTTTGACCTTTTCAAGTTATATTGAACTTATCAAGTGTTTTAGAAAATCTGGTAACCACACATAGGTCAGACAGAAGTCTGCTTGAAGACTTTAAAATGAAGATGGGTAGAAGAGATACAGGATGCACAACTTCCAGAAAAATACATTTTCTGTTCATTAACATGAATTTTAAGTTTTATTGTTTTAATAAACAGCTAGTTTTTTAAAAATACCTTTTCCTCTTATTTCTGAAGACACGTATTTAAAAGAATTAAAAATTCACAGTTGGAAATATAGTGATATTTGTCATTGTCATTGATAGTGCATGTTGTACACATGTGTATTCGGGGAATAATTTGCAAAATTGCAAAAAGGAACTACAGAAGTCATAAGGTAATGCTTTTGCCTGAAAAAGATGTACAGTCGAATCCGGTTAATCAGACCACATCGGGACGCGATGGTTTTGGTCCTAATAACTGGCTGGTCCGATTACACAAACATGCCCTATGTTACAATTAAGACGGGACGCGCTATACGTAAAATACAGTGTATATAAATGTCATTATGACCTTGGCTTTATTGTGCAGCACACACATATGGTGAACATACAAACAAGAACTACAGTCAAATTTTGTTTATTGAAAAATAAATTTACAAATTCTTCGAAACGATCTACACGATACATGTACAGTATTCAATTTAAAAGTTCTTACCAAATTCCAGTCAACGTTTGAAGAACTTATCCAGTGTGACCTTGACTTTCTCTTCACGGATTGCACTTGAACAAAATCACCACAAACATCTAACGCAGCAATGGGACTTTACTTCCCTCCTGGACGAAATAGTGGCGCAAAGTTTCACTTGCACCAACTCACTGGGGCATCATCATCACTTTCCTGGTCTTCGGATGCTGTCGTGTGTTTCGCTGCAATTCGAGCAACAATTGCAGCGTCGTAATCTTCATTGTCATCGTAGCATTGAAGCTCGTGATCGATGGATAAAAATTCTGTGTAATTTTCTTATTCGCTTTCATGTTCTTTGGTCCATTTAAGCGGAATTTTGGTACAAATAAGCAAATAATATTAGGCTTATGTACATAGGATTTGTTTCGGTTCTTTAAGATTCGGTCCGAATAAGCGGCTGGTCCGATTACCGGTGGTCCGATTAACCGGATTCGACTGTATATTCAGTAATTCCAGTGGGCATCTTTATTATGGGAAATAGGAAAAATGTTTTATGTCAGATTGTCACTGAAAATTTTTTAGGTGCTTGCACTGATATATGCCTTTCTTTTATGTAGAACAGTGCATTCTATGACCAGCATATGCCATTGTTTAGCTTACATTTAGTACATAAATGATTTATGCTCAGTTAAACTGCTTTTTGTTCTACAAGAAAATTGTTTCTGTGGTTAAGACAGTGCTTGGAAAGGTCAGGTTCCATTCAGTGGGTAGAATTTGCTTTGTTTGGCAAACAGTGTAATGTCTGATACCTTGCAATTGTTGCAGTGACCTTGAAGCTAGTGTGGAAGAATTGAAGCAGGATGTTCTGGCCAGGAGATGTCACATCAATGCAAATGATGTTGAAGTCATGGCCATTGTCCTAAGTAATATCACCAGGTCCCTAGCAGATCTCAAAGGTTGGTTGTAGCTATGTGTGAGTTCTAACACATGCCAAGTGCCTAAGTTTCGTATTATGTATAGCCCTAAGTGAGATTTTTGGTGGGTGTTGATAGTGTAGAAGAAAAGTGCTTCAGTTACAAGAACAGTCATACAGAGACATTACAGAATAGAAAGGAGAGAAAATGGTTTGTGTTACGATTGTGGTGTTACTAGTGTGGTGTGGTGCCCATCTCTCGAGCTAAATGTGTGAAAATCAGGGTTTGTTAAATTGTACATGACTGTTTTTGTTTATAATTGTGTGATCTTTGCCACCATGTGCTCTTGCACAGCACTTGTATCCAACTCGGGTGTAAAGGCAGGTGTAAGACCATTTACCTTCTAATCATCACTGTGTTTAACTCGCTGTTGACCTGCATACCTGTATGTGCCCTATGTACACAACAGAGTTTTGCTTCCTTGAGAAGTACAAACCTTTAAGGGAAAACAAAGTAGTGAGTTGAGGTGGGGGCACTGCAATCATTCTGCCATTCTAAGATTGTTCCCTTAACATTTAACTGCATTTGTTGCTTAACATACTCATACATGTTAACTACTTTTTGGGCCTCACCATAGCAAGTGACCTTTAAAACCATAACACAAAGCAAACAAGAACAAATGAGGACAGAGCGCTATAAATTGTCAATCGACAACCCCAACAAAGTACTGGCAGCAAAGAGAGATCTTTGGAAGATCTGCCACGTTCCTTACTTTCGACTCTCTCTTTGCTACGTGTTTGGGTACGGTAGGCTCCCTTGATTGCACACGTCAGCATACGGTTGTGTCTAGCGGTGCCAGTACTTTGTTGGGGTTGTCGATAACACAAAGCATTAAAATGTAACACTAAAAATGAAATTGTTTTTTTTATGACCAGATATTGGGATGTTCTAAAATGTTCTCTAGCCCCATGGGTTTTTGTAACTCAATTATTAAATAATGTACAATCTGTCAGCTGAAAAGCAAAAATAACATTTTCCACCTGCCAACTGGACTGCATTAAATTGTTCCCTTAGCCTTCACTGTGCCAGTCATCAGCTTACAAGCCAAAAACGGGAGGGGGGTCCTGCACACATGCTGGACTGCACAAGGTCATTCCTTCTGTCTTATAACTGCACAATTCATCAGCTGACTAGAAAAAATAACAAAAAGTTTTCCCATCTTACTGTGCCATGCAAATCATACATAGCTTTTAGACTTCCTTTGAAATAGAGCAAAACCATAACGCTGACATGTATGTATACTTTTTGTAAATGCTAACTTTTCTCATTTTATTGCATAGTAGTTACAACGCAAACAAAAACAACAACATCCAAATGCTAACTTTGTGCCTGATTCATCAGCAGCAGTACACCATCCTAATCTATGAGGTAGTATGATCAGATCCGCTGGAAGGCTCAGACAGCAGCCTGCGGTCTGCAGTATGTCAGATCAACCAGAATTTGTCCCACATCAGGCCATGCATGTTCTTCCAGCTTGTATTTATTTGAAAACAAAATCAAGCCAGCCAAAACAGTGTCACTTTGGGACTAGAATTCTACATTTTAGAACCTGAGTGCACAGATGAAGATTTAGTAGAAATACAGTGCAAGAGGCTTGCTGTTTACTGTTTAGAGTCGAGAGAGCCTTGAAGTCTTTATCATGATGGAGAGGGAGGGAAGACCATTAAGGAAAGGGTGTTGGGGGAAGGAGGGGGCCAGAGAAGGTCCCTCCATCCATTTCAAACCAATGACTGAATATTGGTAGAAAGCAGGCATTACTGGTGTCCTACAGGTAACCCTCACAGTAAGGGCAGGGTTGGGCAAGTTACTTTTTATTTGTAATCCATTACATTTTAGTTACATTTGGAAAAAATGTAATTTGTTACATTTTAGTTAAATTTTCAGAAAAAGTAATTAGTTACATTTCCGTTACATTTTAAAAAGTAACTAGTTACTTTTAAAATTACTTTTGCAACTTGATCTTTTTTCAAACAGAAGTAAGTATTGCAGCACCTGACACACGGAAAACAAACACAAACTCGTACAGTTGTACTACACACATTTAATCCACGTTTTATCATTCATAAGTATGTCCTGTTCTCACACATCTTTTTTAGAATTAAATTTGAAC
>SMGT01013143.1:254161-265116 GCA_004794575.1 Lanistes nyassanus | reverse complement strand
ACTGCAGATATGCTCCCAAACCTACTATCATTAAAACTTGTTCACAAATCCCGAAGCATCTCAATCAGCAATGACAGTAAGTGGACTTTAAAATAAATGTCTTGTCTATTTTTTATTTACCTAAAACTGTCTAAAAGTATGAAAACTATACCTTGTATACCAAAAGAAAAAATATTTTGAGTAGTGTAAACAAAGTTATATTATAATTATTCATACCATTTGCTGGAAGAGACTGTGTGTGCGTGTGTGTTGCACGCACATAAAAATGTTTGCCCTTAGTCAAAATACTTTTACTTTGTAACTAAAAAAGTACTTTTGACATGAGTACTTTTTTACTTTTACTTAAGTAACTTTTATGAAAGTACTTTTTACTTTTACTTAAAGTAGTTTTTTACTGAAGTACTTTTACTTTTACTTAAGTAATTTTTAAAAGTAACTACCCCAGCCCTGGTAGTGGATACATTTTCAGACTGCTTGTGTTTTAGGCTGGCTTTGGAGCAAGATCAGGGCCCCCTGCAAGTGCCATTCCTTGCAGGAGAAAGTAACCAAGTTGGTGAAAATGAGAAGATAGCTGTTCTGGAAAGCATACGTGCAATGGTACCTGACCATAAGACACGGATACAAAGCATAGAGGTATGACTTTTGCAGTTCTCATTTGTTAACTTCAGAAGTTAAAAGAAACTCATAGCTATTTGAGAGAAAAATGTATTTGGTGCTAGAATTCTTTTGTGAAGAAGTTTAAACCATGTCAAGGTAGCATCTCCTCACTAAAGCTAATGCCTGTGCACTCACTGTTCTGCAAGATTTTCATAAGTTGCAAGGGGGGGGGGATGTGTGTGTGCATGTGTGTGTTTGTTTAGGCTGCAGATGCCTCCAGAGAGCGTAGAAAGAAGATCACAACCAAACAGGAAGTACTGAAGTTCACTAAGACCCTTCAGACTGCTAGCAGATCTCTAAAACCATCCTTACATGTGCAGTCCACCAGACATGAGAACAAGGCAGCTGTTGATGAAGAACGTCCTAGTAAGCCAAACTGCGTTCTGCAGGATACAGCAGACATGGAAAGCCAGTCAAATAAGACAGATAAGCAGCTGGATTTGGCAGCCAAACTTCCTCAAGCCCTGCCTGATAGCAGCTTGAACACTGCAGCAGAGAAGAGCTGTGACAGCAAACCTGAAGAAGTACAGTCGAAGTTTGCAACAGTATCTGTATCTGGTGATGCTTCAGACGGTTGTGTGGAGCCATCCACAAGCCAGCGCAGTGCGGCGCGAATGGCATTCTTCAGCTCACATCTGTCCTCTCCAACCTCCCCCTCCATTCACACCATGCATGGAAGTCTGCCCTCTCCTACCATTGCTAGTTCTAAAGTAGCAGGTTCTTTGGGACCAAATGTATTGCAGGTGACAGTCTCACCCACTGCTGTCACAATGTCCCAAGCAAGGTCTTCAGGAATGTATTACCAGTTATCACCTACATCCATGCACTCCATTTTGGGTAACATTTTGCTACCCAGTCAGGCTCAGGCCACCTCCCCAGATGCTACTTGTGTGGAGGCTGGAGGAGAGGGGTTGAAGCTCAAGAAAGTTCCCCCACCACCCCCACCTCGTAAAAGTAGTGCCAAGTTTCCATTTGGATATGCTGGGTCCAGTAATGAAGTCAAACCATCCAGTATCAGCAACAGTCAAGATTCTGACAAATCTGCTGCTCGTAAAAAGAATAGCAGTGGAGCACCTTTGCTCAAGTCAAGTTCCTTCTCCTCTCCCTTGCCTTCTGGGCTGCTGTCATCCACGCCAAAACCATTGTCCCCACAAAAGCCAGCTATGTCCAGATTTCAGAAGGACATTGCTGCAGGGATATACGCAAACATGAACCGACCAGACTTACAGAACCAAAAGGTTCCTGCTGACAAGATCCTTGGTAGTATGCCTTCTTCACAAGCAGCTGTTGACTTTGACAGGTATATGCATTTAACCTCCTTCTCAAAGTTCTAACTGCATTTTCTTTTGTGAAAACCTTGCCTGGCTTTTGATAATTACTTTAGAATAGAAGAGACTTCGTCAGGGTTGGACACATTTTTCCAGTCTTTACAAGTCATAATATGAAACTAGTTCTGTGCTAGCTTTGTAGGAACCCTACCTCTAAAAGCTGAAGAACACTAAAAGTTTCTTTGATATATATATACATGAATGGACTGGGGCACACAGAGATTTCAAAGGTGTCTTCGCCCATTCTGATTTGTAAGGAATATTTTTGCCCCCTCCTGTTATCATTCAAAAGGGTGCAGCATTTCTCAGTGTAGTGGAGATAAACCATTTTTGTATCATTGTTGTCAGAGGATAGAGTGTCACCATGAATTATTGGCATTTGATTCCCCAAAACTGGATTTGGGTTGGGAGACGGGGGGGGCTTCTGTCCAGTTTTCTTCAGCTGATGGCTTATATTTGCAGCATGGGTGTAACGGTTGTGTTATGAAGGATGGTTATGGTTGGTGATGAGGACAAACGTAGGAACATAAGGAGGATGGGTGATGGGACAGTGAATAATGCCAAACTTTTTCAATCAGAAAGTACACAGCCAGTTGGAAATGTCGCATTTAATGTACAAAATGAAAGATGATAGTAACAGCAAATAACTATAACTGTATAACAACATTCAACAATAAATACAAAGTATGGATGACAGCATGTTAAAGTAGTGACATGTAATGGAGAAAGTGAAATGTCAGGGTACTACACCAACTACTGCATTATGTCACGCTAGAGGAGAGGACACTCAAATCGATGGGTAGATGTCAAGGGAAAAGAGAGCTCAACTCGATAGTTCATACTTATCTGGACCCAGTCACAGTCTCTTGCTGCACCCAGCGATGTTGAAGCACAAAGTGAAGTTCGCTGACGACAGCTGTGACAACAGTTTATCGCGGGTGCGCCTATTGCAGCCTGTTACGATGACGGACAGGTTCAAACTGATGCAGATGATGTGATGGTCGTCCATGTCACTGGATATGAACTTCAGAGAACGATGAGGCGATGACCGAGGAACAAGGTACAGGAGAAGCGACGAGAGCCACACAGCGCAGCCCAGCACACATGGCGCAACTCGGCACAGACTCACATACAGGGAGAGAGTGGCACACATGCACGCGTAGCTTTCCCCTGTACAAATTGTAAAATAAATTCCTGAACAACTTGTTCGTGGCTAATTTGTGTTGGGTGAAGGAGGTCACTCTTCCTTCCAAACACATCCACACCGCTGATCCGAAGGTGCCTCACTGCAGCGTTTATAAATATAAACCTATGAGTTAGCAGGCGGCAGACAGCTAAGGATGGATTCACTCTTCCTTCATGCATACACTTTGTTCTTACTATATACATACATGTCTTACTATTACGTGATGCGAAATCAGTCTCATGCAGTGCAGGGATGGAAAAATGCAAAACAGAATTTCTTACCAGTAAAAGCTGTGTGGAAATGCGGTAAATCCGTATCTCAATATCCCATAACACAATGAACCCCAGACAGGTGTCAATCAGAGCATTCCCTGATAGCTAACAACAGCTATAGAGACCGTTGACCATTTTTTTTTTTTTGATAGGAGGAATTAAATACGGTGCTGCTCGATTGAAGTCTTGTAACGTTCTGTGCTGAGATCACTGGGCCCTGCAAATTTACTCTGAAGGAATCCACACTTGACCAAGGACAACCTACCATTCCAGTACCATGGAATTTTAACTGATGAGGAAAAAAAACCCCCTAGCTACAGTGGACAACGTGGTTACATGTCCCTAAAGATACGTTAAATCAACCTAATGTAACTACAATAAAACTAGATTAAGTAACCAAAAATCTCAGGTCTAAATGTGAAAAAATATATCTACAGTCGGCCAGCCTTGTCTGTAGCTATGAATAGTATCGGTGAACACCGTGGAAACAAGGTCACACATCAGTGTCAGTGACGTAAAAATGGTTTGTACGTAGTGAGCATATTCTCTGAGCTCAAAATAGTTCATGAAGAGAGTGTGTAAAATTGTCATCTGCTAAAATTAAGTGATTAAGTAGCACTGGTGTATACCAGCAGTCACACTACAATGTGAGAGCACAGTACACTCGTGCTGAATTACGAAACTACAACCAGTGAACTTAAAAAGCCAAGCAGATCAAACAATAAGTTTTATATCAGTGTCATCTACTTGGGAAATTCTTTCTCCTCCTGCCATATCATCTCATGTGCTCACCCTCACATGACTGATGTTAAGAGGACAACAATGTGTAGGTGGAATAAAAACACTGTAGGTGTATTACAATACAGTGGAACCCACTTACCACAAGATGCTGGGGACGCATTAAATCACCTCATGGTAATCAGATCTCGTGCTAACAGAATAAGGGCCAATTTACACAATTCCAAGTTGCAGTGGCATCTTAAAAAGCATAAGCAGTTAAGATTGATTGATAAATAGAAGAGTGTTGGTCGGGAAGTCAAAACTGTCTCGTGATGGCCGATTTCTCATGGTATCAGATCTTGTAAGTGGGTTCCACTGTATATCAGTGCGTTCAAACCTGCATCTACCTACAATCTTCTAAGGAATCTCATAATTCGGTAATACAGTGAAAGATTAGTATTATTTACACATAAGGTGGATCATTGTTGTGGGAATGCCACTGGCTTTCTTTACATCCCATCACCTGCTATGTGCAATAAGGTGCACATACTTTGCTCAAGAGCTACTGTGCAAGATTTGTCACAGATGTTTACAGTTTGCACAACAGCCCTTACCATAAAGGATCCCTCACTGCTTGTCCAGTCATGACTTGATGGAAGGTTTCCTCACTGCATCTTCTGTGAGGAACCGTTCACAGGTGTCCTTGCCAAAGCTGAACATTATGCCACCAAGGACTGGCAGGTGCTTTTCTTTGTCACTTAACTCTGTGACACACCAGGTCAACCTTGACCTCTGAGTTCATTCCACATACAAGTCCAGTCAGTCATGACTTGGACCGGACCTCTGCTTTTCACTGCAGACCTCTGCCTTCCTTTCTTTCAACTCAGTTTTCTTCTTCACATTCCATGAGTTCTTGTCGCGCTTTTTGTGTAGATGCTTTCCATGGCAGAGGATGTCTTATATTGTCACCCAGCAATCCCATATGCTGAATAACAGCTGCAACAGCTACTAACATACAAAACACTAACACTAGGTGCAAAGGTCAACAAAATACTGGCAGTAGCAAAAGGTCTAACAGCAGTAGGCAAGACAGCAAAAGGCTTTCCTTTTCCTTCCTTCATAGAAATATAACCATTGATCTCTGCCAAAAATTGGATGTAGACTTTTGGTCAAAAAATAGTAAAATTACTCCATACGTATTAAACTGCATCACAGTAAATGTAAAACAAGGGAACTGTACCAACCTAGAAAGGGACAAAGACGAAGACTACGCGCCACATCTACTGCAAATAAGTCTTTTTCCTTTTTGTTTTTTGCCGTCCTGATGAAGGGGTTGTGCCCCAAAACATGTAGATTGTCTTCGTCTTTGTCCCTTTCTAGCTTGGTACAGTTCCCTTGTTTTACATTTAATTTGGGCTTATCCTCCAAGCGGCAGTCACTTGTTTTTCTTTTGCATCACAGTAGTTTTGTTACTTTTCTTCACCTAAAGTTCAAAGGAAAAAAAGATGTCATATAATGGTTTTAACAGTCTTATTGTTTTTATGACATTAAAGTATTTGCATTTTGGTTTGATCTAATGATTCATTCTGGAGGCAGAGAGTGAGCAAATCTGACTTTTTAAAAATAAATATTTGGACTTATGACACTAGCTGTGTGATGAATCTTTGCTGTAGAGGTGATCAGTTATATCAGCAATTATCGTAGGCTCGGTTTTCTTCCCCACCAAGTAATGCAAGAGAAGTAACTGCTTCCATGTGCACTGATCCTGCATTTACCTTCCATGTAGTGATGTAAACATCTCAGTTCTGAGGTGTTATTTGGATTGTGGAGGTTGAAAATGGCTTGGTACAACCACCAGCCAGGCTACTTTTTTGGCCTTAGAATTTTGTTCGTCACAATGCGATTGGATACACCTCTGAAAATTCGATCACCTCCTATATCTCACAGAGTTTGGACCTCTTTCAAAAACCTAACGTTATTGTTTTAGATGGATATTTCTGTCTTGCACTATCACATGTCTCGTGTATAGCTTAAAATGAAAAAATCTTACGTTGATTTCTTCCACAGTGGTTAAAATTCAGCTGTTTGACCAACCATAAAAGATGTGTATTTTCTTAACTTGAATCTTGAGGTATTTAAAAGGCAGAGAAAAATATAGGCTTGGATCCTGTCCATTCCTGGTTCAGGGTCTGACAACTATCCTGGAACTCCATTGTAAATCTCTTCCAGCAGGCCCACCCTGCTTGTCCTTGTCGGACTTGTTAAAAAGAGAGAGAGATAGAAAGCTCACTGTTATTCTGGCTGTTGGTTAAGCCTAAACCGATTGGGATCACATGACAAACCCTCAGCGACCTTTGTTGGCCAATGGGAACAATGGATTGTCCCGTAATCTCGATCGGTTTAGGCTTAACCAATGGCCATGAATACGGCTCCTGATTGTAAGATTTTCCAACCCAGCTGGGAAGAATAAATAAGTGCTAAAATGTTTACTGAAATAATTTCTGGAAATGAGGTAACTGGAATAATCTTGGACAAAAGTGTTCTTATTTGTGGTCCATTTCAGTCCTCAGAAATCTTTATCTTCTTTACCTAGACATTTTATGGAAAACACAGCACAAAAAGGTCAGAACATCAATTAACTTCTGTAAGAAGCTTTTATGGATTGTTTCTCATTGTTCTGAATATCCACTACCAGTCTGTGCTAGTGTCTTTACCAGGATGCACTTGCAATGTAACTGGCAAAAACCACCTCACCATTCTTATGTATCAGATTCTTGCTGTAGATATGATAGCACATGATCTGTCAACTTTGTAAGCATAGAAAGGGAGCATAATATATTGTCACTACATATCAGTAGCTAGACTGTCATCCAAATCTGATGCCCTGGCAGTTGTATTACACAACAGTATTCTTGTCAGTACATGAAGGGACAGCATTGTCAGTCTCTGCTGAAGCCCCTGGCTTAAGAATCCTTGTCTGTTTTGATCAAAATTCTGACTTCTTAAGCAGATGAATTTCTTCATTTTCTGTCTTGCCTGAAGGTAGCTACAGTGGGAGATGTCAAACATGAGTCTTCTTCAGTTATGTAACTTGAGCCATTTTACTGAAGTTAAGCTTGTATCAACCCAATATGAGTTGCAATGCAAAGGAGAATCACTCCTTTTCCTTCTAGAAATTCTTTCAGCCTCCAAATCTGAAGAATGGGTGAGAGACTGTGAATCAGGTGTGATACGCAAGCCTTGTAATGTCAAGCATATCTGTGGCTGAAAATTGCTGCTAGCCAGGCTCCCAGTTTCAGAGGTCAGGGTTATGAGGCAAAAGTGATAACAGGCCTTCCTCTCACAGATCAAAAGTTCTGGTAGACTGCATGAAGTAAATTTGTAGTGCAGTGTGATCTGAAAGTCTTACGAGCTGTCTATAACAGAACTCCCAGTTAAATTATCAATCTAATAAATGAAGAGGATTTCAATAGAAAGGATTAAGTCTATGCTGCCCTTGGTCCTTTTTAAATGACATTTCAGCTTCGGGGATCAGTTTAAAATAGTAAACCACACGCTCTAATATTTATACAGTGGAACCTCCATTATCTGGGCTAATGACCGGATGCCTTCTTCCGGATAATCCAAAATCACCGATAATCAAAAATGACAAAAATTGTAGCTATTTTATTCTACAATGATAAAAGATACATAATATTAACAACATTCCTTTCATTCTCGAAGAGCCGTATATGCACATGCAATTGTAAAGCAATATATATATATATTTACCATTTCCAGATGCCCTCATTGACATTTTTTTAGAGAGGCACAGTTAATCGAATTTACAGTTTATCGAAGCACGGAGGTTCTAACGTGGTGTTCATGGCCAGTCTCCCATGTTCAAATTTTCACCTGTCTTTATATATTTATATTTTTTTATTTTAAGCTTTTACCATTTTATCTTGCAGTGGTGATGGAACAGAGAGAGATAAGAACAGTGAAAGTGAGAGCACAGGTTCCACCTTAAGCCTGGACTCGCAGCAGGGCCTGGCTCCTAGATCCAGTTGGCACCGATCAAAGCCAGAGCCTCCCCAGCGCAACTCCAGTCTGCTGACCAAACTGTCAACATTTAGCAAAACGTCCCAGGAATTTGGTCAGAAAACAAACAGCACAGAAGGGGAGTCATGCAAACAAACAAATGGTCTTGATGGCAAGAGGAATGGCCACAAAACATGAAATCTACAAAATATTTGATCTAACTTCAGCTTTTCTTTTTTGTATCTCACTATTGCGTTGTCATAAAAAAAGAATCAGGCAACTGCAGAGTCGTAGCAGATGGAGACCAAGGTGCTGTAGAATGTCCTGGGGAGTGACGTCTGTCACAGTGTGCGGACAGGGCATGACAAAGACGGCACTGAATGAACACAATTTTGCCAGGTTGGCGTGAGTTCATGGAAGAAAAGTATTTTAATATGTACACTTTGATCAAGATGGTACTGAACAAAACTGGCCGTTGTAGCTTGGTGGGTGATTGCCAATATCAAGATAGTCCTCTTTTACAGTTTCATTCATGACGGGCACCATGCTGGTGAGTGCTGACTATAGTGGACAGTATCAGACTGCAAGTGGAACTGAGAAAGACAGAACACCCTTCCACCCCAGTTCAGGTGCCATGTCACAGGTTGTGAATAGCGTTCTGAAATGCTGTTTTCAGAGAAATCTGAAACAAGTTTAGTGGTGCTGACATCTTCCCTTTTATAATGTACAAGTTGCCTTTAGGCAAACTCTGTGAACATCTCGTACTTTCGGCATAGGGATGGAAGCAAGTGCAGAAGTGAGATTTAGGCCATGTCCCACTTTCATTCCATTAATGATTTAGTGTTAGAAAGACCTCCTTTACCCCCACCCCCACCCCCACACTGAAGTCTTTGCGCTCGGGTTGAAACGTCTGTCGCGATCTTCACATCAAAACGTATGTCACAATGGTTTTCAAAAAAATCCTGCAGATGCACTTAACAGTGCAAGTGAACTAATCCTGGTAACTCACACAAAATGGCTACCGGATGGAATAGAAAACTTCAAATAAAGTTCAGTAGAAAAAGATACTTTAAGTATAATTTAGGCTGAAAGTTCAGAGAAAATACTAAATCTTAGATTTTACTCAAGGTCAGAAAGTGACAAAGTTTAGAGGCATCGAAGGTGGGCAAGCAGTGACGTGCGGAACTTATTAGACTTTTTACATTTTCAATCCATCATGCATACAGCAGCAACATTCAACACCAAATGGCAAGTAGTATTTCCACTTTTCTAATAGCAATTCTTGAAGAATTTTAAAGTCCAAGAACTGATCTTTCCAAATAAAGAATGTTATTGCAAGGATCTTAGTTTATTAGCAGTATTTAAACATGCCAAGATCTGTGCATCTTCAAGGTCATCCATGCCATATGAGTACAAAGAGCTAATGTTCATTAATCATGTGCCTGAAAAATAGCTGCCAGTTCAGCATGCATCATATGCAAGCCTTGTAAACAGGATGACGCCTTTGTCAGGCATATTATGCTGCATAATCGGACTTTCATCGTCCAATCGCAAGCTTCTTAAATATATACCATGCAACGAGAGCTGGTGATCCTAATGTACCCCTCATATTCTCACAGGCTGTAGCACCACAAACCATGGAAAATTTTATGTCTGAGACAAAATGATAAATTTTGTCATCGTCTCTATGTAATACTACAATGGCAAATCACTAAGAACCCTTAACACAGCTCTTCTGTGCAGCATGGTCTATATTTAGGGATATACCCTGCCCCCCCCCCCAAATTCCATAAAGCGCTTTACCTGAAAAATAGTTGTTAGAGTGGCATGCAGTGTCTTGTTACCAGTAAAAGTTTTTCCATGATTTTGTTATGCACATTCCAAGCTTAAAATCCACTATGCAACATATCAATAAAAAAAATCTCAATCTTTTGGAATCTTTGAAACTTTTTTACAGGAACTCCCTTTAAAACTGTAAGTGACCAGACCAGTTTCTCACAACTATTCATTGCATTGTTCCAACTTGAATCACAGCCTCTGGCATCCACTTCCAATGAGTGCCTTATGAAACCAATTCTCTGGAATTTAAAACTGGAGAGAAGGAAAATGTGTGTACTTGCACGCTATTTCTATCTAGAGAGGGAGGAGGGGACCTAAACACATTTGCATAATACTGCATTTTTTAAATCAATATATGTAAAAGCCAGCTCTTTATATGCTAAAATGGAAACAAGTCCTATGCAATATAAAGCACTTTGGGTGCAGCAACTAAAGCAATGCTGCAGTCTTTTTGAATGGATGTTTTCAGCACAGTAGTTACTGCATGGTCGATTCCATCTTTCCCAAATAACGGTTATTTTTTATATTGAACACACCATACTCTGTTTTCAATATCATTGCCAGATTCATTACTGGTTCATCAGTCTCATCTGTTATAGCTGCTGCCATATTTCCAGTACTGTACCTGTCACATTCCTCACTGCTGCATGCCCCTCTCATCCACTGCTTTGAAGCGGTCTGGTTTTGTTTGAGAGTATCATGTAACATTGCCTCACTTTTATACTTTGACCACCTGTAAGCTGTCAAAACTCTCTCTTCCCATCCCTTTCTTTCACAGCACATCAGGGGTACAAATTTGGCACTAATTCCACTAGTGAGAGATGGGGTGATCGCTATCTGCATGTTCATGATTAATATTGTGGTCAGTCCCTGGAAGTGTGGTATCCAAAACTGTAAACACTGTATTCTGTCAGGACCTGCTTTAAAAAAAAA
>SMGT01013143.1:235987-254064 GCA_004794575.1 Lanistes nyassanus | reverse complement strand
CGTCTGACCTCTGTAACGTCCCTTCCAAAACTCCCGAAGCGTTCAACCTACGCCCCAAAGTTTTCTCTGTTTCCATTAACAACACGATTTACACCTTCTCATTGGTTTCTCGAAGTTGATATTTACGCGTTTCTATGAAAGAACGCGTGACGTCTTTCCTTCTATGACTACACAATTTTATGCGTCACTAACGTGTCAATCCTTCAATGAATGAAAGGAAGCTTACTATCAATTCAATGAATGAAAGGAAGTGAGACGATCTTAAAAAAGAATACAATGAACGATACAAGAACTATAGCGCTGAAGAAAACCTTCAAAACGCAACACTCACACATTACTCCATGGGGCCGGTAGAAGACGTAGGCGAACTAGCTGGAGTAGGCCCTCCGGCAGATCTGCACAAACATCCTTTTGGTGGTGGTAAACCGTCTGGTGCACACCATCCCCACTACGCCATTCCTGACACCAACGGGGAACACGCCCGCTATTGACTTAAGGCTTTAGATTCGGACGTGTAGGACATTCTGAAAGCTTTCTCAGCATGGCAGGCGAACACACATTCTGCTCACTGCACCGATTTTCTCAAAAATTGATCGATTCAAACCCATTTGAATGAAAGGAAAAATTCAAATAAAATCAACAACTCCTGCAGTTTGCGTTTCTTTTGGTTTTCAGTGTATATGCATCCTGTAAAATTGGTGCGTATTTTTTTAAATAGATTTTTATACACTAATCACATCGGTCGGTCTTGGTGGAGGCAGAAGAGTCAAAACCAAGAATATATACTTCTTTGATGTTTTCCTTGCTGGTGGTGCAATTGTATTTGGGAAAAGTAGGTTTGAGCCAAGGAATGAGAAGATAAGAGTGAAAGTGGTGCTTTTTATTCACATACACCCTCTTCCCCCCTCTCTCCTCTATCTGATGTAAATGACATAAGCAAATGTATTGGAGATCATTTGAACCGATATTGATCAAGAAACGCTGACAGGACTAGGTGTCATGCATATTCACCATGACATTGAAGTAGACGTCTACAGTGTAATTTAGCAATTCACAAAGTCAAAGTTGGAAATGGACTTTTTAATGTACAGATAGAAATTCACGTATTTGTTTCTGTAATGTTCTTAATGACAGTGTTTGTTAATTTAAATACATGCTTCTAGGTGCATTTTGCAATGGTTGCCTGGATTTTATTTCTCCACAAGAAACAGTGTAGATTAAGCAGCTTTACAACAGAGAGAATGAAATTAGGAATATCGTTAATCCATCAGACAGGTCTTGTTTATTGTGTATGTATATAATGCTGCTAACTTGTGACACAATTGTGTGTACTGGACATACAAGAGACTTGTCATACACAGTAACCATCCCTGCACACACACCCCACCCCCCATGCCCCAAAATATGCTTGATCTGCCACTGATAGTTTTCAAATTATGACCGTGGTGTGCACCTCACTCTTGACTTCTGTGATTCTGATTAGAAGAGTGTAGACTGACACTTCAAACATAAGGAATCTAAATACATCTAGTAGTTAAAAGCTTTTATTATATACATATGTGCAATGGCAAAAACTCAAGACAAACGGTGGGCAGGTGGTGGAAGTGAAGGTGCACCAAAATGCGCCACTTAGCCATCAAGCAACCAAACCTTGTCCCAAAAAATGTCCTAATTGTCTCCATAACACACTGAAAACAAACTCCTTTTAGTATATTTACTAGTCAAAACAGCTGAAAGGCCATCTTCACTTTTTTTTTTTGTCCTTTCATTAGGCATTACCTTTGCAGTATAACACAACCTGGCACTGAAATGGTTTTACTTCACATTGTTGCATGAAATAAACACAACTAAAAATCTCAACATCACTTGCAATGTGCATAGTATTCAATAATGTACAGTGACTATAAATTCACTACTCCCCTCCCCAGGGAGGACAGAAAACTAGACCAATTTTTCTTCTTTTTTTTTTCAAAGATGGATTTATCACCCAATTATAGTTGCACCCAGGGACATACGCACTTTTGGCAATTTTCTGAAAACAGAAAGCAAAATGTATGTGCCAGCCTAAGATCTAATACTGTAAAAACCTGTCTGTAGCAGTCCTTTAGCTGGGCGGCACCTCGTGATATGGACACTTCAGGCCAGTGCAATCCATTTTCAACACAAACCCACCTTGAACCACTCAAGGGGCCACTCTGTTTAATGTAAACAACGGACAGCAATTTTTAGTCCCATATTGGAATTTCCATAGTGGACATGGTTAATCTGCAACAAGTTTTATTCCCAGTTGTCATCATCTGCTGCAGCTATTTTTCATGCCATGAATATGCAAGACACTTTGGATAGGCACTTTTCTTCCATGGCACCACAGGAAAAAAGCATTTAACTCTTAAGGAACAAGTCAGTGCATTGAAAAAACAGTGGTGTTTCATGTTGACAACTGGGCTTGACCTTGGATGTAGGAGGACTCGGACTGCAAGTTTAGAAACAGAATGTGAAACCATAATACGAGAGTGGTAGAGAACCAACCAATAATGTTGGCCAACTCTCAATTTGCCCATTTATTTTTCACAAATAAATTTTTGAAGAACTTTCAATTCAGCCTATTTCAATAATTTCTTTGTATCATGAGAAACGCTTATAAGGGTGAATGAACCAAAACTGCACAGAAATTGGTTGATACCTATAGAATGTTCTATGGACAATCTTTTGATCTAACAAATTAGCAAATACTAAATGAAAATGAATCAAACGGTGAATCAGACCAGATTGAAAAATTTTATACTGAAATGGACTGCCCTAGCAGCCGACCAAAACAGAAGGAAGACCACAAATGAAGCACTGAATACGAAGACATTTGAGGGTTTTTTTTCTCTGCACCCAGAGCCAGTGCCTGTGGTCACACAATCCAAGGAGCCAGGATGATCATACAGTTTATTGTTTTACAAACTGCATTTTAGGGCTAACCCTCCCCCCAAGTGTTTTTCATGAGTTTTTTTTGTCTTTAAAAATATCCCTGAAACACTTGCAATCTTTTTAAATCTAAACTATCATACAGCCCATAAGAGATGTAATTGTACCTGGCAGTATATAAACCTATTGCTTTTCTCTCCATGATGGTTAGCCTCACGATTTTTAGTGAAAGTAACTGTTGACTGATGGTTTTGACGTGGACTTGGAAAAAAAATTGATCTGCCTACCCTTGTTTTGAAAAATGTTGAACAAAGCAAGGGAAGATATTCTGCTCAAGGCAATTGCATTTATTGTACAGCTGTTGCAATATCTTAAAAAAATTAACATGCTGTTCCATTTTTTTTGCTACTTGTTTTTACAGGTATATTTTGTAGCCTGGTCTTTTGTATTTATTAATATTCTGATCATTTAAAAACAGACTAGTCATGTAGCCCCCTGCTGTGGAAGGGTCACCTGTCTCCGAGGGAAATGTTTAGGTGGTCTGAAAGGTGTCTGCTACAGACAGGTTTTACTGTAACCAACCTCTATAAATGCAAATACCTGAAACATCTCAGTCTTCTAGCACCTACAGTTGGAGTGATCACTATGCCTTAATCATTTCCGCATTGGGGAGAAAGTCTGTCCTGGACCCACTTTGTCAAAATGGTGATATCTTCAAACCTCTCCCTTCACTTCTATGCCATTCATACCACAACCATGTGCATGAAGAGAGAGAGTGTGTGTGTGTATATGCATGCATACTTGCATGAAATGGCTGCTAGGTGTCATCTATATTTAACATAAAGAGTAAACAGGGAAAGCATACAATGTACAGCTTACAGACTTGCCACTTAAACAGGAAACAAAACATCTTTGCTTCATACCTGCTGTTGGTAATATGCACACAAACAATTGTGCAAGTGTACTTCACACACCAACAATATTTAGCTAAATAATTTGCTCAGGTAAGCCAGGTATCTAATGCAATTCTAGAATCACAAATGCAGTAAAATACTATTTCTACATGGACATTCGTATCCCTCCTGGTTACAGATGGCTAATATTTCTTGGTTGCTGGTGCCTCCAGGCTTTTGCTGCATTATATTTTCTGGCAACACTGCTGATGTCCAAATAACCACTGAAATGTTGAGGTGACAATGGACATGCCAGGTCCAGCACATCTTCTGCTCAAAACACCCACATATCTCAAATAACTCCCTTTGGTGAAAACCTCTTTGTACACTGGGTCTTGAGGGCTAGATTTCCTTGTTTCCCAGTTGTGGTCTCGAGCTGTTCGTGTAACCTTCCAGTTTATATGCACTGACCATCAGGTACTGCTACATGATTTTCTGAACACATCAGGACTTGTGGGCTTGTCCGAACCCTGAACAAAATGCAAAAAAGGTGTTTTCCATATAAAGAACAAAAAAACAAACAGATAATTCTGTACATGTGTATGTTCTAAACAAGGAACCTGCCCCAAAAAATCCTCACCGTGTTTAGTACCTAAGGGAATCCAGATTCTTGGCTGAACCAGAACAGCAAATCACAAACAGATGATTACTGAAATTAATGATGTGTATCTTCAGTCATAAACAGTCACTGCTAAATAATTGAAATGTTTGTTATTTTACAAAGTCAGTGACTGTAAACAGGTGTTACTGTTATATGTGAAGGAACTGTTTGCCTGAGATCATAGGGTTATAAAAGTTTCCAGTAGATAACACCGTGAGTGTTTCTAATTGCTACAATGCAACCAGTCTTGATAATCTAAGCAGACATGCCAACTCCTCAGGATCAGCAACAGAAATGTTTGTTGATACAAGAGAAGAATTTCAGCAAGCTGAGCTAAATCAATTGTAAAAGACTATATTTCACTGTTTATATTACTCAACCTGGAGGTGTATTTGCAGTTAAGAAAGTGCTGATTGACAGAATCAAAGAATTTGAAACTTTCTTGTGTCATACAGATTTCATGCATCTTTCAACATCAGTTATCCAACTGTATGACACTTTCAAGTCAATACAGCACAGTGCATCATGCATGATGCATGCTGGCTTCTGATCTCTTGATCACTATATACTTTTAGCTGTAATTTCTAATCAAGTCTCTTCTGTTTTTGTTGGAGGAGGTTCAGCTAACTACTTTCCAATTCTTTTGATGATTTTTTTTTTTGATAAATGCAAAGGTTTTGCAAACTCAGTTCTGATTGGTAGAGTGCATTCATGATCGTAAACAAATTTATTCTTATTGGTTATGCTAAATTTAGTCCTGAAAGTATCAAAAGTGAAAACAGAGACCCAGCTGAAGCAAGGCAAAATGCAAGGCAAAAACTATGTATCTAAAAAATCCCCAGTTAAACCACTCATCACGAGAAGATACCATGAAACTCTTCTAAATCATGTCTCTCACAAAAACTAGCTTCTACACATTGGTAAAGCCCCTCAGAAACGAGCAAGTGACAAAATTTTTTTTTAAAGCCACCAAGCAAAATATTTTGCCACCGAGTTTAACAGCTGAATACAAGTTACAACACAACCAGGCATAACAAATTTTGCTCAAAGCAGAAAAGTTGGAAACTCGAAGTTCACAAATAAGGACAGCTAACCCTTCCTAACTACCCAGCATCATGTGCTGCGGCCATAACTGTACACAAGCCTGGTAATGGTTATCATTGCTCATCGACAGTATGACAGGTGAAATAGCCAAGCTGAAAGTAAAAGTTAAAAAAAAAAAAACTATGCAAAGCATCAACCTTACCCATTGGCTGCAGAACAATAAATCTTAGCAGATCTGAGAGAGAGACAATGCCCTTCACATGGTTGGCCTCATCCACTACCACCAAGCGATGCACCTGTCAAGATAAAGTGTCACCTTCACTCTTCCTACATCAGCTGCATTTGCAAATCTTATGTAGTGTTATGCTTACAGAGTATGGTTGTTCCACCCAATTTCCATTTCACCTTTCAACCAGTTTACCCATGGTTATTTCGTCCACATGCATAAGTCATTTCACCACTTGCTTAAGTCATTTAGCCCACTCACTTGGCCCACTTGCTTAAGTTGTTTAGCCCACTTGCTTAAGTCATTTCACCCATTTGCTAAAGTCAGTTTGCTCACTTTAATGTGTGCAAAGCCAAAACAACCAGTTTGCACAAGATGATCAGCTCAGCTTAGTTATTTATACCATTTACACACACACACACACATACATATTATCGTTGACTGCTGCTGAAGACGCACTCAGATCTGGTGACCCTAGTGGGGATCATGACTTCTAGTCTCTTCCTCAAATCCAAGAAAGAATGAGTGAGAGAGAGAGAGAGAGAGGTCACTTTACTGTAACGTAGCAAGAGGGGACAATTACAGCAACACCTTGACTCTAAGTCAGCCTGAGTCCAAAGCTTCAACAGGCTTTCCAGCTGACATTGTGCTGGGGGAAGTGGGTGGATGGTTAGAAAGAATGCTTGTCAGAGTCGAGTGTAAACTTGCTGCATTTGACACAGAGGCCTACAGTAAGAAAAACATGATCAAATATCACGTTTCATATGGAGGCCAACAGCGAGAAACATAATCAAGTATCACCTCTTACACAGTCTACTACATGTCAATACAACCTGACTGCCAGGTAATGATGTCTAATGGCTGTGCACCCTGCACATTATCAACTGAGGTCTTCAAATGAGTTACTGGATGGTCAGACACAAGCAAAAACAAAATCTCTCACATGCACACACACACATGCATCAAAGGAATGGGGGGGGGGGAGAGGAGACAAACATGTATGCTTTAACACAACTGCACACAGATGCATGCAAAATACAAAGCATATGCACAGATACAAACATGCAAATGCTGTCCCACTCCCTCTTTTTTCTGTCTTGTACATATGCGGACACAATCTCTATCTCACACACACACACAAATCTCTTTTACAACAAGCAGTCTGTCAGCCTGAACACTTGTACAAGATCAGAGAAAGTTACTTCAGGGTGTCCTGGAAGCAAATCAGCCTGATTTACGATCAAGGTGTTGCCCTGCATCTGACAGTCCTCACAATGGCACTCCAGTACCCACTGGGACTACCTTCCTCCCTCACTGACCGGGCAGCTCAAGAACAAATAAAGGATCTTCAGAGTAGACCTCTTGTGTGCCAAGACCACCAACCTCACACATCTGGTGTTGCAGATTTCGCAATCGGTCACACTTTGTGTAAGAGCTGATACTTGACTACATGCTTCTCTTGCTGTCGGCATCTGTATTAAACACAGCGAGTTTACGTGCTCTAATAAACAGTCTACCAGCTGGCTTTGAAACCAGACACCTTCTCCCAGCATTATGTCAGCCAGAAAACCTGGCCATGATTAAAGAAACTTCAGGGGATAGCTTTAGAGTGAATCAGGCTGACAAAGTGTTGCCTTGTCATCTTTGAAAGGTTTGCTGCATCACAGTAAGTGATTGTCAGCTAATGACTCTCTCTCTCTGACTTCCTGTGGCACCAAGTCTCAGCATGTCTTCAGTAGTTGACAATCATGGAGAAAAAAAGGTGGGGGAATTGACTTAAGTGGGTGCACTGGTTGGGTGAAAGGAAAATGCGTGAAACAACCCGCCACCCACCCACCCCCTCCATGCTTCTGTGCTTGAACTTTATGCCAAATTTTGCATTCAACTTACACGTTACATTACAAAATAACATAAGAAATAAAAACTGATGTAAAAGGATCCAAAGATCCACAGCTAATTTTGTACAAGGACAGACAACAATTAAAAAGCTCCAGCCCCTAACCAAATAAACTTTTTAGCATGCTGAATTTTTAAAATAAACAACTTGGTCACAAGTGATTGTGGTTTAATGCTGCAACAGCAACAAGGGCTATATTAGGGTGGTAAAATGGTGGGAATAACACCAGTAAAAGTAAACAGAAAAAGATGGGTGCCATTAAGATGTAAAAGGCAACAGGGTAAACAGGAAATGAGTCATACAAATCTAAGCAACAGGATTCAATAGGAGAATAAAGATGGACAGCCTTTAGAAAGGCAAGAACACCCAAAGGAGAGGTGAAATGAAAGACAGCTGGAAAAGCGGAAGCATACAAATAATGTTGATGGATGCGGCTAAAATGGGAACAATAAAACAAAAGGTGGTACACAGAGGAGGAAAGAGTGTGTGAGGTAGGCACGACCTAAACGAAGGGGTGTCAGGATATCATCAGGCCACACAGGCTCTGCACAATACAGAGAGAGAGAAAGGGAAAGACAGAATGGAGCTTACTAGAAGACAGGTTGTCCCAGTGCGCTTGCTGGATAGAGTGGATGCAGGAAGAGATGAGGAAATGAAAGTCGATAGAAGGTATGCAAGAGAGAGTGACAGGCCCAAAGAGCTAACTAAGCACCCGGTCAACGTGCGTGTTTCCCAGAATGCCAGAATGGCCTGGGGCCCACAAAAAGATGACATCAGCATTACGGGAACAAAGGAGAGAAAGTTGAAAATGGATTCGTAGCAGGAAAGGATGGTCAAGGTGGTGAGAGCCAAGTGGATGTAGGGCAGCATGAGAGTCAGAAAGAATCAGAAAGCTCTTTTCAGTAAAGTGTTTAGTATGGGTCATATGCAACTCACCTCCAGGTCGTGTCGAAGGTTTGGGAAAAAGGCATCCTGAATGAAGCCTTCAAAACAGACCAAGTGGTCTGGCCCCGTCAGAAACAAGACTGCAGAGAGGAGAGCACACCCTTGGACTCAAGAGTCCAGACCAGGCGAGCATTGACCACATGCTCAATAGTTTTACAGAGACAGCTGTTGAGGGAGATAGAACAATAGTTATTAGGATGAGAGAGATCCTTACAAGGTTTGGGAACAGGGACAACTAAGGCCTCCCTCGACAGGGAAGTAAAGTCTCCAAAATTCCAAATTTAGTTAAAGAGGCAGAGGAGGAGAGACAGAGATTTTTCAAGAAGATGAGTCAGAAATTGGTAGTGGACAGAGTCAGGACCAGGTGCAAAAGAAGAACACTGCGGGAGAGCTTGTTGGAGTTCGGAGAAAGAAAAGGGGAGATTATAAGATTTAGAGGTAGAGGTAGAAAAGTCACAAGGTGTAGACTGGCAGAGGCGCTGGAGCCACTGAAAAGAAGAGGAGTAGTGAGAGGAAGAAGAGTTATGTGCGATGGTGTGCGCAAGATGGTTAGCGACATCATGCTAGTCCGTGAGAGTTGCATCTCCATCTCGAAGGTGGCCAACAAAACCAACGGAACGCTTTCCCAGACCTACAAAGGTGGAGGGGGGGGGGCAGACAAAGAAGACATGAAACTCTGCCAAACCTGTTTTCTCTGCTGGTTAAAAATATAATAAACATGAGCTCTCAAATGTTTAAAAGCCAAGACATTGTCCTGGGTGGGGCAGCAGAACACAAGATGTGCTTTCTTCCACACCCGTTGCACATCCTGACAGGCTGTGTTAAACCAAGGAATGCAAGGCAACCGCAATGACTCCTCTCACTGGAAGGATGGCAGATTTTGCAATATCGATTTTAAAAAGAGGTAAAAGGGAGGATGGGGTGGTCCCTACCTGCTGAGGACTCGAGATTAAAATTGGCAGGCAAAGTCAGCCGAGAAAGGCATACTGGAACAGCAACCATCCGACAATGGAAAAATTCCAGTGGCCCTCTGGCCTACGATCTGCAGAAAGAGCAGCCAACAAAACGATAAGGAAAGGGTCACTGTCACACAATTCATGGTGACACCAGGGAAAATCTAGAAGGGAGAGAAAAGACACAGAAGGATCAATGGTGGAAGAATAACCACTATGAAGTTGACAGAAAGTGTAGCTTCCATCATTGAAAAGACAAATCCCTCTATGCAAAAAAAATGAAGCGAAAAGCTCCAACAGGTGTTGCTGGACACACCACACTCCCCATGGGGTGAGGGCCATTGAAATCACCCAAAAGAAGAACAAGAGAATGAAGCTGATCTAGCAGGTCATCCAACTCTTGATGGGAAATGTGAGCTGACAGAGGAAAACAGAGACTGCACATAGTAATAGTCTTGTGAAGGGCGACTCGTGCAGCCACAGCCTGCAGAGGAGAGAGAAAAAGGACTGAAAAGGTGGGGGTGAGGAGGAGGTACAATCCGAAAAGACATGAAAGTGGCCACAGGTGAAAGGAGTAGAGCTCTGCAGAAGGGTTTCATGCAGGGCAAGAAAAGCAGGATTGAGAGAAGATATAAGACAACAAAGATCCATGACAGGTCAATGGATGATGGAAGCCATGTTATCGATGAAGTTTAGACCAGCATCGAGGGGACAAGGAAGGATGTGAAAGAGACTTAGCTGGAGAGGACGAGGCAGGGGGAGGGGTGGTGTCCCCCATCTCCATACCCTCTAATCCTCTAAATGGTTATGCCCCTTGGGGGGGGGTTGAGAGAGAAGTTAAGTAAAATAGTTTAGTTGTGAACTCATAGCTGAAGAGAAAAGACGTGAGGAACCGATTGATGTGGGGGAACGTGATGGAATGTACTCACTGTGTTTGATGTTAACTGCTCCTTCAATCGCTGAACTGAAGGTATTTTGTATCAGCAGGAATTTTTTGTTAATTTTATATATATATGTGCTAAATTACTGCTTAAAACCCTAATATATGCCCTCCAGAAACTTTTGCTAAATTGTATATTTTCTTTATGAAGTTAGTTCATGTACGTTACATAGGTCATGATAGTATTTTACGGGAATTTCGGTTGTTAGGGATGTATTTAAGTGGGCGCCATGTTTGTATAATTGAAATCGTAAATAGAAAGAAATATGTAACGAGAGACTTAATTTGTAAGTACGAGGTGGCATCCCACTAGGAAAAGGATTCATGTTGATTACGACGGAGGTATAGCTCGAAGCTAGGTACTAAGTTAGGAAAACTTCCAGGAAAGGGTAAAGAGACCCCTGTACATGCCAGGATTCGTCCGCCCTAGAGCCGACACCTGCCGATTTGAACATGGAGAGTGGGAAGAGGTGCAAACAAGAGGCGACCTCATGGCAAGACCAGTGGAGCGTGGAATGTACCTGAGTATAGAGGCGAAACAAGTCCGACTGTGTCGCAAGTGGCTGCGACCAGGGCAGTAGGACAGTTGTGGTCGGTCCCGCCTGATCGCCGAAGTGATGCAGAGTGAGGCTTGCGATCTACATTCTTAACTTAAGGGCAAGCCAGGTAGGCGAGAAATTTGTGTATTTCACGGGAACGGCGGCACATATCGAGAATACGTCACGGAGACGAAATAACGAGAGGAGAGGCTTGAGAGATGCGAACTTTTACTAGTGTAACATTGGAACTGTTAGTTTTGAGGTTGTTGTGTAAATTGTGATATGACGGTGCCTGAGGAGTGTGGGCCTCAGAGATGCTGCATCGAGATGTAGAGGTGACTGTTGCGGACTTGTGAAACTGTGTGCCTTCCGAGCTGGTAGTGAGAAATATACTCCGTGGAGACAACCGTGTATGTCAAGCGTATATCACGGAGAAAGAGTTGACTACTGGAACTTGTATAACTGATACAGTCAGAACTTTTAACTTAAGATTTTGGACTCATAGTTCATGAGAAATGAGACTTGAAGAGAAGGTAGATAAATATTAAGGACATTGTAATTGCAGAGGAGCGCAGCCGGAACAAATGGGGGTTAGAGAAGAAAATATTGGATTTGTCGATGTTGTTTTTGCTGATGCATTTGAAATAAGCACTTGAGTTAGAACATAACTTGCGGAGACCTGTTGTTGCATCATGAGAGTACATCGAGAGGAAAAGCTAGTGGTAATTGGTAGTACATCAAAGTGAACACTTAGCATGTAAATTAAAGTGCAGATCTTCGCTAGCATCGTTGAAGGTTAAGCTAGGGAGATAAGGTTCGCAACTTTAGAAGATCCGTGTTGGTCTTTGATGGTTTGATGGTTGAAAGTTTGATGGTTGAAAAGATAGCAGGCAACTTTGTCCAGTCTTAGGATGGCTGGCTATTGAGTGGATTTTGTGGGGAAATTTGGTTTTGTTTTGTGATGTAGTAATCCGTCATTTGCCTAGTTGTGTGATCGGCATATTTTCACTGTTCTGCCGGAGTGAATACCTGGATGTATAAATTGTAGTAGTAGAGAGCAGGGAGAATTAGTGGCCGGCGACTGAGTGTTGAACTGAAGATGAAGTCTGATTTTTTTATTGTTCTTGAGGTAACTGTGTGGGAAACCATGAGGAATTAGTGTGAAGTAGTTGAGAGCGAATTTTTCAAGGTGTTTGAGCTTGAGGTGACACAATAAAGGTACTTAAGCTACATCCAGTCTCCTGGGTGAAACTTAAATAGTGGTGGGTCCTATTTATGTTACCCAATGTTGAGTTTTGTCTGAGTGACAGGAGAGTGAAAGAACACAAAGCACATGTTCCCACTAGGTCGTCTGACATGGATGGGGGTGGGGGTCATGACGGATGGTGAGAGAAGCTTGACAACAGGCACAGGTAGGTGGGGTGAGTAAGCAAGTGTTGGTGTTTTATGCCATGTCAGCAGTGAAGGCTATATCATGGCAGTACAGGAGGATACAGCACGGAGGTAAAAGGGCGAAGGAAGGTGAAAAAAAGAGAATGCACTAAAATGAAAAAGAACAGGTAAAAGTTGAAGCATGCTTAAATACAACAATAAAAATGGATCACATATAAAAAGTCCAGAAGTGCAGGAGGGATAGAACGAAAAATGTTGTAAAAGGAGGGGGCATAAAAATGGCGCTGCTGGACCTGGCTAAAAATAGCACAACATAAGGTGTTGGACAGTGAAAGGCACATCACAGGTGGTGGAACAGTTCTAAATGGAGGAGGAAAGACTGGGTGAGGTGGGTATGTCCCAAATGTGTCAGGTCAATGGAAAATGAAGGGCGATTCCACTGACCGTAAGAATATGGAATTCTACTTCAGTACCCATTTTGGTACCATGGCACCCACTGGTCTCAACCTTAAACACTGACCCTACACCTCCCTCCTTTTCTCTTAACCCCCTCACCCCTCCTCCTCTCTCTCTTACTTCTTTTCTCTCACTTCCTTCTCTCCCACACTGACACCCCCTTACCCACGCTTCTCTCTCCACCCCCACCCCCTCTCCACCCCCACCCTTCCCTACCCTTTCCTACCCACCTTGCGATTGGCTGCCCCTCTTTTTAACCCTTCTTACTCACTGTCCCTTAGTCATTTTCCTGCTGTCCAGCCCATGCGCCACATCTACTGAAGCCAAGTCTTTTTCTTCTTTTTTCATCATTTTTGTGTCATCCTGATGAAGGGGTAGTGCCCCGAAACATGTAGATTGTCTTTGTCTTGTCTTAGCTTGGTCCAGTTCCCTTGTTTTAAATTTAAGAAAGGTTTTTCCTCCAAGCAGCAGTCACCTGTTTTTCTTGAATATTCCTATGCTTATCAGGGCTAGTGCACAGCCAAACAATGTTGTACTAACTTACATGACTTGCTGCTCTCACAGGTGACCTAACCAAGGAATCATTCTGACAGTCCCCGGAATCATAAGCTCGCTGCTATAAAACAGGCTCATCACTGTCTTCAGTTGAGTCCTAAGCACACTGCACTATTGCCGGACCCTTTCCCTACTCGTCGGAACTGAACTCGCAGTCTGATGAAATTACCGCTCGGTGAGTTGCAGAAGAAAAAGGTGACTTTATAGAGGGGCGGAAAAGCCCTAGCTTAAATCACCCAGACACGGCCGGCATCATGCCTCATCATCACCCGTTTGAGTCAGTCCAACCATGGTCAGCAGCAACTCAAATCCCCACGCCTGTCACAGCTGCACAGGATGTAAAACGCTGGCCACTACCGCGCCCGACGTAATCCCATAAACAATGTCAGCTCACCTCCCACACCCTGGTTATTACCCTTCCTCTGTTCTACGCGGTGTGGCTGACCACCATAGAGCAAACTGATAAAACAAAACCTGACCCTCAGCTACACAGGGGACTGTTGTGATCTTTCGATTATTTTTCCAGGATATTTTTTTACAGGCATGTTGGTGGCGGTGTGTGTGTGGGGAGGGGGGCCTAGAGTGTGGGGGCTACTCAGTCCTTCTACCCCCTCCATCCTCGCGCCTGAGGATGGTGTAAAATTACTTTGGAGCTATCTTTGGATGTATGGATGTACAACATAACCAAAAATACAAATTTCTTAACTAAATTTGAGTTTCTTTAGCAATACTTACCATGACCCAGAGTGCTAATTCTCAAGTTAGCGAACCCTAACCGCACCTTCCAAACAAAACTTTTTGTATGCAAACCCTGGTAAGGCCCCTCCACGCATGCGCACTCGAGTGCATTACCCATGCGATGCACTCACTGGTCAATTCAAACTTTCACAAGCCCGAAAAGGAACAGCGGGGAGGAGGGTGGGCCTATGATGGGTCATGGTAAGTATTGCTAAAGAAACTCAAATTTAGTTAAGAAATTTGTATTTTCTTGTCACAATACTGTACCATGACCCAGAGTGCTGATTAGCACAAAAAGGAGGTGGGTGAAAAACCAAAAAGAACTTACCAGGGTTAGGAGGTGGCGCGCAAGAGGTGCTGGGTGACCACAGCCACAGCAGCACCCACCCAAAGCGCCCATCCTCTCCAGAGGCTGAAATGTCCCGGATATAAAAATTGATAAACGGGTCTTCAGACCTCCAATAGGCTGCTGCTAACTGGCCTCTTTATGCAGTGGACTGTGACGTAACAAGAAAGTGACCCACGCACGAACTTCGTGCGCTCTGGCCGTTGTTAAAGGGATGGAGGATAGCCATTCCCTCTTAGGTCTTTAGTGGAGTATGCTCTGCGGATAACAGATTATACTCAGCGAGAAATACTAGCTATCAAGCTGTCGTGGATGTGACCAGACCGCAGGGAAAGGAACAAAACGTCTGTGAGTATTGGTGCGCGAAGCTGATGTGCGGCACCTGACAATTTAACCAGTCAGGGTCTGACTGCTCGAATATCGCAGACAGGGGGTGAACTATCCCCCCCCCTGGCCTTGCACCACCACACCCACTGCCGCCAGTGTACGCCATAGACACGGGTGGTCGAGCTGCGTCTAGCTAAAGCCATGCAGAGAAGTGTAAGTTGTGATGGTGAGCCCAAAACAAAAGGGTCTGGCTGGTAAGAACGGGTCGACTGAGTGTGTGCCTCCTAGATTCAGATAGGAAACCACTGTCGAGTTGTCCGAGTGTATCCGAATGTGGCCTCTCGGCAGGACCGGAAGAAATGCTCGAGGGCGAGTCGGACTGCTCACAGCTCCAGACAAAAGGTGTGGAGATGGGCTTCGCTCACTGACCAGGTGCCCTGGGCGACCTGTTGGTCGAGCTGGCGGGGCGAGGGGCGAGCTGTCCATAGCACCGCGTCGAATTCCACACCCAGAAGAAAAGGTCTGCTTGGGCAGAAAACTGACTTCTGTAGATTTATTGTAAACCCCAGAAGGCATGCTTGGGACAGAGTCTGAGGGACAAAATGGAGATTGACAGACGGTCGTTGAGGGACAGAAGGACACCAATGTAAGGCCAGCCTGGCCGCTCAAATCGCCAACGTGTGAGCATGATATTGTCATGTCAAAGGGTGACGTATGATATTGTCATGTCAAAGGATGACGAATGATTAAAAGTCGGCATGCCTTGCTTCCATGTGATCTGGCAAGAACTATTTTATATAAACATGATCAGACAGATTGCAGTTAACCCGATCATGTTAAATCCCTGTCCCGATACCAAGACTGACAGCCCGTATCCGTAGCTGTCGGGCGCTGTCTGCGCCTGCTGGGATGCAGGAGGAAGACAAACTCTCCTGAAAGCTGGGACCGGGGGCCAGAGGCATGACACTTGGCCCTCCCTGACCAAAACGGCCAGGGGCTCTCAATTGGCAGATGAGAGTTCCTGAGCCATCTGAGGTGCAAAATTCCGAACAAGGAAGGCGGGAGAATGGAGCAACTCGCTCATTGGTGGCTGTGCAACAAGGAAGCTCAGGCACAGCCGCCAAAACAATATCTCGCTTGGGGAGAACAACTTTAACAAAGGAGTTAGATGCAGAGCGAGCTACAGCCTTCAGTGCACCTGCTTATGGCCCTGAAAAACAAAGAAACACTTGAGGCACCAAAGTCTGCATCTCGGCGGAAAACCAGAGCCGCCTGAGATGTAAATTGCCTGGTCAAGTGCCATAACAGAAGAGTACAACACTGTTCAAAGTTGAAAGTTGTTGTTTGACTGGAGCTTGCTTGATGCAAGATCAGACCGGCCTGTGGGGCTCAAGGGCCAGCCACAAGAGCTGTGCACCGGACGGTGTACACAGGGTCGCCTTGGGGAAGGAAGACAAGACTTCCAGTGGCGAAGGAGTGACGCGTGCAGGTGGTGTGGACCCAAGCGGTCCCGCCACTTCTCTCTCAGAGAGGGACGCACCATCGGTAAAGCATGCAAGCAGAGGGTCGCGAGCATGGGGCCAGAAGGTGGAGGGAAGAGAACAAGGACAAGTCCTGTGCTGCTTCCTGCGTCCCTGCACTGCGCACTGTGGCGAGGTCTCCCGCAGGAGAGCTGTCAACTTCAAAGGAATGGAGAAGCATGGCCAACTTCTCATCCGCCATAGCAAAGCCGAATGCACTGGGGAACACAGCCCCCTTTTCACTCTGTTGACGTTGCCTCAGAGGAGGAAACGAGAAAGGTTTCTTTTTCTTTTTTTTTTCTTTTTTTTACAACGAAGCCCCTCTGCCGGGTGCAATTGCGCAGTTTGCACCCTCGGCAACTGCACACCCCCGGCGACTTAAGAGGTGGGCGAACGTTACCCCTACGGGAAAAACCGGACAGGGGGTGAAAACAGGATGAGTGACAAGCGATGCCTCTGCCACTGGAAGCAAGCGAAAGGCACAGTGCACCAGTGACAAACTTGGCTTCTCTAATGTAAGAGAAGAGGGCGATAAACCAGAAAGCACAGTGTCTGAGAAGCAAAGTTCGAAGACACTTTTTTATTTTTTTTTAATAACAGCACAAGCTCTTATTAAGGGAAGTAGCTGCTGCTTGAACATGCAGTAAGGCGAGCAGGAGTTCCGTCCCCTTCAGCGCGCTTGGAAACATTCATAGAGAGAAGATTGCGCTCGTTCCTGACAGGAGGGGCCATGCTTATCTTCTCTGTATCGTTCCAATTTGGATATGTACTGCGTGAACAGTACATATTGTTTATGAAGAAAAACCTGCAGCCAATATGGGTATTGAACGTGGGACTTTTAACTGAAGAGCCACGTCTTGACCACTTAGCTACTGTATCACCATTGACAGAACCGGGAGGGCGATAGTCGTTAAAAGGACTTCAGCCCTCTCAATTGTGGTTCGTTCTGGGTAACCAATGACCAAAACAGAACGAAAGTCTTATGCGAGGGCTTATGCGAAGTTTAAGCCCTCCCACTCTTGGCTGTGGCGTTGCAGCGCAGCTACAACATAAGCGCAAGATGAGCGCAGATTGCGGTGTGTATCACACCTGAGAAAAAACACTTGGAAGTTATGGGAACTTCAGGTGGGTGGCCAGAAGGGAAACAGAGTCACCCTGAAAAAACTGCCAGCGCTGGCAGAAAAAACAGGTGGCTTCTCACGTCTCAAGGAAGTGGGGAAGCCAACTCAAAAGATCTAAGTGCGATCGTGAAAGCGTACCAGCCGTAAGGACACGCGCAGCAGACGGAAGTAGGCTAAGGTCGAACTGTGCAACCGGAAGTGGACCTACCGGAAGCAGAGAATCGTAAAGTCATGACCGGTGGAGGCCACACACTGCCTACAGGGAGGGAGGGTGGGGTACACCGGAAGTGACGAGAGAGGTGGCTCGGGGACTGCATGTTTTGGCGGAAAAAACGGCCGTCCTACCATGCCTCCCGTATTGCAGTAAGAACCTAAGGAGCTTCGCGAATGCAAACATCCGCCACCTGCGGAACCGGAAGGTGGGATGAAGAAAGGTAGGAAAACGGCTCTTCCGTTTCCGGTACGCAAGTTCGTATGCAAAGGAGGGCGACAACCGACAGCAGTGTCGCCATGTTTAGTACCGCCCGGAAGAGAGAAGCAGGTCTCTCAGCTGTCGGGTCCACCTCCTCTGGGTGTGACTCAGCCCCGACTTCCGGCACTTCCTCCCACTC
>SMGT01013143.1:174714-224602 GCA_004794575.1 Lanistes nyassanus | reverse complement strand
AGGTATATCAAGCATCAGAATGCACTTTCTAAATTATCTGATGCATAATATGCCAAAAATCGACCCTTGAGTAGAGTACATTTTAAATATTTGTGTCAGTACAGTTATCGTCTGGTCGTCCGCCATGTATACGAAATACCGATCGGAACAGCCACGAACAGCCACCAAAATCCATGGTTTTAGGCCTAAATAAAAGGTTTTCAAGGTATATAGAACATCAGAATGCACTTTTTGAATTTTATGTATAATATGCCAAAAATCGACACGAGTTCGTACATTTTACAGGTTTGCGTCAGTAATGTTATCGTCTGCTCATACGAAATACCGAACACCCACAAAAGATCATGGTTTTAGGTCTAAATAAAAGGTTTTAAAGGTATATCCAGCGTCAGAATGCACTTTCTGAATTATTTGATGCATAATATGCCAAAAATCGACACTTGAGTACGTACATTTCACAGATCTGCTCTTCTGCCGTGTATCATTCCATTTCGAAACCCCGAATACGGAATAGCCACAATTCGATCGGTATAGCACGTGCGAGAATGGATAAGTTATTATCAAAATATGCTTTTATAAGTTTCTGATGCATAATATACCAGAAAAAATCACAGATGTATGGAGCTTTTGAAGGTATGTGTTTGAAATGTCATCGTATCCTTGTCTGTCAAGATGCACGAATAGCCAAGAACAGCCACGAAGTGACGAACAGCCATCAAAAGCTACGGTTTTAGGACTAAATAAAAGGTTTTAGAGAATGCACGTTTATAAGTATTGATGTATAGTATGCAAAAAAATGACACTTTTTTAAGCTCCTGTAAAGACTTGTGACTGAAATGTTATCATCTTTTTACTGGTGTTTGTCCCGCAAATTTTCCCCATTTTGATCTCTCTACTCGAACAACGCCAGTTTCTCACATAGCAGACATGATGATACCCTGTTGACGTCATATGGCAGGGGACATAACCGATGTCAAGTTTTCCAGATACATGTTCACAGAGTTATCTTTTTGCACTTTTAATATATAAATAAACGTCATACTGAAAGTTTACCTCAGATAATGACGTTTTCTTGTCATTTCCCATGTGTTAGTGCAGTATAAAAGGGTTGTTAGGTTTGAGTGTACACTCTCTTTAATGTAGCTGACAGCAAACGAGAATGACCACCCAAGCGGCACTAGTCAGTACGACCAGAAGTAGCCGCACAGTATCTGGAGCGAACATCTAAACCGGACTGCGTGTGCGACCCATGCACTGAGTCATGCAGCATTCCTAGGTGGATTGTGAAGGCAAAGCAAGACAAAAAACCAGCACCTACCATATAACAGAAACAGTGACAAATGCTAACGCACTTTAAGTCACAGCACAAACAACTGTGAACACAGGTATAATGGCACAACAGACAATTATACTTTGTGATGCTAGCACACCGGGCCAACCAGTCTTAGTACTATTCCCCATAGTGCCAGGCATCTGGCAGTGCAGCTATTAGACTGCCAATTTTTAAGCCTTAGATATGACTCGGCTAGGTGTGAACCCCTGACCTTCCACCTTGGAACCTGATGGCTAAACACAGTTCCATCAGAGTGTTTTCATCTATTGACGCCATTGTAATCTTCGTTTACTATATGATATAGATTTCAGCACAACTGAAATAAATGCTGCTTGTAAGCTACCACAAGTGCAGTCATCTACGTATTTCGAAAGATCAATTTTTGAACATTAAAATAATTATATAACTTTACTGAAAACCTTTTAAACAGTACTTACTATTTAGTTTTAGATTGAGTAACTGTATGCACTTCACATACCAAGACAGTTCTATCGCATGTAAAAAGGCCATGACTGCCTGTGGTCTCCATGTATCTTATTTTTAAAATGAGCGATAAAAACATAATTCCAATGCAGGCTGAAAGAAAATAAACAAATAAATAAAATGATTCCTACCTGAAATCTATCAAGTGTGAATTCTGTGTAAAAGGCTGCACTGAAAAAGGTATAATAATAAATGTAGATTTTTAACATGCGAGAACACATTTCATGCACACTTCGCGCAGACGAGGCACACACTCTAATGAAAACAACGAATACACACACACAGAGAGAGAAAGGGAGAAATAAATGCAACACTGACCAACAGGTGAGGAGACAGATCATCTGTCACTCACAGGTGGATAGAAAAGTATCATAAAAGAGGGTGAACAGGGAAAGTTGAAAGTTAATGCAGACAGGCAGTCACAACGTCAGTCAAGGTACTTGCGAAAAAGATAAGTTTTTAAGTTTCGTTTGAAAGTCTGTAGTGATGGGGAGTGGCAAATGATGTGGGGAAGTGAGTTCCATTGGGTGGATGCCGAGAAGGTGAACATGCGCTGTCCATATGTTTTTGTCCTGATGCGGGGTACTGAGAGAATGCAATCGTCTAAAGAGGACGGGAGCTGTCTCGCGGGAGTGTAGATTGTAAGAAGTTCTGAAAAGTAGATGGGGCATGAAAAGGTGAAGAAATTAAGACAGAGAGTAGACAACTTGTACTCGATGCGAACCTGAACGGGGAGCCAGTGCAGAGTGCGGAGGAGAGGTGTTGCATGCTCTGTTTTGCGCGCTTTCAGGACAAGGTGAGCGGCTGAGTTTTAAAGTTTCTGTAACTTCTGTAGCAGGTATAGAGGACAGCCAGCCAGCAAGGAATTGCAGTAGTCAAGTTTAGATAGTACTTAGGCACATACAAAGGTGTTTGCAACCTGGTCAGACAGTAGGTGATGGAAGCTGCTGATTTTTCTGAGTTCAAAGTAAGCGGATCTGCAGATGAGTTTGTGTTTGTTCAGTGTCATGTTAGAGGTAATAATAACACCGAGGTTTCTTGCAGACTCAGCAAAAGGGATGTCGACGTCACCGACTCGAACTGCTGTGGGACATTCTGTCACTCCAGTATTTCTTTTACTGAAGAGGAGAGCCTCTGTTTTTTTCGTCATTCAACTTTAGGTATCCAAGTGAATGCACCAAAATGACGCTCATGATTGTCTCGCTAACTCCTCAACAATATCGCATGGTTTCGAGACTACAGTTTAGAAGAAGTCATGTATTATGTGGTCTTAGGGAAGAAACTTGATAGAAAAATGATTTTACTATTAAAAAAAACACCAATGACATCCCTTGCCAGCGAACCACCTTTTTTTACAGAACTTTTTAAAGTCATTGTAAAACTGTCTCCAAAGTGATGTCAGCATAGCAAATTTCTATTGGCATACCGTCTCCAAAGCGATAGGAATGGGTTAACCCACAGCAGTGAAATGTACATGACAGAGAGTTTTAAACATAGAAATAATTGTAAGAGGCATTGAAACAATCCTTTTTTGTAGAGTACAAACAAGGTCTTTTAGACTGTAGATTTTTAAACTGTAGTAGTGCTCTGTTAACTCAAAGATGCCGGATGCCGCGGAAACCTGCCACCGCATGCGCAGCGCTCAATGACTAATGACAGGCACAACCGACACATGCGTTATGAATTTTAAAGATTTATTTGCTAATCGTTTAAGAACTCTTACAATCGAAAGCTGAATCATTTCTTCACGAGTATTTGTGCCTGAAAGACACAAAAGAGTGATTATGAAGAGAAAAACAAACGAGCACGTGGTGTAAACAGTATCGAACAGACTGTGTATAAGGAATCCTGAGGAATCCTGATTACTTCAACTTCAGTTGTGTTTCCATCAAAGGATTTATAAATTACGGAAAAAGGTCCAAGAAACACAGTAAGACATGAGTTTTCTTTGTTTATTGATCTTTGCAACAAAGTTTAAATAACTTTTCAATTGTTTTGGAGGATTTTTTAATGAATTTTTTAAAAGAGCATAAAAAGCCCCATCAGCCAGGATGGCTCGAACTAGGAGCACTACACCAGCTAAGTGTTCATGTGACACCCTGTCTAATTTCTCCTGTTCATATGGGTGAAGCGGCTATCAGGAACTATAATAAATTATTGCAAATTAAAGTTAAACACCTTTATATAAAACTTTGACTGAACTATTTACTGCCACACATTTCAATAAATTGTAAGCATATAAAATGACATTTTGTGGATAACTGAAGGTGCACTACAGTTTGTGAATGTCACTTGACAATTCACGGTCATTTTGAAAGGCAAATGAAAACATTTAAGATTTATTTCAGGACGGCATAGTGGCTTTCACAACCAATGTCAGGATCCTTATACCTCAGAATCTCTACTCCTTTGTGCCATTGTAGTTTACTTCCAATGGCTTCACTGGCTTTCAGTTTTTATTCTTTATTTTCACTGAGGATTTTTTCTCATCTTTATGACAAAGTTATAAATATTCTTGAAAAATATAACACTGAGCTACTTTAACTGACACTCACTGTGATGACATTGTCGTAGGTGCCAATTTTCAGTTCTTTCAATGTCTTAGACATAAAGCTGGGCCGAGGCAAGTCCTTTACCTATAAATATGACAAAAGACAGCATCCACAAATTTAGTTTTGTATAATGTGTTACATCATCAAATAGTTTATATCGGCTATGTACAGTAAAAACTGTGAACAGGGGACATCCTTTGGGAAGGCTGAAACTATCCCTTAGTGACAGGTGCCCCTTCTTTCCAGGGAGGTGCCAAGGTGAGATATTGCAGTCTGTCTGGGATACCAGTCATGCAGCACAGTGCAAAATATTTGTTACTCAAAACAGAATCTGGGAACAATTTTCATGCTTATAGTGACATTATTTGCACAATATGCATATTTTATTTACTATTTTTTATTTACAGATAGAAGACTCTTCAACTTGTTTCTGTGAGAGGAGAAAAAAATCTGAAATTTTAGACTGCTGTCTTTCTTGCCCAAGATATTTGAACAATCTTCTAGATTGAAGAGACACAAAAGCTTTACTGAACTCACCCCTCTCCCATTTTTAAGGATGGTTATTCGATCAAATTTTGTTCTTAAAACAGGTTTTACTGTACTCTCATAGCCATTAATCTCTTTCTATACATTCTTATATACATGCTTCGTGATAAAGTTTTCTCTATGAAATAGACCATAAACAGCATAAAATTGCCCAGCAGCATGCTGTTTGCATTATGTCCAAGCTCATGAACAGCTGTACTAGTTCTTATTTTACACATAAATATATTTCTGTTTTAGGCAGTAAAAATGATTTGGATTTTACTTATATAATGGAGGGATGGATGATATAAATGACAGGTACTTACATACAGGTAGAGAAACCGCAGGATACGCTTATGGGTAAGAATGTAAATGGCATTGCCAGTTGTACGGTCTACAACAGGGAGGCGATGCACATGGTTATCAATAAGAACACGGATTGCATCAAACAGACTTGCATCTGGATCTATATACACAAAAGCCCGCTGCTGGGATTTCAGCACCTCTGTAAAAATGAAAAGAATGTCACATTTCACATCTGGTATTTTTTAGGCCTAGCATTACAAAGAGAACAGGCTTAACAAGTCAAGGCCTAGCATTACAAAGAGAACAGGCTTAACAAGTCAAGCCCTAGCATTACAAAGAGAACAGGCTTAACAAGTCAAGGCCTAGCACTACAAACAGAACAGGCTTAACAAGTCAAGGCCTAGCACTACAAAGAAAACAGGCTTAACAAGTCAAGGCCTAGCACTACAAAGAGAACAGGCTTAACAAGTCAAGGCCTAGCATTACAAAGAGAACAGGCTTAACAAGTCAAGGCCTAGCATTACAAAGAGAACAGGCTTAACAAGTCAAGGCCTAGCATTACAAAGAGAACAGGCTTAACAAGTCAAGGCCTAGCACTACAAAGAGAACTTAAACATAACAAGACTGTGGTCCAACAGCCATCTAGATGCCATAATGGAGATCAAGGGGTAGAACAAAGCCTACTCCCCAAAATAAGGTGTACTTAAATATTTAATAATGAAATTTGTCTGGTCAAATGACATCGATCTGAACAAGCAAAATTAAAATATAAGAAAAAATCTTGAACATTATTTAAGGGTTACTTTAACTCAATGCTACAATGCTCAATTTAAAGAGGTAAGGGTGGAAGTACAACACCTAGTAGAATATTTCTGCATTCAGCTAGTAACAGTTGTTGCATATAGATGTAAACATATAACCATTCAGGAAACATTTAACCATTCAGAAAAACTAAGGGTCTTGTGGGACTATGGCCTATGAAAACACAAACAAATCCTCTAAGATTAATCAATAAATACAAACTATATTTAGGTTGTGGTGAAATAACAGTGAATTGAGTGAAGAGCATGTAAAGGCAGAATTTCTACTTTAAGCACATGAATTTCATACCTGCAACAGGAACATGTCAATATACGGGTCATAGTTTTGCATCCAGTTCAAAGCAATACCTATGTCTCTAACTAGGATTTTCACACTCTGACTCATAAGTATGGTCATGTGACTACAGTACTGTTATATATGAACAACATTCAAAAGCCTTATGATGAGAGAATGAGCCAGCAGTGGTAGTCATAGTAATTATCACCCTAAAGCATGTCTGTTTATTGGTGCAAAAATAATGAAGCATTTATCAAAAACTGATAAAGCACAGGCATTGGAATTGGATCAGCTAAAAAATATTAAATCTGGTGGAAATGATGGGAAAAGTCTTAGTCTGAGTCTGTACAGCGAAAAGTGTGCACGGAAAAGTTACAACAGGCAGTAACAGAACTGCACATGGCAAGCAAAACAGGAAGTGAGAATGCAAACCTCGTCATGCAAAATTTAGTTGATGGTGGAAGTAACAATACAATGTTAACCAACATGTTCATAGAGCATTTTTATCCAAAAAAGGGTAAGGGCAGCAACAGTTTCCACAAAACATGAATAAATCACAGAAAATGAGTAGAGAAAAAGCATGAAATGCTACCACTTCTGTCAACTAAAATATTTCAGTCTGGGAGCATAGACTTTACTTTCTTTTACCTCTCCATGTTTCAATCTTATGGTCTTCCAGTTCATCCATTCTAACCTGAAAGAAAGCACAGAAGATTTGACCAAAACAACCAAAATCATGTCTGTGGTACAACGCATGCAAATAAAGAAACTTTCAGCAAGAATAAAGTTCCAAAACCATAATAAAGCCATTATTAAAGGAAATAACCTGTCCTACTTTCCCTACTTCACTGTACTACTGGCATTAACATACAAATTTCTTGTTTTAAATTTGTGTTTCTTTAGCAATACTTACCATGACCCAAAGGGCTAAATTCTCAATTAGCGATCCCAAACCGCACCTTTCAACAAAAAAAAGATATCACCAGTGCAATCCTGGTAAGGCCCCCTCCGTGCATGCACACACCATGCATTACCCATGCGCACAGCTCACTGACTAGGTCATCCTGACTTGCTCAAGCCAAAGAACTAAACCAGTGTGGAGGAGGAAGGGCCTCTGATGGGTTATGGTAAGTATTGCTAAAGAAACACAAATTTAGAACAAAAAATTTGTATTTTGTCACAATACTGTACCATGACCCAAAGTGCTGAGAAGCAAAAAAAAGGAGGTGGGTGAGACCAGAAAAACTTACGAGGGTTAAGAAGATGGCGCTTGCTACAGACACTGTGCCAATGGCAGCAGCAGCACCATAGAGGCCATCCGCTCAGCGACAAGAGAGGTCCTGGAGGTAGAAACTCGCAAATGGGTCCTCTGAACGCCAGTCGGCAGCTCCCAAAATTTCTGTCAGTGTGCTGGACTGTGAAGCCAGCGAGGCGGCCCAAACCCTCACCTCATGAGTGCACAGCACTAAAGGCCAGTGAGGGTCTTCCCCCCCGTTTCCACTCGTCCAATAACAGTAGTGAACCAGCGTGAGATGCTGGCCTTCAAGATCTCTCATGTTCGGCCAGTCTGTAGAGTGAGGAATAAGTGCCACTGGGTGGGAACACATAAAGGGCGCATATGACGTTTGTACTGACGCAATGCTCGGGCCTGAAAGTTTACTAAGTCGGCCAGGACCTGAAGGGGAGCGCGGGCCTATGACACCTAGGACAGTGTGATGCCACAATGAGTGACACGTCGCCATGCAATGCGACCCTAAGGTGACGTAGGGTGGCAAGGACAGCCACCCTGTGCACCCAGACTGCAGAGACGGACAGGTGGGTCAAGTCCACTAGGAAAGAGAGGTGGTTAGCCAGGTCCACAGCCTGCGGCCTGGCTGGGTCTAGCACCTGGGCATGGCACCACTCCTCTGTGAACCAGGGCATGCAAGGGCCACAACGACCTCTGGTAGGGACGGCGAATCTTGCAACATCAAGTAAAACTTGGGTAAAAAGATGGACCGGAAAAACTGCAGAATACAAGGAGAGGTTGGGGCACACCCAAGGTGTCAACAAGAGGCCAAACAGCAGTGCTCTCAACTGGTAGACTTTCGTCTGCCAAACAAAGTGCAGCCACATCTGGTGCATCAAGTGAACAAGTACATGGAAGTATGCATCGTGCAAGTCTAGAAACGTGACAAAGTTGCCCAGGCAAAAAGCCTTGTGGAATGAGGCCGGGAAGTGGACCCGCCACAGGAAGCAACTGAACGGGGAAAGGTCCAGCACAGGGTGGAACCCACCTGTCACTTTTGGGACTGGAAAAAGACAGCAGTAAAAGCTGGGACTGGAGGGGTTGTGAACCACCTCCACCACAGCAGACTACAAGAGGGCAGCTACTGCCAAGTTTCCATGGCCTCCTGTTCGCATCTGGCGGAACAGAGGAGGGCAAAGCGCCAGAGGACTGGGAAGCAGACTCCCACAGCAGACTGAACCCTCTTCAAATCCCTCGCTGCACCCAGGCACTGCGCTGAAAGTGACACACACATATACACACACACATGAGGGGGTGGGGTGTCGTAATCGCCCCCCCCCCCAATGGGGGTGCTGCTTGTGCCCATGACCACCACAACCAAGACCCTGCAGAAGGGGGGGGGGGTTCAGTGCCAAGACCACCTCTGGGCTGGGATTTGGGACCAGGCTTGGGCTTCTTGGAAGCCGCCGGCTGTGGCCCACCAGTGGAGCACTTGCGAGACTCCTGCGAGGAGAGCATGGACTCAAACTGGTGCTTCCGATTGGTGGAAGCTAACACCACTGCCACCTGTTGGGTGACACATGCGCAGGGGTGACACATGGTGTGCGCATGCACTGAGAGGGCTTTACTAGGGTTGCACTGGTGATATCTTTTTTTGAAAGGTGCGGTTAGGGATCGCTAATTGAGAATTTAGCACTTTGGGTCATGGTACAGTATTGTGACAAGAAACAAAGGTTTTTCTTGACCTCCACATCATGCAGCTCCTAAAACCTATTACAGTTCTGGATATCTTTTATGCTTTGAACTTCTTGTTCCCAAAATTATAACATGCATACATGCTAATATATGTTTACAGTGCCGAATGCTGATCAAAATTGCAATGATCAAAGGTAATCTTTCCAAAGCATGCAAAACAGTGACAATATTCAATGTTGATAAGGGTAAATAAGTTATCCTGCAACACATTCAGAATTTTCACCATTATATTTGGATGATTCAGGTCACTTATATGAAAATCCATGAAAGGATAATTAGTTACTTCTGCAAACCAGTTTTAACACTGTCTTTAAGATCAAATGGACTTAAATATTTACCCAAGAAAATATCTTTCTTGTGTTAGATACATCCAAGAAAATATCTTTTGTGTTATATATACCCAAGAAGATATCTTTCTTGTGCTATTCTTGTTTTATTGATCAGGAATATTTCAAGTTTATGCAGCAGTAGATAGGGAAGGAACAAAATCTTTGTTATGGATATTCCATGCTGCTGCAAGCCTAAGCAGTGTCATAATTATCTGGGGAAAAACTGTTTTGTACACTTAATATTTGGTGGGGGGGGGGGGCTGTGGTGTTAGCTTGTTATGCATTCAGCAGTATGATAAAGACCTGACTTAATGCTATATCCTATATAATAGGCAGACACTTCAAATCATGCCCAAGCATCAACTTTCAATTTTTGAAGTTTCATTATAAAGCTTAGTTTAGCTAAGTAAATGCCACAAATAAATGAAATAACCTGATTACACAAGGTCATAAATATTGGTTACAACTGGTTATAAAATCTCTTTATTCAGCACACTTTCCTCACCCAATTAACTCCTTGCACTCGCATAGTACACATGTATGCCATGTAGCTATGTTCCTTTAACACTGGACAGCATAGATGCATGCTGGTAATAAAACAGTGCTACATCCTTGAAGGGAAGTAACAAGTGAAAACCATACACTCGAGTCTGCAAGAGCTAGTTTTCTTTAGTGTTTTGTACTTTTTAAAAAAATCTCCTACAGTAATCTGAACTGGCAATTTGTGAGATCTAAACTGCATAATCCCATTTCGTAATGGTGGCAGAAGTTTGAAGAGCTAATATATATGAAATGTTATACAGTAAAACCTCCAATATATTACTTTGAAAAAACAACCAAAATCAGATCCTATAATGGAGGGGTCTTATAAGGGAAGACTAGTTGCACTGAACCGTTAGTACAACATGTAGGTATATGTAACGTGATGGATGGGATGAGAAATAAACACATATGCATGTAGGTTATCATGCCAGCCAACTGCAACATGTTTTGAAATTGTTTACCACTGAACTACATGTGAAAAATATTTTTTGTGCATCTCAATTACTGAACATGTAGTTTTACTTTATCTCATATCTAGTTTCATCTTACCACACATCAATAACGAAACTTTCTTTCTTTCTAGTGTTGCCAATTAAAGAAATCAAAATTTTATAATATAAAAAAGTAATCAAGTTGTGAACTGTGCGATGGTGAAGATCACAGATCTCCGAGACTGGCATATGTTGCATCGCGCCACATTTCTCACAACAAAGCAGCGATACCCGATGCCTGCAGGCTCACGGTGTACATGAAAGACATAAACTCTGGACACCTGCAGCTAACTTAACTTTCGCTAGGCTAGAAAGTGCTAACAAGATGTAACTGTCTACCTGACCTTGAGGTTACCGAATGCGGTGAATCGGTTGAAAAGGTTTAAACACAAAATATGAAATAAGATTTTCAGGAATGAATTACAACAAAATCTGTGATATCAACTGTATGTCCTTCTGTGAAATGTTGAAAAGACACGCAAGTCATATATTGTTTAAAATTTTCACTTCCTTCCGTCCGTTAAGTGTAAAGTCACAAATTGATCTTGGATGCAGTATTGCCGACTTCCTTTTGTTGCTTTATTGTTAGGAGAACTTTCAATGTCTTTTCTAGATTTAAAACACTTTTTTTTTTGCACTTCTCAGGGGATTTGGGATCCAAAAAGAAGTCTACTTTTTTCCGCTCGACCAGGGAAAGTCATATACTGCGCAAAACCAGCCACTTTCGTTAGTCAGTGGTTGGGTTAAGGAGGGTGTCATAAATGGGAGGTTGTTTGTACAGTAAATGGTCTCAGTCAAAAAGTTTTGGGTCATATGCTGGAGGTCGTATATGGGAAGGTCTTATATGGGAGGTTTTACTGTATATGATATTAAATGATGTGGATGTGATTGTTGAATGAAAATGTGTTCCTTATTTTTCAAGTGACTGTGAATGTCTGCAATATCAAAAGAGCTAAAGGACTATAATTCCAAGCCAGTGCAAGATGACTGTATTCTCCAAATGAAAGGTATCAAGTAAAGAGACTGGGATAAATGGTTACCCAGTTTCATCAATAGTTAAATTTTATAAAATACTTTTATTCTGCATAATTTAAATTAATGGCACATTACAGTAAGGGACAAAATAAAAGTAAATTGCTAATATGAATTTTGCTTAATGTCAAAAACAGCTTATACCACCTACAGTGGGCATCACAATAGTGACAAGTGCAAAGAGTTAAAACGGTGTCTGCAGAATGTTAATGCAATTGGGAAAGGCAAAGGTGAATACACTATGACAACAGACCAGGGTGAACCTTGTTGCTCAATATTTCCCATAATAAGATAAACTGTAGCAAATAATAACACAACCATAAGCTTTTTAGTAATATTCTGTTCTTTCTGATGGCAACCAGTTATAGCACATATAAAACCATTTCCAGTTTTGTTTGGATTTTTTTTTGGGGGGGTGGAGGGGGTGCTGTTTATGGCTGGGTACAGTCATAGCAACAATATCACTGCCACGTCCACTGACCATTCTAACCCAAAACAGACTAGCCAAAACCTGGTGAATTTTTTTATAATCTGGTGTTACCTAACTTGCCAGTGCCGCATAGCATTCCAAAGAAAAAAAAATATGTTATGCATACCTTTAAAACTATCTACTTCAGATACCTCCAACTTCCAGTGTAAAAGTACAACTGAAGCTTACTGACCAACAGCATTTGCCTAAAGTTGTTTACAGTATGCCGATTTAATATCCTGCAGCTGTTTCTTTGTATACTGTCTCTCACCAGGCATTCCTGCTCTGGACTTTGCCACCATCAGACTGTCAAGTCTTTGCAGCCAAACCCTATCTTTAGTCACTTCTTTCTGATTCATGAGAATGTGGGTTCACACAAAGCATTACATGATGACCTTATCATTTTTCTATCCCTTTGGTGACATCCTCTTGTCAGTTCTCCCTATTTCCTTGACACAGACAAATGTGCTTCTGGTTCAAGGACAGGAATTTTGATATTAACAGCAAGTTCGTTCGATGCTCTGTTTGGTGAAATCAGTGCATTTTTTTGTGGGGTGGGGGGGGTGGGGTCAAGGGGAGCTTTAAATGCCATTGTACTAATGTATTCTATCCACCTTATAATTCACCATCTCATATTAAATGTTTTGGTTTGTCTATTTATTGCAAGGTTTCTTGGAATGTTTTACTCATTATTCAAGATATTTTGTCTGTATGCCAATTGTTGTTTCACTTTACAGACTGCTAAGTTTTAAAGATGACAGTGTAAAATTATAAATCTTTTTATTTCAATGATGATACAGTAATGTTATTTTTAAAATCTGATTAGTTATTGCATTAATCTAGTCTAGACCTTAATCTCCAGAAGTAGTACTTGAAATCAGGTCAGTGTCATCAAAGAGTTATCTCCCCCCCACACACACACACACAATTTAAACATAAAAGATTATAGTAAACTGGGTCATCAATTAATCAAAGGAACCATTTCTTCAATTTGAATTTTTTTTAAAAACTGGGAAAACTGCTTGGTTAGCCAAGACACTGTGCTAATTTACACAAAGACTGGAGGACCATTACTGACCTAATGCATGTACTTGCCAATTCTTACATGGATTCTATTTAGTACATGTACTGGACTGTTGTCAGTCTGCCAAGACCAACACTCTACCTTTCATGGACTTCAAAACTGTCAAGTGTTGGTGAGGCAAAATAGTTATAGAATATGCTCACTCTTCTAGACCTATCTGCAGCCATCGATACCACAGACCATTCCATCCTTCTCACCAGACTTCAAATGGTCTCCAATGGTTTTCAACAGACTGCAGACCATTTGTATCAATGACATCCAATCCAATCCTCTCCAGTTGTCCTGCACACTTTCAAGGCTCCTTCCTGGGACCCTTTCTTTTCATTCTGGACACCTCCCCTTGTCTACCATAATCAGCCCTGATCATGTTAAACCCCACTTCTATGCTGATAACATTCAACTTAGTTCTAAGCAGTGACACACCTGATAATGTACAGATGCTTCTGACTCGCACATCTGACTGCTTCTAGGACATTAAAAACTGGATGACAGGCAGCAAACTTCAACTTAACAATGACAAGACTGAGGCCATTGTTACTGACGTGCAAAATGCTTGCTTAGCTTCTTCCTGCCCTTTCTCTTCATCTCAACGCCACCACTATTTCTCTCACAGTTATGAGCAAGAACCTTGGTGTCATTTCCACAAGCACTGTCTATGAATAACTTTGTCTCTCACGTTATCATTTCCACTGCATTAGTCTTATCTGAAAGCATCTCTCTACCAATGTTTTTACTAAGCTTGCCTTGTCCCTCATCATATCTCTGTCCTCAACTCTTCTTTCTGGCCTTCCTGACTCCACCATATCTGTCCTTAAACAAGTACAGAACAGCACAGAAAGAACAAGAAAAGTGACCATATCATCTCTCTTCTTGCTTCCCTCCAACGGCTTCTTGTCTCAAATCCTGTTCAATACAACAGGGGCCTAGCACTGGAAAAAAGTGACTTGGCCATACATGGATAACACATTTTGCACTTCTTCAGAGGATTTGAGACCCTCTCCTGAAAGTTATTGTCAATAAACATCATTTCAAAAACAGCTGAATTTTTTAAAAAGAAATCTACTTATGCTTTAGGTTCTATCTTTTTTTATTCTGAAAAATTATAAATTTTTCAGTGGCATTTGACATCAACTAATTTCTTTCCCACCTCACCGATGGCTTCAAAATCTAACCAATCTCAATTCCATTAATAGCATGATCGTTTGGCACAGTATGGCTTACCCCACGTCTATGTTCCTTAGTGTAGGCCATGGGTGGCCAGTCTGGGGCCTGCAGCCTACATACAACTCTCAAAGCCTTTCCATGTCTCTAGAAATATTTTTTCCACTTCCACACAGCTTTTGAAAAACTAAATGTGTCCGAATTAAAGTTGAAAACTGAACTGAAATGGATGAGAGTTCTAAAGTATTAGGCTGCATATTTTCAAGGGATGGGCACCAAGCTTTGCTTTGTCACAAGTCTTTAAGATTCAAAACAACAAAGGACAAGTTGGACATTTTTGAAAAGTGAATGTCGTGAATATCATCTGCTACAGCTTGTCACTAAAGTCTCTATAACAAAAGCAACTCGCTGTGTTGAAAAATAATGTGGCATTGTGACACTGAGAGACCCAAAATATGCTGGCAACAGCCAAATGACTCAAGTGACACTGTGCCACAATCTTGGCTGAAAATTATACCTTTGGTGTGCAATTAGTTTAATCGTTTCATCATGTCTCTATGACTAAACTGCTTTTGAAAGATTCTAAGCCCAAGTATGGGGATGTAATTTACTTCCGTGAGGTGCATTGGCTGAGCTGAGAAAACATGCTGAACTGCTTTTGGAGTCTCAGGGAAAAAAATCAGACTTTATGGATATACAGTGCAGTCCACCTATTATGAACTTGCTTACAACAAAATTATGGTTATAACGAACTCAGTTATTTCCCCTGTACATTCCCTTCTTACAGTCTATTGAAGGAGGTTGCCTACAACAAACTAAAAGTACTGTTGCAAATAACGAATTTCTCTTTTTACGAACAAAGTTGTATTCCCTTATCAACCTGTGTCACTCAAATATTTCCTTGTTACAGGCTTTATTACAAACATGTTTAGCAGTATAAGCTAACAATGTCACAAAAGTTAGGCAGGTCTTATCACTATCATGCTTAGCAGGCATGACTGGTTGGTTGTTTGGGGTTTAACGCCATGCCAGGAACAAGGGCTATATCAAGGAGGTACAAAAGTATATAAAACAGAAGTAAAAGGAAGAAAAGGCGGGGGAGAGAGAGAAGATGGAGAAAGGCAACAGGGTAAATCCGAAAGGAGGAATAAAATTCACCACAAGCTTAAATACGGGAATATAGGCCGATTCCACATAAAAAGGTGAGTATCAAAGGAAGAACAGAAAAGGTCAGGAAATGAAGGGGCATAAAAATGGTGCTGATGGACACAGCTAAAATGAGCACAATAAAATAAAAGGTGTTGGACAATGAGAGGTGTGTCACAAAAGTCACAGGTGGGGAGAGGCTCCGAATGGAGCAGGACGGAGTGAGAGAGGTGGGTATGATCCAAACAAAGGGGCGTCAGGACATCACCATCTCGCCGCACAGGTTCTGCATAGTAAATACGGTCAGAGAAAGAAGGAAGAATGGAGTGCAGATTGTTGGAAGACAGAGTGTCCCAGTGGGGTTGCCAAAGAGAGTTTGGATCGAACCAAGGAACGGTATAAATGTTAAAAAGAGTGGTCTGATCCATGCCCCACTGGGTGTGTCCAACAACACGTAAAACATCCAGCATCTTTATGCACAATGCATGAAGGTATCAGATGTGGCTTAAAAATGAAAGTTTACAGTCAAAAATAACCCCTAAAAATGTTACTTCATTGACCACCTGGAGCACCAAACCATCAATGCAAATGGTCAGCTCCGAAAAGTGGCCACGAAGTTTACAAAAATGCAAGCAAACAGACTTGGTCGTGGAAAATTTAAAATGGTTGAAAGAGACCCAATGTTGAACACTATTTCCACATATTTACATGGAGGAACCAATTTCAAAATGCCATCTATCGTAGATGGGGGACAAAATGCTTCTTTGAGGACCACCATTTCCTGAGGACAATAGTCGGACAAAGTAAAACCCACCCGAACCAAAAATTGGTGAAGTTATGAACAAACAGCTGCAAAAACCAAAGTTGTTAAGGTCCACCAGGATGCCATGTTTCCAGGTCATGTTGAAGGCCTTATCCAGATAAAAGAAGCCCCCCAACATGTTCCTTTCGGATGAAGGCATCCCCGCTGAATGCTTTAAAGAGAACGAGGTGGTCGATGGTGCTCCAGCCCTGCCAAAAACCACACTGCACCCAGGAGAGCAAACCCTCGGATTAAAGGGTCCAGACTAGGTGAGCACGGACCACACACTCCAGAGTTTTACACAGACACCTAGTGAGAGAGATGGGACGATAGTTGTTGGGTTCAGAGGGATGCTGACCAGGTTTGGGAATGGGAACCACGACAGCCTCCCTCCACATGGAGGGAAAGTCCCCGGTGGTCCAAACGTAGTTCAAGATGTGGAGAAGGGAAAAAAATTCCTTAGGGAGATGGGTGACAAATTGATAGTGGACAGTGTCAGGACCAGGGGCAGAAGAACACTGACAGAGAGCTTATTTAAATTCAGAGAAAGAAAAGGGAAGATTGTAAGATTCAGAGTCAGAGGAGAAAAGTTACAAGGAGTAGACTCTCAGCTGGAGGCGCTGAAAGGAAGGAGAGTAGTGAGAGGAAGAGGAGACGTGAGCAAAAGTACGCGCAAGATGATTAGCAACATCACAGTGGTCTGTGAGGGTTGCATCCGCTCCCAACTCCGGTGTGCAAGCTGAGGTGGACTGCTTGCCAGACTGTGGTGTCAGTGGTGCTGAACGAGGCAGTGGTGCAGATGATAGACAGGAGGAGGTGGACCATGGAGTGTGCGAAGAGGCAGGAGTGGTGGAAGTGCCTTGAGAAGCGGTGCGTGGCATGGACTGTGAGGGGGGTCAAGAGCAAACCAGCTGAAGGAGGGTGTATAGGAACAGGAGACAAGGGGTGAGGGGAGTCCCCAACAACCCAGGTGACGTCAGTCTAACAGGAAGAAGAAGTAGTAGGCTGTGGAGAGATGGCAGAGGAGCAAAAACAGAAGAAGTTGGGGAGGAAGAGCCAACAACCCGCTCGCATGCCTTGGAAAAGGACATTTCCTCTCCACGCGGACCCGCTAGATGGCAGACTCCTCCTTCCATCGAGGACAGTCTCGAGAAGTGGCAGGATGGTTGCCTTGACAGTTTAAGCATCGACAGGGGTTGGGACAGTCAGCAAAAGAATGGTCAGTGGCTCCGCAACAGAATCAAAGAGGGACAGATTTGCGATGGCACTGAAAACAGCGGAAAGTGTTGGGAACATAGAGAGACACTGACTTCGAGATAACCAACAGACAGAACAGAGGGGAGTTTGGGGAAGCAGAAAGTAGCTGCTGGTGGGAACAAACGCCCCGTTACTCTTGCGAGTCATGCGGTGAACGTTTGTCACCCCCTGGGACTGAAGCTCAGCCTTCATGTTTAGTTCCGACATATCGGCCAAATCAGCACAGTAAATCACGCCGACAGAAGAATTCAGCAAGCTGTACACTGAAACTAGGAGGGGAGGGTCAACACAGAGTTTGGAATCCGACTGGCGAAGGGCATCCGATGCCTTCTGGGTTCCACATTCAACAAGAAAAGAGGTGCCATGGAACTGCTTGACAGACACAATGGCAGAAGAAATATCATTAAACCCCTTCTGGACAGCAAAACGGGTCAGCTTCATAATGGGTTTGTTGGGGTCAGCACCGTCAACAAGAAAATGGGGCCAAGAAGGCCGAGAACAGCGACAGAAATGGTCTGCCAAACCTTATCCTCACTATCTGAGCTTACACCGGGAGCAAGATGCTGCTTACGTGAGGGAATTTTGGAAACCATGTTTAGAAAAGTTTTCCTTATCTCCTGCTCTCCACCCACCATGGAGCCCAACAAGGGGATGTGGGCCAAGCGGTACCACACAGGGTATTTCCAGCAGGGACACACCAGGGCTTCAAGACAGATCAACTCCGGCTTAGACAAAACTAAACCAGACTGACCCAAACAGCAGCCTTCTAGCAAAGCTAGGGCACTGCACAACCAGCTGGTTGATTGGTGCGGGCCACACCAACCTCCTGTCTAGGAGAAGTCTGGGCCAAAGGGGCATGTTGGTATGAGGAGCAGCACCCATCAGGGACCCCAACCCCCCAGGATCCCATTCTCCCCCAACATGGGTCGCCCTGCATGACAAATGCAGGGGATCTAAAGAAGACCACAGAGAAAAAAAATGTGTAGAGAAGATGCGTGCGAGAGGAAGACGAAAGAACCAGCCAGGGCAGGCAGAAAGACAGCACAGGTAAAACTGCAGAACACAAGGAGAGTTTGGGGCAGAAAAAAGGAAAGCCAAAGAGAAAGGTGTGGGCCAGCTTAGCCACCCAGCCAGAGAGAGGCTGAGTGTTCACCCCCAGCACATAAAGCGGAGCCCGCAGGGAGCCCAGGGGGCCCCTTAGGGCCCAAAATGATGGCAGTGAAAACAGTGGAAAGGGTTAGGAGCATACAGAGAGACACTGACTTTGAGATAACCGATAGAACAGAGGGGAGTTTAGGAAAGCAGAAAGTGTCAAAGTAGGTACTGGTGGAAATGACCACTTCGTTACTCTTGTGAGTCACTTGGCAGACATTTGTCACCCCTTGAGACTGAAGCTCAGCCTTGATGTCGGGTTTCGACAACTCAGCCAAGTCAACACAGTGAATCACGCCTACTGAAGAGTTCAGCGAGCTGTGTACGGAAACCTGGATGGGAGGGTCAATGAAGAGTTTGGAATCTCATTGCCGAATGGCATCCTATGCCTTCTGGGTTCCACATTCCACAAGAGCTGTCATGGAACTGCTTGACAGAGACAACAGCAGAGGAAATAGCACTAAACCACTTCTGGACAGTAAAAGGGGTCAGCTTCATTACCAGTTTGTCAGGGTTAGCATCCTCAACAAGGAAACGGGGCCAAGAATGCCTCACCTCATCCTGTCAGAACTAACACATGGAGAAAGGTGCCACTTTCGTGGCGGGATTTCTGAAGCTATGGTTGAAAGAGGAAAGTTCATCTCTCCTTTGCCCCACCCATCACGAGCCCAGCAAGGGGATGCGGCCAAGCGGTACCACAAAGGGCATTTCCAGCAAGGCCACACCAGGTCTACAAGAGATATATTCAGAGGTAGACAAAACTAAGCCGGATTGAACCAGGGTGCAGCCGTCTAGCAAAGCTAGGGCACTCTCGACCAGCTGATTGGAGTTGGCCACACCAACCTCCTGTCTAGAAGTCTGAGCAAAAGGGACATGTTGGTATGATGAGCAGCACCCATGCGGGTCACATTCTCCCTCGACACAGATCTTCCTGCACGGCAAACGCAGGGGTCTAAAGAAGACTGCAGAGAAAGAAGAACCATGGAGAGAAGATGCATGTAAGAGCAAGAAGAAAGAACAGGCCAGGGCAAGCAGAAAGACAGCACAGCGATTTTTACTGATTTTCGAAAACTTGTAAAACACAAACAACTATTAAAGTTAGAATCATAATTCAAACGTTGTTGGAAAGATAAATTTAAGTGGAAAAAAGGCTTTTCCTACTGGAAATCTGTCTGTTGCTGATGCTGTGTGGAAGACTGTGATGACTTACATAACCAAAGTGAATGTAAACACAGTCTTGAAAAAGCTCCATTGACACCACTCACCTATTACAGCCATTTGCAGCACTTGTAATCCATATAAATAAGAACATACAAATTCCTCATCTTCCCCTCATTTTCATCTTCTGCCGATAAATTTTCGAACATTTCAAGCACTATGTCAACAGACATTTGAATATGGTGGCTGCCCATTTTTGCCCACTAACGAAGTAGCACGTTCATGAGAGCAGAACTCTAAAAACCTGTCTATTTTGTAGTCCAAGGGAACTCTATAGAAAAATTATTCTAGCATGGGAAAACACCAGTGACATCCCTCGCCAGCGAACCGTTATCAAAAAAATTTTTTAAGTCAGTGCCAAACTATCGGCGCAAAGGTCTAAGTGTATCAAATACTCTGTGCCCTATGCCTGGCGCAATGGTGGCAAAGTGTTAATGGCTTACCTGTCACTGCTCTCATCAATTATGATGCTGAACAGGCTGGTTTTTAATCTTGTGTTAATTTTTGTCAGTCATCTCCTAAGCGCCTTTATACATTTTGTGTCGATTTTGTTATTTTGCAAGCCATTTCCTTTGCTGAGTTTGAATTGGGAAATATTTTCTGCACAAGTTCTGCAAAGTGGTCAGCTGTGGCAACAGGAAAGTTGTGTTCGGTCATAAACTTGCGAAACATAATTTCTGCTTCTGAAACCTGCTTCTCTGCAGTTTTCAGTGACTGTCAAAAATGATCCATCATTTTGTGCCCAAGAAATTTGTTTGCAACTTGTGCTGCTTGGTTTGAAAATGTCAAGCTAGTCATATCTTCCTGATGCAGACACTTGAACCAGCCTTCTGCAGGCCTTACAAAACAAAAACTCTGATGAGCCATCAGGACTTTTGCAATTTTCCCACTTTGGTTTGTCACCATAGATAAAACCAGGATTTCTTGACTGGTGGCTGCTTGTGACTCATCTTTGCCATCTCATAACTGAAATGTGACTAGTAAGCCCGCATGCCAAACTAGACAAGGCAGAAGAGTGATACAAGTCCACCTGCCCATGTATAACAAATTTTGTGGCCTATTTCCTTTAACCAAAAGAAAAGACAAAAAAAGCCTCTTTAAAAAAGTTGATTCCAATGTTAGAAAAAATGCATAGGGAATCTGACATCATAGGATAGGAAAAAAGTGGTATTTGGTTAGGAAAATCCCAAAATGCTTAGGATTTTACATGTATGGAATTCCTTCTATAGCTTCAGGAGTCAATTGTATATACACAATAAATTGTAGAGCAACTTTTGCTGTTATATACTGTCTCTACAGAAAATCAATGATGCAGTTCTAGAATGAATTCTATATGTAAACAGTATGCATGGTATACATAAAATGCATTGTATAGTTCCAGTCTTCCGTTGTATATACATATGAAATGAGTTATTTTAAATATAAAACAAACACTTACCAATTAGCAATTCCTATAGCTACAGAACGAATGATGTAGCTATAGAATGCAATTCTTTATATATCATGAGCTACTGGTGTAATCAGATCTTGTCATAAGTTGTCTCCAATGTACAGGTATATATTTTGCATGCAAATAAAACCCTGCATTTTTTAAAAGGAAAAATAAAAATAAATTCAAATCCATTTTTCTTTGTGCATAAGGATTTTATATAACAAATAAAATACTTTTCTAGCTGAAGATTGTGGCTTGAGCAGACAATGTAGGATGTAGGAAGTGCAGATTACCTGCCTGTATTCAAAGAATCATCTGTTTGTTGCAAAATTTATTTTTAAAAAATGTTAAAGCTGACAAATCTGAGTCACACACTTAAATAAGAAGCTATTTAAACCATTTTTAGGGAGGTGGGAGGAAGGGGGAGATGAAGTTTAGCATAAAGTTGGCATCAAAATTCAGAAGAACAGATCTGACTCGTTTGGAGTTCTAAATTTCATTATAATTTAGCATCAAAATCATGTTTCATCAATGGCTGATACCATTAGTTTCTTAGCATTGTGATTCACTTTTAACCCATACAGCAATTCCATGGTGTACATCTCATTCCCCTAAATTTCATGCCAGTGCTTCTTGTCCACCGTGACTTTACAATCAAGGAAACACTTCATGAGAAAAAAATTCTAATCCTGTAAAATTTAGGTTGGGGAGAAGAAAAAGTGATAAAAGCTCAAATCAAGTGAAATACTCATTGCTGTTTGAGAGGAAGCATAATTGGAAGGGTCATTTAAATGCACCTGATTCTGTTAACTGAAGGTTAACAGCAGTGTCAGGAAGAGCTCTAATTTAGTTGATTGCAGTCAACAACACAGTTAACCACATAAGGACTGTGGCATTGTTTTGAACAAATTTATCTGCAGCAAACTGCTATCAAGCATTGCTCGTGATGAAGCACAGCCTATTAAAAAAAAAGTCTAGGTGTCTTGTTCCAATGAAATGATAGGAAACAAAGCACACAGATCCATATATATGTAATATAAATAATATATAAAAGATGAACTAATGAAACAATAAAACAACTTAAAATTAGAAAGCCTGGGGCCACATGCAGCAATGTACAAAGTATTACAGCATTCCAAAACTAAAAACGCAGTATTCCCCTATCAGGTGCACAAAACTTGAATTTCAATGTTATCGAATCCAAATCACCTTAATACCTTCCATGAAATCTCAATCTGCCTCTTTTTCTTATTCAAACATTCTGCAAAATGTTTCAGAAATATTAAAAATTATGAGCTTTCACTCAATATCACATTTTGTTCCAATTAAATTTTACATAAGCTATAATTTCAAGTACTTGTGCTAATCCTTAAATTTTCTAAACCCAACTGGCCAATAATAACTAAAGCATTTTGTAGGACATGCTTTAACATTCGTTAATTACTAAGCAGTTAGCAAAGCCTTAAAAGAGCCCAGCCTTTCCAGCAAAAGCTTTTAAAGGGAGCCAGGGGGAACACCAAACTGTTTAAAGACAAGTATTAGAAGACAGAAAGCCAAAAAGAGCAGGCTACTGAGAAAGTCTGGCAGCAGGCTAAGATAAAATTACTGTTGCTGTTGGCTCAGTTGTCTCACTGGTTGATGACTTCTATAAAGTAGATGAAAATTCAAGCCAAACACTTGTTACAAGTATATACACGTGGTTCTAAATGATAAAGACATTGCCCCTTGTGAGGGGTGTATGTTGCTGCTGCTGCTGTTGGCGGTGCATGCATTTTCTCCCATAGACATATTAACCTAGACTGGAAACAAGTGCATTCTTATGGACATCTTACTGAGCAAAATGCTGCCGCCATCATTACTGACCAGCGACACCTGGCTAATGCTCATTATAGGTCATGATGTGCATAACAGGGTCAACTAAATTTTATTAAGGCTCTACGTGCTGCTGAAATATTTACAAAAGTTTCAAGCAGCTTATGGTTTACTTATGCTACCTTTTGCTGTAAGGAAAACTGCAAAATCATAAACAGGAGATAGACTGCAAGACTCATTTAAATGATCAGATAAGATTTTTTTGCATAAAACTGTTGTGTTGCACAAAATTTTGATTCAGAAAAATCAGTAGAATCTATGTATATATTTGCTGATCTAAAATGGGGATAGGATTTGTTCAAATAGTCCCCTCTATTTTCGGTGCCGAAACTCCAGTTTCTATAGAGACTTGTATAATACTGAAAAATCTTCCATGTCTCCAGGTCAAAGGCCTTCTCCATGTTGAAAAAAATCCCCAACACATTTTCTTTTTGGACAAAAGCCCTTAACATTGGAAAAAGTGATTTGGATGCGCTTTGAGTCGGGTGCAGGGGCAACACCCTGCTGGGGAATCAGGGTGGGATGGGAGGGGGGGGGGCTAGCCAGAAGCTAACGCTTTTTACACTTTTCGGAGGATTCAGGACCCTCTCCTGACAGCTAGTTTCAAAGAAACATTTCAAAAATAGTTCAATTTTTTTTTAAAACCTCCAACTATGCTTTTTGTTCATTCCTTTTTCTGATAATTCTCTATAGTGGCGTTCTGACATCAACTAGTTTCTTTCCCACCTCACTGGCAGCTTCAAAATCCTGATCTTACCAGCCCCACTTCCATAAATAGAAAAATCCCTTGAACAATCCCCTAGTACAACCTCCACCCCCACCCTCCACTCAACAAGGTCACTTCTGTGTGTCACAGTGTAAGCTAATCAAATCCCTAGGGGGCGAGGAGAACACTGCTGCACTAGTACTGATGCTAGTATTGTTGACATAACATGGTGTGCTCAAGCTAAAGCTAAACCATGGAATTGCTTGCAACTTATTCAAAATTGTGACTGGCGGCAAGTAGGAACTGTTTGAGAACAAAATGAAACCATTGTGAATAATACTGTATCACCATTCTGGGGATATCACAGTTAGCATAGTCGAATACCCGGGTCAGCATAAATATGCCTTTCAGACTACCATTCAATTGCAAATAATTATACACACTGAAGAAAGTTATCATATGGTACCCATGTATCTAAAGAAAGCTATGAAACAGGTTCCAGTCTAAGTTGTATATGTCTATAATTTTTTCATTAGTTTATGTTGTTAAGGAATGGTTGTTCTCAGCATAACCAAAACCAATACTGATTTCACCATGCTAATGTGTCAAAAATCAAATCAAAGCACAAATCAAATAGTGTTAAAATTGATATCCGCAAAACATTGTAAATAAAATGATTAAGATACTCTAATGAGAAAGAAATTTATGTTGTAAACTTAAAGACAAGTTGGTGTGCACAGAGAAAATACAGTGGTACCCTAGATGAATGACCTCTTCATTTACAACTACATCCCTGAAGCAACCTTTTCCCCCCCCAGACCAACTAGTTTCATTCCATAATGGACCCCTTATTTATGATTCCTCCTCCAGCGCAACTTAGGACTCAACTTTTCTTGCAGCTTTACAACTTTTGTGCAGTTGTTTGCAATCTAAAGCAAAAATATGCACTTCGGCTAGCTTAGAACAAAAGAAGACAATCTTCCAAATCACTTGTGTTTGTAAACATCTGGACAGCTTTTGTTACAAGTAAGTTTTACTCTGTTTCCAGTTACTAATGCATGCTGTAAATATTTTCCAAACACAACCTCTAAGAGCATCATTAAAGCCATCTTAGTTATTCCACAGTTATTGTTTCTATTGAAAAGAAATTTTAATACAACAGTAAAAATTTAAGAAAACTTAAAAGCAATGACAGCATGTACGTGATTTTGGATTTAAAATGCAAGTTGACGGATAGTGCAAAAAACAACTTTGTTTCTTTTCACTACGCAAAATTTAAAATTCATTTACCTATGTAGCCGGGTGGTGGTTATGTACACCCAGGCGCCCACCCAGCAGGCCCTTGAACTCTCCTAGTTGGCATACCATGGTTACTTGCATCATGTGCCTGACTGGTCGTTCATTATTCAAGTGTGGGAAACATAAAGGGTATCGTTTTTCTTTTGATCCCCTGACTCAAAGGTGGGTAGGGAAGGACCAACAAGGTCTCACTGTCCAAGGCTACCTATAAACGCTTATCTGTAATTTAGGTGCAGCCAGGTTTTTCCCCAGGGAAGGATGGCACTGCGTGTAGAGATTTATGGGTGGTCAGAGAGCATCTCAGTGGGAGGCGAAGGTGAAAGGGTAACTACATTGTGCTATTAGTGTATTTAAAGAGCTGAGGAAAAGCAGACAGCATTCATTCATCTTCATCCGGTGGGAGCTCTTGATCTTGAGTCACTTGTACATGTAGCATCATCAGCTAGGAAGGTCTGTCCTGTGCTCTCACAGTGACGTGAAATGTATTAAAGTTTGACAGTAGAAACAAAGTCGTGTTGTTGCTGTGTTCAGAGTGGACGAATGACAGAACCATTGCCACGACTGCAACTGTAACGAACCGCTTAACCTAGATCCTGTTAAACATGTGTTAATTATAAATTTCTAAGATAATTCATCCCCATAATAGGTAAAATGGAAATGCTATCACAAGCAATCATACCATCGTACAACTGATTTGCATCAAAAAACACAACTTACTTTTTAGTAAAAAAAAAAAATCATAAGCTGTTTCAGCCAGAAAATCATGAACTTTTTTGATAAAGGTTGAATTCGAATAACCATTGAAGTAAAAATTATGTGTTTTTATTTGAAATGATTTTGTGTCTAAGATCTTCAGATGTATTACTGTTGGATCATTTTTTTTAAACATCAGCAGATAGTCTTGTAGCAGGTAGTGTCAGTCATTTGTCAGCTCCTCTTTTAAAACCACTCTCTTTTAAGTCCCTTTTTGTGTGGAAAAAAAAACAGGGAACAGATGGCCATGTGGTGGCCTTCAAACCCAAAGACCCTGATTTGACACCCATGCACCACAGCACACTTCCTTTAGTTGACTCAGCTGCAAAATAGGTACCTGACCCATGCATCAGGGAAGGTAAGGCAGCAAGAGATGGCCATTGTCCCCATTATGCTGGCCCACAGAATAGTGGGGTCTCAAATATCCCCACCCCCCTATGAGCTTAAACAGGTCATGGGACAAACTTTACCTTAGGTGAAAAATTCAATGTCATAAATGGAAGGTATGACTGTAATGAGCAGAGGCATTTCAGATGCACTGTTTTCAACGAACGAAGAGCACATCTGCAACTTAAAAAAAATGCTAGCCTCTTTGCCCAGAAAAACCTCCAAGACTCTTAACACTTTCCTAGATAGTTCAAGTCTAGACCCTAGAGAAATCCCCTGATGAAAATGCTCTTGAATTTCACAGAAAATTAACTGAAATCTATGCCAAAAGAATCCCTTTTTTGTGCTGATAGTTTTTTATCTATGTGTGTTGTCTTCAACATCCTATAAAAAGTAATGATAAATGAAGTTAAAATTGTTGTTTTGCTTGCCTGCGGGATAAAAATCAAAGCTGGCTGATGTATGTTTCTGCATGACAGCTAAGTCGAGGGTGCTGTGCTGATGCAAGCGTTGTGACTCTGACATTGTAGTCATGTAAACATTTTCACTCCAAACCCATCAATTCAGAACTTTAACGTCACCTCCTCACTTCCATCACATTCAGTTTTGTAGAACCACACGATAAACATTATATCCTCCAAGCATCACAACATTTATAAGCTTCTAGGGTGGGCTGCACAGACGCATCTGACAAAATCATCCTATTTAACATCTTTGTTCATCAAGACAGTTTTAGGTGAACTTAACGATGGTACGCTTCAGAAAATACCCATGTCAATAATGCTGCACTCTCTCAGCTCAGATACAAGTATTCATAAGCAATAACAAAAAAATTCAGATTTAGAAACCAGCTTCGGACAGAAAAGCCCCCCCCTCCAAAAAAAATAAAGAAAAAAAAAGAAAAAAAAAAGAAAAAAAATCTTCATCGTGACCACTTGCAATATTGACAAAGAATAACATACTTTTATAAAGTAAATCAGACAAAGCCCATTAAAGTTTTCAACAATCCCTGCACTCTGCTTAGTATCTCTTACCTCAGGAGACTTGTAGTACATTTTCAAGATGTTGATGAAATCAGTGATTGTCAGCATTCCTGCATACACAGCCACACATGTTATTCTACGTTCTTTTTGAAAAATATTCTATGATTAAAAAATGAACAGATAATAAATTGAGATAAAAACATCTCATTTTACATTTCTTCTGCTCTAATGAACACTACGGTTTCTCACATCTACACCTTTTTCATTCCCTTGAATGAGGTATTTTAGGCTATGATATTATGATGTTATTCTGACCAACTGACTAATATAATTTCTTTAGTGCTAAACTGTTGGATCATTTTTTTAAACATCAGCAGATAGTCTTGTAGCAGGAGAATTTGATAGCTCCAGCTTCTGTCACTAGGTGGGTGAGTGAGTGTATGATTGAACTCAATGTCAGAAGCGATGGCTGGTTAACTGGTTGGGGTTCAACGGCATGGGGTTCAGCAAGGGCTATGTCATGGTGGAACAAAAGTATATAAAACAGAGGTAAAAGGAAGAAAAGGAGGGGGGAAGAGAGATGACGGAGAAAGGCCACAACATAAAACCGAAGGGAGGAATAAAATTCACAAGAAGAAGCTTAAATACGGGAATAAAGGCCAACTGCACATAAAAAGCCAAGTATCACAGAAGGAGAAATGGAACGGAAGAGAGTCAGGGACGGTTGGTTGTGCAGGGGTTTAACGCCGTGCCAGCAACAAGTGAGTGAGTGAGTGTTGGGCCAGCAACGAGGGCTATATCACAGCGGAACAAAAATATATAAAACAGAGGTAAAAGGGAAAAAGGAGGGGGAGTGAGAGAGAGGACAGAGAAAGGCCACAAGGTAAAACCAAAAGGAGGAAAAAAAAGTAACAAAAACAAGCTTAAACAAAAGCCGATTGCATGTAAAAGAAGGAGGATCTGAATGGAAGAGGGCAGGGCAGGAAGAGGCAACAAAAATGACACTGATGGATTATGGCTAAAACGGGTACGAGAAAATAAAACATGTTGGACAGTGAGTGGTGTGTCACAATAGTCACAGGTTGGGGGAGAATCAGAATGGAACAGGAAGTAGAGTACTAGATGTAGAAAAGGGGAGAATGGGGTGTTTCACTTCAACTAATGGAGTTTTAACAAAATGACTGTTTTGGATGTTTCTAACAGAATTGAAACAAAAGATATATCTTACTGACAATTTCTTTCCACACTTAGAGTCTGGCAAAATCGTGAGATTTACAACTTTCTGTAAGGTATAATGCATAGCTGCTAGCAAATAATTAAGCAAATAATTAAGTTCAGTAAAGGAAGCATGTACTAATCAACATAATCTGTATTCACCAACATAATCTGTACTAACCAACATAATCTTGCTTGGCACTATCCCAGAGAGGGGCAGCACGAACGCCATTGTAAACCAGGGCAAAGAAGGCCTTCTTGACCTGTAAAAGAAAAATGCACCACTTCTGTGCATCACACATAGTCGTAGATAAGACCAAGTGGCATCTGCCTCTATGCAGTTCAAGTGAACTACACATCTCGATGTTGTGGGCTCACGAACATACTTCAAGTGCAATAACAGTAACACAAATCAGTGAAATAAAACTGATTCTATAGAAAAATGAAAAGAAATATGTGACTCCCACTTGAAATAAAACAAGAGTGACAACAAAGGACTTTAATCAAGCTAAAATTAACAGCGTTAACGTTTTGGGAGATTCGGGCTTTCATTAGAGTGAGGGCATTGTGGTGTCTTACGCCATGTCAGTAGTGAAGGCTATATCACGGCAGTACAGGAAGATACAGCATAGCAGCAAAAAAAGTCAAAAAAAAAAAGAATGAATGAGTGTGTGTGGTTTAATGCTGTGGTTTTAAGACAAGTCTCGCGGCGTGATTTTGAACCTGCTGAAGCCAAGTGATCTGTTCAGCAGAGAGAAAGTGGCGGACAGTGAGGGGTGTGTCACAAAAGTCACAGGTGTGGGGAAGTTTAGAATGGAGCAGGAAGGAATGAGTGAGGTGGGTATGACCCTAATGAAGGCATCAGGACATCATCTTGCCGCACAGTCTCTGCACAATAAACAGAGTCAAAGAGAGAAGTATCAATGGAATGGAGTTTGTTTGCAGACAGATTGTCCTAGTGAGGTTGTCAAAGAGAGTGGATGTAGGAAGAAATAAGTGAGTTTGGTGTTTTACGCCATATCAGCAGTGAAGACTATATCATGGAACACAAAAAGATACAGCACAGTGGTTAACACTTTTAAGCCGCAGCGCTCCTAGCTCGAGCCGTCCCGGTTGACTGGGCATTTTTAGCCTTTTTTCAAAAATTCATATAAAAATCCACGAAAACAATAGAAACTTTATTTAAACTTGGTTGCAAACATCAATAAACAAAGAAAACTCATGTCTTACTGTGTTTCTTGGACCTTGTTCCATAATTTATAAATCCTTTGATGGAAACACAACTGAAGTTGAAGTAATCCAAAGTCCTCATGATTCCTTATACACAGTCTGTTCGATACTGTTTACAACACGTGCTCGATTGTTTTTCTCTTCGTAATCACTCTCTTGTGTATTTCAGGCACAAATACTCCTGTCTTCATCCACTTTATCATAGTAAATTTGCAAAACAATGTCGTTTTCCTCTTCAGCATGTAATTTGAAGAGTAAATCTAGCATTTCTCAAGCGACGGGGCACATGTGGATATGCACTTCACAGCCATTTTTCACTCGCTTGGAATTATGGTCGGAAACAGGTCTCATTATCAGTTTAAACATAGTATAAGGGAAGCAACTCGTGAAGAAATGATTCAGATTTCGATTGTAAGAGTTCTTTCCCTTAAACGATTGGCAAATAAATCTTTAAAATTCATATGCCACTTGTGCCTGTAAACAGGCAGTTAGCCTTGCCAATGCGGTGGCAGGTTTGCGTTACATACGGCTCAAAAGAGTTAAAGAGAAGGGAATAAAATGGAAAAGGACAGGTACAAATCAGAGCATGCTTAAATACGACAAAAATGGATTGCACTTAAATTAAAAATTCCGGAAGTGCAAAAGGAGGTGTAGAACAAACAATGTCGGAAAAGGAGGGGAAGTAAAAATGGCACTGACAGACCTGGCTAAAACGAGTACAAGAAAACAGGTGTCGGATAGTGAGAAGCACATTACAATAATCACAGGTGGTGGATGGTTCCGAACGGAAGAGAAAAGCGTGGGTGAGATGGATATGTCCCAATCGAAGGCGCATCAGGACACTGTCGTCTCTCTGTGTAGGCTCCACACAGTACCCATGAGCAGAGAGAAATGGAAAAATGGAAGGAAGTTTGTTGGAAGACAGAGTGTCCCAGTGGGCTTGCCAAAGAGACAGTACATAGGAAGAAATGAGAGGGTGAAAGTCAACGAAAGGCACAGAAGAGAGGGTGATGGGCCCCAAAGAGCCTGTTTGGCAGCCTGGTCAATATCCATGTTTCCTGAAATGCCAGCATGGGACCCAGACAAAGACAATGTCAATGTTCCAAAAGCGAAGGCGAGAGAGTTGAGAATGAATCTGAAGCAGAAAAAGATGGTCAAGGTGGTGAGAGGCAAGCACATGTAGGGAAGCCAGAGAATCAGACAGGATCAGAAAGTTCTTCTCAGCAGAGTAGTGAGCATGGAAGACAGCCAGAAGGATAGCAGAAAGTTTGGCAGAGAAAACAGAACTGAGATCAGCGAGGCAGGCCATGAGTGCATGACAGGATTAGCAAGAGGAGATGGCTGCAGCCATGACGAGTCATCTGTAAAGATGTGGCAGAAGCCAGGATAGAGCGAAGTTCGTGAAAGTGGTAAAGATAAAGCAGATCAGAGGTAGAAGACTTGGAGAAAGAAGCAAGGTCAAGACAAAGGTCAAGAGGTGGCAGGGTCCACGGAGGATGTGGAAGAGAGGGGAAGGGAGCAACTTGGTCAAGAGGAATAGCAGAAGTAGACAGGTGAGAAAGAAGACAGAGAGGAAGAGCTTTGGGCTCCTTTGGACGAAGATTGTACAAAAAATCATGCAAAGGTTGAAAAACAGCAGAGTAAGCTGACTTATCCCAATGACTCTTAAGCTTGGTGACATATCTGAGCATGAGACTGAGGCGGCACAGAGAAAGACGGGGCTCGCCAGACCAGGCAACCATTTATCATAATTTCCAGAGTTTTGCAGAGACAGCTGGTGAGGCAGACAGGATGATAATTATTGGGATCAGAGGGAATGGGGACCACTAGGGCTTCCCTCCACATAGCACATGGCAGTCCTGATACCCCGAGGCTGTGCCATGTCCTATGATGCGGTGGTTTTAAAAATTTGCAGACATACTTAACAGTATATGGTAAGTAACCTTTGTATCACTGTAAAGCTCTATATCATTGGTTGCTTCCCCTGCACTGTTTAAATTAGTTTCATAGTTTAGTAGTTTCAGCTTGCCAAATGTTAAAGGGAAACTTAACCTTAGAAGTCACCTGGCTTGAATTGATGAATATTGATGTTGTGAGTCTTTTTAACCCTAAATTTCAAGCTACAAAAGAACTGTTCACTTACAACCCAGCTTTTAATGCCGCTCATCGGCCTTACATGGAAGCTGCCATGTTGCCTTGATGAGTGACCTCAGTTACCCAGGCAGGGAGAAAGCTACTGCAGCCCGCAGCCGACAGCGCTCAAAGCAGCATCGTCACAGATATCGGGCAGACGCTTTTGTTAGTGACATTGCGAACATTCGCAAGATAATTTCCGTTATAGATCTGGGAGTTGTAGCTTACACTTATGACCCAGAACACACAGAGGAACCACAAAACACGGAAAGTACCGATACTGAGTAAGACGACGAGTGCTGTTGTGACTAGTATATTTACATAGGTGTCCTTTGTTGTGTGTACGGGTGTGTCCATGCACACATGCATGCATATACATGCGTTTGTTTTCAAGTACTTTGTATTGCTATACAGGCCTTGTAGGCCATACATATGACATATTTTAAGAAATCAAACATACTGTATGCATTATTTGTATATACCTATTTAAGTATTTTCTATATTTACTTAAATAAAATAAATAACACTTCATACAAATTATATCATGATTAAAAAAACGTAATATTTTACATCATTACCATTAGTTGTTTAGCAGTAAAAATTTGAATTTTTGTATTTTACCCACGCTGTCTGTCTTTTCGCTCTCAGCTGTAATCGTCTGTTCTCACTCTCAGGCTCAGCTCCCGTCCTGTCTTGCCTTACACCAATGCCTTTTACATTTGCACACTTTGTATTGATAATTGTCGGAATGCCTCCTTTCTTTAACTTTTTCTTAAAAGTCTTGAAGCCAAGCGAAGCAGCCACATCATTTTCGTAGGTGCCTTCAAAGCACTCCCTCATAAAATGGTCCTCGCAAACGAGGTGTGATTTGTGCCATTTATACTCTTACGCATGACGAGCCAACTTGGCGTTCTTTAAATTTTCAAGCAACTTTTTACATAGTGCATACAAATCTTTTATTTTGCTGGATTCATAATCCCAAAAAAGCTCTTGTGGCTTCCGTCTACATTAAACGATTTGCACTGTTCGTTGAAACAGCCGAACGCTTTGTACTGTGGCATGTTGAAGAATACTTCTGGGGAACTGACGTCACCAGACCAGACAACAGCAGCGATATTTTGCTTTCATTCGCGAAAGAGTACCACAACATGGCGACGTCCGTGTACCACCATTTACCGAAATTAAAACTTGGATTGTATGGAAATAGTACCGATACAGCTTGAAATTTGTGGCTGACAAGACTCACAATATCAATATCTATGAATTCATCTCAAGTTGAGTCTAGGGTTAAGTTTCCCTTTAAAGGTTAATGGCTGACCAGGTTTCTGTCATTCAAAACATTCATGAAAGGAAAAGAAACAATGTGAACATTCTGTGACTTCAAGGGTGCAGTTGTGTGCTACTTCACAGTAGAACCATTCAGCAACAAAGTGGAATACTACTGATTACTGGATTTATTTACCTATTTGAAGCAGTGACATCTGAAATTGTTCAATTTTTGTGTGTGCAAACAGTGACTACATTTGCCACCAAATAGTAAGTACCATTTAATGTTTTAAAATAAAAGTACTATATGCATTTTTATGTGCAAGAATAGATCTTTCCAAACATTTATTACAGTAAATGTGGTAGTTTTCAAGTAGTACCTTTATTAAAGTTTGTGTAAACCTATGCAGCCTCCAGGGTTTCTGCATAGGTCTTAGCCTTGTGGATCCAAAGAGTTAAGGTTTCCTTTGACCCATTCCATGCTTTGTATTTTGTGTTTGCATTTGATAGGTATTCAATAAGTGTTTTTTTCAGCAGTGTGTTCCAATGATTGCTTACAAAGGCTGAGGATATCTATTGTTTCTGCATTGACAGTATTGGTGGGCAGATTATTGCAAATGTTAATTTTTTTTAAGTGAAACCCTCATAGAATGAGTGAATTTGTTGGTAAAATTCTGTCTGCTTGTTGGAAAAATAATCAAAAGGAAGGAAGACTTGAGTACTTATTTTATCACAGAGCATGGGTAATGTTGTAAACCTCATTTTTATCACAATTTAGTCTTTTGTATTCCACACTGTGTAGTCTAAGATAATGCAGTCTATTTTCATGATGAACATTATGCATACCAGTGTATTTTCTGCATAATATTACTAACAAAGAAATATTTTTGTTACTGCTAACCTCTTCCTCCCACCGAGGACAGTCATGAGAAGTCACAGGATGATCCTCATGATGGTTTAAGCACTGACTGGGATTTTTACAGTCTGAAAAGGAATGATCAGCAGCTCCACAGGGAAACAACGAAGAACAGATTTACAGGTGTTCATGCCATGGCTGAAGCGAAAAGAGTTAGTCACAACAATCTTAAATATGGAAATAAAGGCTGATTGCACGTAAGAGGGAGAGGATCACAGAAGGAGGGACACAACTGAAGAGGTCACGGAAAGAGGAGCATAAAAATGGTGCTGACGGACATGGCTAAAATGAGCATAATAAAATAAAATGAGGGGTGTGTCAGAGAAGTCACAGGTGGGGACAGGTTCAGAACGGAGCAGGAAGGAGTTAGTGAGGTGGGTATGACCCAAACAAAGGGGCGTCAGAACATCAACATCTCACTGCACACTTTCTGCAAAGTAAACAGGGTCAGAGAGAAAAGAAAGAATGGAATGGAGTTTTTTGGAAGACAAGAGTGTGTCAGTGGGCCTGCCAAAGAGAGGGGATGCAGGAAGAAATAAGAGGCTGAAGGTCAAAGGAGGGCACAGGACAGAGAGTGATGGGGCCCTGAAGAGCCCGCTTGGCATGGCTGGGGACCCAGACGAAGACAATGTCAACGTTCCAAAAGTGGAGGAGAGAGAGGTAAGTATGAATGTGAAGCAGGAAATGATGGTCAAGGTGGTGAGGGGCAAGTGCATGTGGGGCTGAAAGAGAGTTAGACAGGATCAGGTTTTTCTCAGCAGATTGGTGAGCATGAGAGGGAGCCAGAAGGATGGCAGAAAGTTCGGCAGAAGACAGAACTGTGATCGGTGAGGCAAGCCATAAGTGCGTGAGAGAAGCAAGAGGGGGAGGCTGCAGCTGGAACTTGACCATCGGAAGTTTAGTGCCATCGGTGAAGATGTGGCAGAAACCAGGATAGTCAGAGAGGAGCTAGTGAAAGAGCCGAAGATAAAGAAGATCGGAGGTGGGAGACTTGGTCCAGATGAAGGTCAAGAGGCGGCAGGGTTCAGGGAGGATCTGGAAGAGAGGGGAGGAGAGCAACTTGGTCAAGAAGGAGAGCAGAGGCAGACAGGTGAGAAAGAAGGCGGAGAGAAAGAGTATCACAAAGCTCATACAAAAGACACGCTCAGGCCGAAAGATGGTAGAGTAAGCAGGGTTATCCCGATGCACCCTCAGCATACAGGCTGTCAACCAGTGTGGTGTGAAACGCCCCTAGACAAATCCGGAGGCCATGGTGGTGGACACTGTCAAGGAGATTAAGGTAGGTGTAATGGGCGCAACCATAAACAACACAACCCTAATCGAGTCTGGATTTAACCAAGGAATGGTATAACAGATTTCCAGGTGTTCATGCCATGGTCAAAGCGATGGCACTGAAAACAGAAGAACGAGTTAGGAACTTACAGAGAGACACTGACTTTGAGATAACCGATAGACAGAACAGAGAGGAGTTTAGGAAAGCAGAAAGTGTCAAAGTAGGTGTTGGTGGGAACGACCGCTTTGTCACTCTTGCAAGTCACTCGGCGGATATTTGCCACCCCTGAGATTGCAGCTTGGCCTTGATGTCAAGTTCCATCATATCAGCCAAGTCAGCACAGCGAATCCCATCAATGGAAGAGTTCAGTGAGCTGTGCAGGGAAACCATGATGGTCAGCGAAGAGTTTGGAATTCAATTGGCAAAGGGCATCCGACACCTTCTGGGTTCCACATTCCACTAGAAAAGAGGTGCCACGGAACCGCTTGATAGAGACAATAGTAAAGGAAATACCAATGACCCCCTTCTGGACAGCAAAAGGGGTCAGCTTTGTGATGAGTTTGTCAGGGTCAGCACGCTCAACAACAAGAAAATGGCGCCAAGAAGGGTAAGAAGTGCAAGCAGAGATGGTGTGCCTCACTGTCACATGTCACTCCTAGGGTATCACCTGTCACTCGTAGTTTAGCCTGCTAGCTCCTCCCCTTCTCTTCACACCTAAGCAGGTGAGTGATACGCCATTGGTCATCGCAGCTGCCCTGCTCCACCTAGTCTGACCAGAACCGGTTTAGCCCATTTCAAGGCGTCAGAACGAATGCTACTTAAGGAGGCAAAAACGCGGTTAGATATACACAGAGACGGACATGGAGAGAGAGTTAATGTAGGGAGACCTAGCAAAAGCAGACGTGTAGACCCACGGACCTCGACCCCTCGCCATATTAGCCAAAGACGTGAAAAGAGTAAAGGGCTCCAGCATCTCACACAGGTACCCGGGGTGTATTCTGCCGACTACTAGACAAAGTAGTAAGTGACTGTTGTTGTGCCTTGTAGGACTGCTCTTGCCATAGATTATCTTAGAGTCTGGGACTTGCGTTTATTTAAGAGTGGTGGTTTTATCCTGCCGGAGACAGGAGATGTCATAAGCTAGTTGCCGGCAAGTACGCTAAGAGGGTACAGAGAGAAGTGCAGTTCGTGGAAGTGTCTTAGCTTCATAGTTGGTCGTTGAATAGCTTTCGAGCTGTGTATTGCAGTAAAGCAGTGGTATTAGTAGTGACAAGAGTAGGTGCTCTGTCATTGGTCACTTATTGATTCAGTTTGTATAGCTTCAGAGTTGTATATCGCAGAAGTAGTGGTTTCAGTAGTGACAAGAGTAGGAGCTCTATTGTCGGTCACTTACTGTATGTGTGTATTGAGTGGGATCATAGGCAGGTTTGCAGTTTGATTCCCCCTTTGGAGTATGATTATCTTCGTTGTCTGATACCACGTGGTATGACGTAATTAGGCAGCGTCTTACCCTAGACACGAGCGAGGTGATTCTTTGTAAATAATCTGTAGATATACTTGATGTTGTCAAGTCAGTGTTTGAAATAAATGTTGAATAACGGTTTGCTGCAGTTGTGTCTTTTACGAGGGTGGGGGCTCTTGAGCTAGTAGTGTTTTGCCTGTGTGAGGCTGAGCGAACGTGTCAGAGTATGACAATCTTTTCCCTCGGTAGATTTCTCTAGTTATTCACATTATTTCATAGTGGCGTCACCCTCTGGTGTAGAAACCATTGACCGGTTGCAGTAAAGGTTTTGGTGACAATTGCTCAATTAAATCTACATTTTTACGAGATCACCATAAAAGTTTGTCCAATAATTCTGAGAAGTCGAGTCCAATAAAATAAGGTACGGCCCGCCACGTCACACTCACCTCATCCTCACTATCAGAGCCGACACAGGTCAAAAGGTACGGCTTTCACGGTGGAATTTTGGAACCCATAATTAAAGAGAAAGATCGATTACTACTGCTCCCCACCCACCACAGAGCCCAACAAGGGGATGCAGCCGAGCGGTACCACACAGGGTATTTCCAGCAGGGCCATACCAGGGCTACAGTAGAGATTTACTCTGGCTTAGACGAAACTAAACCACACTGACCCAAGCCGCAGCCTTCTAGCAAAGCTAGGGCACTGCTTGACCACCCAAATGATTGGTGTGAGCCACACTGACTTCCCATCTAGGCGAAGTCCGGGCCAAAGGGGCATGTTGGTATGATGAGCAGCACCCATTCTCTCCCGACACAAGTTGCCCTGCAATGGCAAACTCAGGGGCTCTAAAGAAGACCACAGAGAAAAAACATGTAGAGAAGATGCCTGCAAGAGGAAGAAGAACAGGTCGGGGCAGGCAGAAAGACAGCACAGGTAAAACTCCAGAACACAAAGAGAAGTTGGGACAGAACAGAAGAAAGGGAAAAGACCAGAGAGGCAGAAAAAGGAAACTAGAAAAGTAAGGGCTGGGGCCAGCTCAGCCACCCACCCAGAGAGAGGCTGGGTACTTGCCCCCGGCATGCGAAGCTGGGCCTGTGGTGGGGGCACAAAGTTTCCTGGACTGGTTTGTAATTACTATCCCTGACCAAACACAGGCCAACAATCAAACTCGGATCCAAGTTCTCAAACAAGCCTGCATGTTAATGAGTTGCAAAAGGTCATGACCTGCCTGGGCCATCTGTGTCACATATCAACCCTAGGTTAGCCTGTTCCCCCTTCGCTCTCTTGACACCTGGTATTGTCACCCCCTTGATATGGGCCGAAGGCCTAACCAATAAATTCGTTCGTTTGTTCGTTCGTTGGTAGGTGGACACTATGTCATAACATGGGTAGCTGCTCTGCGCCAGCCTAGACTGGGCAGAACTGGTTTAAGCGAGAATAAGGCGGCTCCCGTGAACTCTGGGCGTGAGGGCGCACGCTACTTAAGTAGGGGAAAGCGTGAGTGAGAATATCAGGGGACCAAAAGACAAGCGGACACGTGTAGACCCACAGACCTCTGCCCCTTGCTATCTTAGCCAGGACGTCGGAAGAGCAGCCTCTAGTACTCACACTAAATACACTGGGGGTATTTCGCCGACAAGTCTATGAGACAGACGAGTAAGTGACTGCTAGTGTGCCTTATAGGTTAGGACTGCTCTGCCATACTATCTTAGAGTCTGGGACTCGGGTTGATTAAGATAGGTGGTTTTATCCTGCCGGAGAAGGAGACGTCATAGGCTAGTGGCCGGGCGAATGCCAAGGGGGAGCTATAGTGAAGTGTTGGGTCGTTAAACAGCTTCAGAGCTGTGTATCGCGGTAAAGCAGTTGTTTCACTAGGGACAAGAGTAGATGCTCTGTTGTCAGTCACTTATTGTATCGATATATATAGCGGGATCATATGCCGTATGGCAGTTTGATTTCCCCTTTTGCTTTAGTTGATTATCTCGTTTGTCTGATTCCTCGTGGTATGACGTAATCAGGCAGCGTCTTACCCTAGATACGAGCACGGTGATTCTCTGTAAATAACCTGTAGATATATTTGATGTTGTCGAGTCAGTGTATGAAATATATGTTGAATAACGGTTCGCTGCAGTTGTGTGTTTTACAAGGGTGGAGGGTCTTGAGCAAGAAGTGTTTTGCCTGTGTGAGACTGAGCGAGCATGTCAGAGCATGAGAATCTTTTCCCTCGGTAGATTTCTCTAGTTATTTACATTATTTCATTGCGTCGTCACCCTTTGGTGTAGAAACCATTGACCTGAGGCAGTAAAGGTTTTGGTGACAATTGCTCAATTAATCTTATATTTGCGAGATCACCATAAAAGTTTGTTCTGTAATTCTGGAGAAGTCGAGTCCATTAAGTTAGGGTACGGCCTGTCGTGACAATCGGATGCCCACAAGCCCCGAGAACAAGAGACTAAATAAGTGTTTTTTGGGTATCACATTGGCAATTTATTCATGATAACTCTGTTCACAACATGACTGCTGATTATATTGCCCTACATGTATGCTAACCTACTTCCGATGAACTTGGTGCCAAATGAAACCTGTTCTTTAATCTACATAACTAAAAACAATAAACTAGGTACGTGACAATCTAGGTCAGAGAGGCGGAGCGCAGCGTGTGAAACTCTCGTGAGAATTTGAAGCCAAATTTTTCAAAAGTGTTTTAGGGTACCAAAGATTTTATTTATACGTAAAATATTTACTTTTTTAATTTAAAAAAATCCCCCAAATGATGATAATAATTGTTCTTATCGTTAAAATATCTCTTGCCAGTGACGCTTGTTTGAAAGCCCACTTGAAGCAGGCCAAAAAAGACGCTCCCCAAAACAACCGTGCCATACAGAAGCTAAGTAACCCGTAGCATAAATATTGAATAACTCGACTAATTAAGCATTTTTAATTGCATCTTCTTAATTTTATGAGGTTTTTGAGCCCCTAACCTTTTTAATTCAATTTTTTTCATAAGTCCAGTCTGCACCATTAGAAAATGGCTTCGTAAGTGCTAAGCAAATCCCAGCGTGTCTAATTGAAAAAAGACCTAGTTGAAAATCTGATTGCCGTAAACTAATTATTTTTTCTTTTGGTAGAAGAATCATTTTCAGTTCTGTTTCACACTTAATTTTGAAAATATTGTGCCCCTAGTTTTTGCTGTGAACTGAGAAACTTAGTAGGTATATCGATAGCGTCCTTTTTCTAATTTGCATAGCATGCCGCGAGATCTTGTCACATGACCGAAAAGATTGCGAACTATTGGTTTAAACTTCATGACAACCTTTGCCCCTTGGGCCTCTAGAAGTGTTGACATTCTTTCTCAAGCAGGCCTTTTTTAAAATACAAAAGTAGTGTTGTGGTTAATAGAATTAGTATTTTGGTTTCAATTTAAAATAGTTACTGCAGTTAGTAAGTTTTAGGCAGATATTTTGTTTCATAATTAATTGTACATAATTAAACCTTAAACTTAAACCTTTTAATTGCTTTACACAACAGTTTATTTGCTGCCTTAGTCTTTTTTCATGGCCCCTAAAATAAAGAGATGTAATGTGCCCCCCAAGCAAAGCTGGGTAGGCAGGAAGTATCTAGAGGACAACCTTTCCTTAACAGATGATACTGATACCTGTCTTAATGGTCATGTTATCCTTTCATTCTTTAACTCTTTGAGCCCACAGGGACCCGCAAAAAAAGAAACCGTTGAGGCCGTATAGATTTACACGTCTTGAAAAAGCTGCCAATTAAAAACTACCACACTCCCAGTAATATATTTAACATATTTAGAAAGATCTATTCTTCTGCATCACAACAGAAACAATACTTTAAGTTTAAAGTATTAAATACTACTTACTATTTGGTCCCAAATATAGTCACTCTTCGCACACACAAAATGTGAACGACGGAAGTAGACCTACACTTAAACCACGTTTGGCAAGCCGAAACTGTTTCCGAAACTCATTTAGACAGTGCAGGGGAGACAACCGACGATAGAGCTTTACAATGATACCAAGTTTTTACTTCCCTTATACCGTTGAACGCGTCAGGGAGATTTTAAAGTTGCCGCAATTTAGCTAGCTGTGCTGCCGCAAGGGTCGGCAGGTTGCCGCAATTTAGCCGGGACCAACGGGTTCAAAGAGTTAATAATGAATCATCTTTTAAAGCCACTGTAACAGCAGTTAGTGAGAGGTTTGGCTGCTGTCCTGGTTATGATCGTGTTTGCAACCTAGTGCTGAAGGCAAAAAGCATGATAAACTCATTAGCATGTTATAATGAAAGGCAAATGTTTGAGTTTGAGAAACTCTGCCAGATTCCTTTTGATTTTGGTCACACCGGTAAGCCAGTGCCTGAGCCAGAATCCACAGTAACCATGTCAGATGAAGCAGTTGCTCCAACTCCACTGTTGGAGGGAGCTGAATTGTCAGTTGTTTCAGATCCAAGCCCTTCTACTTCTGCCCCTTCTCCACTGTCTACTTCTGCTCTTCCTTTAGCCTCTACCTCTGCCTTTTCTCTACCCTCTGTTACTGCTCTTTCCCCACCACTGGCTATGATACTTAGGCCAGAGGACCTCACACCAAGAAAATAGTGGATGAGAAAAAGGCTGGACTTTCAGTCCAAGTCAGCTGCCAGCATGAGAAAGTACTACAGGGAAAAGATAGCAAAGTTGAAGGTCAAGGTAAAGACTGACCCAACCACCACCAAACATTTGAGACAGAAAATAAGAAGACAGCAGGAACAGATCAAATTATTGAAACACCAATTAAGAGTGGCATCTAAATCAGGGTCAGAGTTGAAAGTGACACTTTGTAGAAAAATGATTCAGGTTTGTAAGCAGAAATGTAAAAGTAAGATGACAAAGTTGAGAACTGATTTTGAAAAGTTGACGAGAGAAAAAGATTTGGATTTTGAAAAGAACCTTAGAGAAATAGACAAGAAATTTAAAGATTTGCTGGTGGAGAAGGACAAGGAGATTCAGCAACTGATGGAAGAAAAAGAAGAGTTGCTTTGTGAAAGACAGCAGCCCATAGCCTTAAAAAAAGATGGAAGATGCTTTTCCACTCAGCTGAAGATGTTAGTATACAACGCCATTGTTAACAACGTTTCAACAGAAAACATACCTTCCATGATTCAGGCATTTTTTCAGTGTTTAGGCTTACCTATTCCATCAGAAATTCCACATAGAAGTACCATAGAAGAGATGGCACATGAACTGGGCATTCTCTGTGACCTGCATGCAGCTGAAGTTGCACTCTCCACACCTGATCTAACTGTTGAGTTTGATGCCACCACCCAAGAGGGAGTGCACATCAACTGTGTCCTCTTCACCACCCAGACACAGTGCCATGTTGTTGCGGTGGACCAGTTGCCCGGAGGGACAGCAGAACACTATAGGACGCACATCACCGAGTCAATAGATCACCTTGCTCAGGTATATTCAGATTTCTATAAGTGTGAGTTTCAGGAGACCCGCGGTAAGATCATTGAAAACATCAGTAACTCCATGTCAGACAGAGCTGCAGTCAACCATGCAGCTGTCCAGCTTGTAAGCGAGAAGTGGGATAAGAACATCAACGAGCTGAACTGCCATCTGCATCCACTGGATTCCATCGCTAGTGGTTGCAGGTCAGCGCTCAAATCCATCGAGCAGGACAGTGACAAGGGACAACTCATGGGGAAGGACTGCCTTGCAGGTAACATCGTGGTCCAGATGAACAAGATGAGGTACAGGGATGGGAAAGGTGATCCGAAAGGTTTTGCTGCATTTTTAGAGCGAGAAGGCCTTCCCAAAACCCTCATCCCTCGTTACAGGGGTAACCGACTACACATATTATTTCACACATGTGGTCTTTTCATTCGGTACCAGTCCGTCTTTAAGAAATTCTTGACTACAGGAGCAGTTACTTGTGGCGGGTTACAAGGAAGTTTGAGATCTGACTTCGGAAATAAAACAGCTTTTAAGGAGATGTGCGTCTTGGGTCTTCTGGGAAAGAAGTTGTCTGGGCCATGGATGAAGAAGCTCTATGTCCCCGCAAGCAGTGAGCTCACCCAAGTGGAAGCCATCAAGCAAGTGAAAATGGTGATTGGTAACATCAAGGCTGCCACAGATAACCCCGTTTCACTGGTATCTGATACCAAAGACTTCTTCGGTGAAACCATTGATGATGAAGTCTTTCCAGAAATAGCTTCGGCCTGTCCAAAAGATGATCAAGTGAAGACCATGATTGTCTCCTGTCTCACAGCAGTGATCAGTGTCCTGGAGAGGCAGTACCGGCGCTACTTCCAGATGGAGCTGTCTGGACAACTGAGAAGTGAGACACAGACGGCCAGGCCCCACAACATTGATGCAGAGCAAGTCATGGGGATGTTGAATGCTGCCAAGGACCGTGCGCCCAACTCTACTCTGTGTTTCTTGTCATGCAAGATCCGAGCCACCAAGAACCATGTAGTTGACCATCTGAACAGTCTTGGTGAGGAGACAAGAGAGAGGATTGTCAACTGGGCAGTGGCCAAGGCAAGGCAAAAGAGATGGACCAACAGAGCAAGGCATAGTAAGCTGAAGAAAGAACTCGAAAGAAGAACTTTGAAAAAGAAACAGCAGAAGCAAGAAAGAGAGAGAAGGAAGATAGAGCTAGAACTTCAGAAGATTAGTGTAGGAGAGCTTGCCACTGTATTTCCTGATCTGGACACTAAAGTCAAATCAGACCTGACAGACATTTTGAGGGATCAAGACTCGGTGGGTCGAAATGTCTGCCATGTGTGGTATGACAAAGTGACCCAGACGCAGGTTATGTACTATGGAAAGATCCAAATACTCAAGGAGAAAAAGGGTCACCCTGTGTATATTATAGCTTACTGGAAGCCAGAGGAGGAGACATATGACACAGCAATAGATTTTGAATTGTCAAAATTCGAACTGGCAGTGGATGTAGTATTAGGAGACCTGGTGTTAGACTAGTGCCAGTGAAGCAGTCTGCTTTTAATTTGAAGAATTGCATTTTTTGGTTCACCAGGATAACAATCCATCCCCATGAACTCTGTTGACTGTATGCTGTTTCTCTGCCAGTGACAATGGATGTGTATACTATAGTTCTTATCTGATAAAATGTATAAAATGTTCTGTTGCCCATTTTTTTCTTCAAAGAATTGTATTTTTATGATCTAATGCAATAAAGTTTTAAAACAATAAACACTTTTTTTTTAACTCCGCCTTTGCCAGTCCCAAGCCTGGATGAGAAAGGAGGAGGGTTGGGTGAAGGGTTAGCTGCCCCTCCCTGTCAAAAGCTTTAAGCTACCAAAAAGGAAAATGAGGGACAGAGCATTTCAGCCCTTGAAGATGATGAATTGCACATAAAATGCTTTTCTTTTGTAGGTTTTAAGGTAAACAAAACGTAACATTACTTTTGAGATCCCAACAATTTCTGGAGTGTTTTCAAAATTTGCATTTTTATTTCTTTTTGAGCTTGATTATATAGTAGTTTATTATATAAAAAAATAATTTACATAAACAAGAAATAATAATACAAATGAATAAACTGAAACTTATTTTCATTATTTAAGTTTTAAACATCATGTAATGTGTTTAAATATTTAGTCTTCTTGTACTCTGTGTACCATTTATCTTATTTTTCATGCACACCTAAGCGTGTAACCTAAGGTATTAAAAAAACATAAATCAGTAAGATCAATAAATTTTACTTCCATTGTATTGCTGAGAGTTTAAGCTTTCCATTGATATCTTATTTTTAAATATTGGTGAAGATCTGTAGAAGTTATGAACGTTTAACGCTCAAAAACTCAGTTCGCTGGTCACAATTTTCCTTAAGATCCCCATGTAAAAAAATGTCACAAAATTAAATCAAAGAAAAATTCATAACTCCCTTAATTTTTGGCCTATTTTAATAATTTTTATGTAATTTTCTTTGTATTATTAAGCTCTTTATAATGATATACATCATTTTTGAAAAAAAAATTTTGAATTTTTTTGTCACGTACCTAAATAAACCAATTTAAAAACAAAATCTCAAAATTACTGTAACTAAAGACATAAAAATCTGAAATAAGCAAAAGGTCTTTTGAAATACTCACATTCAGCTGTGTGTCAAATATGACTAACTTGGAACTTGTCGGTATGAGGTCATAACACTTGTGAGCTCTCATAAACTTTGAATATACCTGCTCCTCATTTTCATCTGCAACAAATAGTTTTTGAACCCTATTTTAGGTAGTTCTGCAGAACAAAAAAAAAAATTCAAATTAAAAAAGAACCATCAAAGGAAAGAACATTTTCATATATTCTCTTGTTAACAAACAACACTTTTTATTCACGTTGAACAAAAATTTATGCAAGTTTTACTGTCCAGAAAATTTACTGTGTTTTATACAAAGTATCATAATCCCATATAACAACCATGCAGGCATGTGCATTTGCCAAGAACAATGACGTCAATGTTCAAGAGCTCAGAAACACCTAGTTTGATGGTTTACAATTTCAGTGTGCTACTTCTACGGGTGAAGGTAATATCTGCTAAACCTGAGCAAAAATCTAAGAGAAGTCTCTTTTAATCACACCAGTTTCACTAACAGTCAAAACAGTCACTAGTAAAACTGCCAGCAATATATTTTAATCATGGCTGCTTTTTGGTTTTGGTGGTTTTATGCTGTCAGTGGCTGAGGTTATATCACAGCAGTAAAGTGGGTAAATCCAAGCAATAAAAGGGGCAGACGACATAAAAATGCCAACATTAAAAAAGGTTTAAATCTCAGAATACAATGTACAGGTTTTCAGAAATCTGTAAAGATGCAGCAGAAACCAGGATAGTCAGATAAAAGTTCGTGAAAGTGGCAAAGATAAAGAAGATCAGAGGAAGAAAACTTGTAGAAGGCAGGAAGGTCAAGACAAAGGTTCAGAGGCAGCAGGGTCCAGGGAGGATCCGAAAGAGAGGGGAGGGAACCAGCTTGTTCAAGAGGAAGAGCAGAGGCAGACAGGTGAGAAAGAAGGTGGAGAGAAAGAGGTTTGGGCTCCTTTGGACAAAGATCATACAAAGGAGCACGCTCAGGACAAAAGATGGTAGAGTAAGCAGGGTTATTCTAACGTGCCTTCAGCCTGGTGACATACCCAAGCATGAGACAGGCAGCGCAGAGAAAGAGGAGGCCCGCCAAACTCAGCATACAGGCTGTCAACTGGAGTGGTGTGAAAGGCCCCCAAATCTGGAGGCCATGGTGGCGGACAGTGTCAAGGAGATTAAGGTAGTTGGGATGGGTGGAACCATAAACAATCAAACCATAATCAAGCTTGGATTGAACCAAAGAACAGTATAAATGTGTCGATCCGTGCCCACTGGGTGCACCCAACAACACGTAAAACATCCAGCGCCTTCATGCACAACACAAAAAGGCATCGGATGTGGGTTAAAAACGAAAGTTTATGGGCAAAAACAACCCCTACAAATTTTACTTCATTGACCACCTGGAGCACTGAACCATCTATATGAATGGTGGGCTCCAGAAAGATGCCCTATAGTTTATAAAATGCACGCAAACAGACTTGGCAGTGGAAAATTTAAAACCGCTGGAAGAGACCCAACGTTGAACGCTATTTACACAGAGCTGCAGCTGACACTCGAGCCAAGGAAGATACCTGCCACGGACACATAAAGCAAAGTCATCAATGTAAAAGAGATGTCAGCTGCAGGAGGAACCAATTTCAAAATATCACCGATCTTAATGCAAAAAAGGGTGGGGGACAAAATGCTTCCCTAAGGAACACTAAGGAACACCCTTTTCCTGAGGACAATAGTCGGAGAAAGTATTACAAGATCAAAAATTTGGCGATGTGCTAACAAATTATGAATAAAAATGGACAAAGGCTGGGAAAACCAAGGTTGTGAAGTTCCATCAGGATGCCATTCTGCCACGTTGTGTCAAAAGCCTTCTTTAGATCAAAGAAGACCCCAACACGTTCCTTTTGGACAAAGGCATCCTGGATGAATGCTTCAAAGCAAACAAGGTGCTCAAAGGTGCTCCGGCCCTCCCAAAATCCACACTGCAGTGAGGAGAGCAAACCCTTGGACTCAAAAGTTCAGACCAGGCGAGCACTGGCCATACGCTCCAGAGTTTTACAGAGACAGCTGGTGAGAGAGATAGGATGATTGCTGTTGGGATCAGATGGGTCCTTACCAGGTTTGGGAATGGGAACCACAAGGAGGAACGCTTCCCCAAAAGGCAACAAATGGCTCCCCATACTGTGGAAGAAAGGGTATGGACAGAGAGGAAATGAAAATCTGCAAAGTCTGCTTGCACTGCTGTTTAAAAACAAACCAAGCATGAGCCTGGGGGCATTTAAAAGAAAGCATGTTATCGGCAGTGGGGCAGCAGAAAACACCCAACATTGTGCCCTTTTCCGCTCTTGCAGCACAGCCAAACACTCGTCAGAGAACAAGAAACACAAGGTCCGCGATGACCCGTTCCACTGGAACGGCAGGCAGATTTTGCAACATCGAGTAAAACACGGGTAAAATGGTGGATGGGATGATCCCGGCCCATCGGGAATCGAGATTAAAAGCAGCAGGTAAAGTCAGCCAGGAGAGACAAAGAGAGTGAAACTGTGACCAACTGGCCTTAAAAAGATTCAAGCCACCAGCTGGCCCAGGGTCTGCAGAAAGGTCAGGCAACAGAGTGATGGAAAAGTGCTCGCTGCCACACAAGTCTCCAGTGACACACCAAGAAAAATCAAAAGAGAGGGAGAACAGGCAGAAAGATCAATGGCGGAAGTATATCCACTATGGGGCTGACAGAAATCGGGACTGCCATCATTGAAAATACAGAGATCCCTCTCAGCAAAAAACAAAGCTAAAAGCTCCCCCTGGGCATCACCAGAAACACCACCCCACATGGGGTGACGTCCATTGAAATCGCCCAAAAGAACCCGAGGGGGAGTCGGTCTAGCAGATAATCCAACTCTTGATGAGAAAACCCAGCTGATGAAGGAAGGTAGAGAATGCAAACAGAGATAGGACAGCAGAGGCCCTCATAGTTAGCTTGGATTCCGCGACAGTGGATGATGGAGGTGGTGGTATTTGGGCTTAACGCCGTGTCAGCAACTAAGGCTATATCACGGCGGGGTAGAAAAAGGAAAACCAGCGGTAAAAGAGAAAGGAGGGTAAGGGAGAGTGAACAGAGAATGGATCATTCAATAAAACTTAAAGCTTAAATGCGTGAATAAAAACCGATGGTACGTAAAAAGGCGAATATCACAGAAGAAGGGATGGATCGAAAAAGGGCAGGGAACGAAGGGGCGGAAAAGTGACGTAGACGGACATGGCGAAAATGTACGCAGGAAAATAAAATGTGTTGGACAGTGAGGGGTGTTGCACAGTGGGTACAGGTAGGCGGAGGTTCGGAACAGAGCAGGAAGGAATGGGTGAGGTGGGTATGACCCAAACGGAGGCGCGTCAGGACAACATCGTCTCGCCGTACAGGTAAATAGAATCAGAGAGGGAAGGAAGAATAGAGTGGAGTTTGTTGGAAGACAGTGTGTCCCAGTGGGCTTGCCAAAGAGAGTGGATGTAGGAGGAAATGAAAGGTTGGAGGTCGACGGAAGGCATTGGATGATGGAGGACATGTTAACAAGTCAGGCTAGACCAATGGCTGGACAGGAGAGGATGGAGTGTAGGATGGGGTGGCATCCCCCATCTCCATGTCCTCTAAAAGATTATGTCTCGCTAGCCCCTTAGGGTGGAAATGCTGCATGGTGTAGACTGTGAGGGAGGTCAAAAGCTCAAACCAGCTAAAGGAGGGGTAATGGAGACAGAAGACAAGGGGCGAGGGTAGTCCCCGACAACCCAGATGATATCAGTTTGACAAGAAGATGTAGTAGGTTGCAAAGAGATGGCAGAGGCGTAAGAAACAGAAGAGGTGGAGGAGAAAGAACCAACCACCAGCTTGCAGACCTCCACTCAGACCCACTGGGTGGCAGACTCTTTCTTACACCGAGGACAGTCTTGAGAAGTGGCAAGATGGTAGCCATGACAGCTTAACTCTTTGGCCCCACAGGGACCCGCAGGGCTGAGAAACCCCAGAGGCTGCATAGAGGCCGCATAGATTTACACGTTTTAAAAAATGTACTGCTTAAAAACTACCACACTCACAGTAATATATTTTACATATTAAGAAAGAACTATTCTTCGCCATCACAGTGGAAACAATACTTTTAGTTAGAAATATTAGATACTACTTACTATTTGGTGCCAAATGTAGTCACTTTTTGCACACACAACAAACGAAACACGTGTAGCCATTGTGAACGACGGAAGTAGACCTGGCCACCCGCTACACTAAACCTTGTTTGGCAAGCCGAAACTGTTTCCGAAACTCATTTAGACAGTGCAGGGAAAATAACCGAGGATAGAGCTTTACAATGATACAAAGTTTACTTCCCTTATACCGTTAAATGCATCGCTGCAAAGTTTTAAATTCGTGCAAGTTTGTCGGTTGCGCGGAGTCGCCAGTCATTTAGTCGTCGCAAGTTAGCCGAACCCAATGGGGTCAAAGAGTTAATCACTGACAGGGTTGTGACAGCAAAAAAAATGATCAGCGAGTCCACAATGGGAACAAAGAGGAACAGATTTGCAGATGTTCTTTCTATGGCTGAAGCGATGGCACTGAAAACAGCAGAACGAGTTAGGAACTTACAGAGAGACACTGACTTTGAGATAACCAATAGACAGAACAGAGAGGAGTTTAGGAAAGCAGAAAGTGTCAAAGGAGGTGTTGGTGGGAACGACCACTCCGTTACTTTTGTGAGTCACTCGGCAGACATTCGTCACCCCCTGAGACTGAAGCTTGGCCTTGATGTCGAGTTCCAATATGTCAGCCAACTCGGCACAGTAAATCATGCCTACCGAAGAGTCCAGCGAGCTGTGCATGGAAACCTGGATGGGATGGTCTATGTTACGGAAGGTTTTCTCCA